>JAHZTW010000001.1:6437330-6555514 GCA_020283515.1 Alliaria petiolata | reverse complement strand
AGGTTGAATTGCTAAATACTCTCTTTCCATGGCTTTGTTTCAGGTGCCACACTTGCAGCTAGAGCCTCTCTCTTGCTATTTATCAGAACTGAGTATGTTAGATTACAAAGCTGTGAAGTTTGTGCCATCTATGCTGGCTGCTTCTGCTGTCTTTCTTGCTCGGTTCATCATCCGTCCTAAAGAACATCCTTGGGTAAGCATTTCTGTCCACAGAAATCTCACTCTTATAGGTAAAATGTTGAGTCAAGTCTTAAATGAGACACTAATCATCTATGGTTGTGATCGATGTAAACAGAATCAGATGTTAGAAGAATACACAAAGTACAAAGCGGCTGATCTACAAGTGTGTGTGGGTATCATTCATGACTTGTATCTGAGCAGAAGAGGAGTTTCTTTACAAGCTGTTAGAGATAAATACAAGCACCACAAGGTAAAATAAACATTACAATGATGAAACACTTGGTGAAATTAGCAATCTTGGTACTTAATGTTGCTCCTTCCTTTTGTTACAGTTCCAGTGCGTTGCGACCATGCCTGTATCACCGGAGCTGCCGGTTACCTTTTGGGAGGATGTTACCATTTGATCTGAGCCAAGTCTTTCTTTTTGCTGAGGGTTTTGCTACCTTTTGGCAAAATGTTACTGAGCTCGATTTCATGAAACCATGTCTCATTACCGACTCGTGGGTGGGTCATGTAGTATAGTATACAGATCAATAGCTGAAGCTGGTGTAGTAAGAAGTATTGAAGTGAAGACGGCAATAAATTTGTGTATTAATGTTTAAAAAAAGCACTAGGCGCTAAGCCGGCAGTGACCATTAGCTTTGAGCTTAAAACACCTAATCAGAGCTTAAGCAATTTTTAAGTCGGTTTAAACGGTTTTATAATAATAAGCAAAAATATATATAGTAAACAACAATACTTAATATTTAATATATCATAATAAAATAATCTCAATTAGATGATCAAACCTTTAATAAAAAAAAATATAAACTAAACACAAATGTAATTAAATAAGCAAAATTAGAGTTTTTAAAGGTAAATAAACTCTTTACATTTTTTAATAAAAAAGGGAGAGACAGATTAGCCTGTCTAGGCTCGTTTAGCCGGGTTAGGCTCGTCTAACTCGTCTAGGTTTGCTTAGATCCGTCTAAACCGCCGGATTATACCTTCCGTTTAACTTGACCAATTAGCATAAAATCCAAATGGACTAGGAGCGCCTAGCGTCTAACCAGCACCTAGACGGCCGTCTAGCTCACTTTCTTGAACACTGAATCATAGAACAAAAGAGTTTGGGTGGTTTCATAAACAAATGTGTGTTTGTGGGTTTTTATCATTTGAGGTTCATAGTCTTGGTGAAAATAGGTAAAACTTTTCAGTGGGGAGGGATTTTCGGTTAGACCGGTCGGTCTGGTTCAGTTTCTAAATCATTGCTTTTAATTAATTTAGCAGGGTAAATAAGAAAAAAAATAAGCCGCTGTTGTAAAACGCAAAGTAAAAGAAAGGGGCGCAGACGTTCATTGTCAAATATAAACGCGTCAAATATAAACGCTTGTGGACCCCACTGTCACTATGCGCGCACAGTAACTCATTTTCGTTTCCTATATATATGAGTGTTTAGTTCATTTGTAAAACCATCCTTTTAACACATAATATAACCGTCTCTTCCTTCTCTCTTATCAGTAACTCCTCGTTCTGCGGATATAAAATTTCTCTCTTTATTTATTATAACAGCCGCCTAATAAATGGTGATGATAACGCAAAAAACCCCAAATGTTTTGGATGGTCAAAATCCCTAAAATTTCGAAAACAAAATTCAGAGAAGCGCCATGACCTAAAAAAAACTCAAAAACACACACAAAATTTTCCCCCAAAACAAAATGGCGCTTTTACACTTCCCATTTCTACTACATTTCAATCTCCCATCGAATCTGTCTCCGTCTATCTTCTCTCTTCACCACTGAAAAATCTCATGGCGGAGAATCAGAACTGCGCGAGGATGACGAGGGCGGCGGCGAAACGAAAGGCGTCCACGGCGTTTGCAGCGGCGGCGGACGACGACCCAACAGTTAGCAAGAAGAGAGTTGTTCTCGGAGAGCTTCCGAATATGTCCAATGTCGCTGTTCAACTGAAACCAAATCAGGAAAGAGAGACCCTGAAGCCGAACAAATCAACTGTTATCGCCGCGAAGAAGCAGACGAAGAAAGCTCCGATGCCGATGCCTCCTGTGGCGGTTCTTCCACCGAGCGTAGATTTCGAGTCGGGATCTGTTGATCCTC
Source organism: Alliaria petiolata (assembly GCA_020283515.1). Classification (NCBI taxonomy): domain Eukaryota; kingdom Viridiplantae; phylum Streptophyta; class Magnoliopsida; order Brassicales; family Brassicaceae; genus Alliaria; species Alliaria petiolata. The sequence goes on along the minus strand of JAHZTW010000001.1, from coordinate 6,553,238 downwards.
AGATGTGTGGACCTTACGTGAGCGACATCTCTGCGTATCTCCGTGAAATGGAGGTAAAAACATCTACTAGAATCTCGATTTCCCCAATTCCGTAATCAACATTGGCTCCTTTTTTGTGGTAATTGCCATGGATTCAATCTTTATGTCATTTGAAAAATTGGCACTGTGTTTGGACTTAACATTAAGTAGTTGCAATGTGTGGATTTGAATTAATTTCCAATTGCGAAATATATGTATTGAAATCTAGACTGACCCATTTTTATGGTAGTTTTGATCTTTTGGTTGCACAATCATTATTATCGATTTACTATGAAAGGCTGAAAAGAGTTGGATTTAGTTTTTATGTCTTTTGTAAATTGGCACTGTGTTTGGACTCAAGATTGACTAGTTGCAACTTGCAATGTAGATTTGATCTTAAAGTTTCTGAGATTTTAACAATCACTTTAAGGAGTGATGATTATTTATAGGTTTGTTATGCGAGACTGAAAGGTTTTCGAATTTTTCTTTTTGATTTGGTGAAATTTAGGGGAAGCCGAAACAAAGACCTCTACATGATTATATTGAAACGGTACAGAACGATCTAACGCCGAACATGAGAGGGGTTTTGGTGGACTGGTTAGTGGAGGTTGCTGAGGAGTACAAACTCGTCTCCGACACGCTTTATCTCACTGTCTCTTATGTTGATAGATTCTTGTCTGCGAAGCCTATTAACAGGCAGAGGCTTCAGCTTGTGGGAGTTTCTGCGATGCTTATTGCGTCGTAAGCATCTTAATCCTCTTTTGCTTATTCCGAAGCTCCTTTTACTACACGTTTGGCTTATGGAATCTTTATTTTGCTTTGGAAAAAAGTAGGAAATACGAAGAGATAAGTCCTCCTAAAGTGGAAGATTTTGTTTACATCACGGACAATACGTTTACGAAACAAGATGTGGTGTCGATGGAGGCAGATATACTTCTTGCGCTTCAGTTCGAATTAGGAAGTCCAACCATCAAAACGTTCCTAAGGTTCGATTGCGATGAAACAATCTGGTGTTTATAGTTACCTATGATTGTCTGGTTTTACTTGTGCTCATTTTGATTGTTTTGCCCTCTTTATGTTGGGTTTATGCAGACGGTTCACAAGGGTTGCACAAGAAGATTTCAATGTAAGCTCAAACCGAACTGTTTTTCATATAGATTTGAGTTGTGGTATATGCATCTTAGATAGTTGTTAAATCTTCTTTGCAGGAGTCACTATTGCAGATAGAGTTCCTCTGTTGCTATCTATCAGAACTGAGTCTGTTAGATTATAGCTGTGTGAAGTTTTTGCCTTCTCTTTTGGCTGCTTCTGCTGTCTTTCTCGCCCGATTCATCATCCGTCCAAAACAACATCCTTGGGTAAGCAATTAGAGCCACGACTCTTTCTCTTTACAGAAACTTGTTGTGTTATATAATCTAAATCTATTTTGGTGATGTAAACAGAATCAAATGTTAGAAGAATACACAAAGTACAAAGCGGCTGATCTGCAACAAACTGTGGGTATCATACATGACTTGTATCTAAGCAGAAGAGGACACGGTCTAGAAGCTGTGAGAAATAAATACAAGCACCATAAGGTAAAAAATCAACATTACAATTGATATAACAACATAATATGTATGTTGCAATGGTTAATATTTGACTCTCTTGGTTACAGTTCAAGTGCGTTGCGACCACGCCTGTTTCACCTGAGCTACCTCTTGCCCTCTTTGAGGATGTTACCATTAGAGAAAAGGCGTAAAAGGAGCTCGAAGCTTACGTGTTGGAAATGTTAGTCCCTGAAATTTGGGTTTGTATATAACTGTTCTTAGAGTTGGCAGTTTTAGTATTGAAATTTTTTCTTTCAACTTATTGTTCAAAGATTTTGCTAACATTAGTTTAAGAAATTCCGTTTTTGGCTTTGCCATTTTTTCAATGGCAATGAGCTTTTGATTCATTTGTTTTCTGCTATTTTATTTATGATGTAATCATGTAAAAGCCTCTTTAGAGCATATTGTAATATCACTTTACTTGCACATCCTCTCTTGAAACAAACAAAAAAGTACAACATAAGAGTTGTGATGTCACATTCGCAAAAGCTATACCAAATAACTCTTATCACACCACTTTGGGCGTATGTATAGAGAGGACGAAGTTGTTTGTTTACCGTATCTTCAAATGTAACAGATTGGCCTGAGGACAGTTATTTTTGTGCAGCTAGCTATCGGAGACGGTCACTCTTTTGGGAAGTTCTATGGAAGAGGAAGAAGACCAAGACCAAGGAGAAGGAAGAAAGTTGCTGTGTGAAATGAGGTAGACTATGAAAGCTACATAAGCTGTTGTCCAGACGCAGACCGCGACTCCAAACATAAACCCGTCAACTTCCGATACAAAGAAATCTAGCAAAAGATACCCATTGATGATCATTACAAGTGCAGCCACTGTCCAAGCTATTCTCTGCAAGATAAAATCCAAACCCTTAGCTCCATGACACTTTCATCACTCATCGTGCTTCTATATTCAAGTTCAGGAGTTTCCAATTCTTAATGATTACTAAGATAATTGAAATTCGAGGCATAAGGCATACGTTAATTCACCTATTGTATCCATACCAAGTGAAAAACTCAGAACATTTAGTAAAAGAAGTTGAAATTAACCTGGAGAATAGGCCCGATCTTGAAGTCTCCCATGACTTCTTCCTTGGATACCAAAGTTAGAAGAGGGAGAAGAGCAAAAGGAATCTGTACAGACTGAAGCACGTTAAGCCACTCATTCAAAACATCCAAGGAAGCTTCAGAAGTGTTGAACACGATAGCGACGATCATGGTCGGCACAATAGCACAGCTTCTTGTTATTACCGCCCTCATCCATTTCTTAAGCCGGAGGTTCAGAAACCCCCCCATTATAAACTGTCCAGCGTATGTGCCGGTTATCGTACTGCTTTGTCCCGCTGCTAACAAACCGATCCCCCAGATATAGAGGATCGGGAGAAGCCCGCCTCCGAACTTCTCCTGAAGATACTGACCAGCGTTAACTAGGCCAATGTTATTAGCCTTCTCGGTTCCGTGAAACCCTTTTGCAAAGACAGTGGTCACAAACAAGTTGATCATGAAAGAGATGAAAAGCGCGACGGAGGACTCGATCAGATAGTAATTCAGTGCCTCTTGAACANTCACTATTGCAGATAGAGTTCCTCTGTTGCTATCTATCAGAACTGAGTCTGTTAGATTATAGCTGTGTGAAGTTTTTGCCTTCTCTTTTGGCTGCTTCCGCTGTCTTTCTCGCCCGATTCATCATCCGTCCAAAACAACATCCTTGGGTAAGCAATTAAAGCCATGACTCTTTCTCTTTACAGACACTTGTTGTGTTCTAATCTAATAAATCTCTTTTGGTGATGTAAACAGAATCAAATGTTAGAAGAATACACAAAGTACAAAGCTGCTGATCTGCAACAAACTGTGGGTATCATACATGACTTGTATCTAAGCAGAAGAGGACACGGTCTAGAAGCTGTGAGAAATAAATACAAGCACCATAAGGTAAAAAAAATCAACATTACAATGATATTATAATAGTAACTTAGTAACATTTTACAACAACATTTGTAGATGGTTAATATTTGACACTCTTGGTTACAGTTCAAGTGCGTTGCGACCACGCCTGTTTCACCTGAGCTGCCTCTTGCCTTCTTTGAGGATGTTACCATTAGAGAAAAGGCGTAAAGGAACTTCTTCAAGCTTATGTGTTGCAAATGTTAGTCCCCGAAATTTGGGTTTGTATATAACTGTTCTTAGAGTGGCAGTTTTAGTATTGAAATTTTTTCTTTCAACTTATTGTTCAAAGATTTTTGCTAACATTAGTTTAAGAAATTCCGTTTTTTTGCTTTGCCATTTTTTCAATGGCGATGAGCTTTTGATTTATTTGTTTCCTGCTTTTATTTATTTATTTATGATGTAATCATGTAAAAGCCTCTTTAGATCATATTGTAATATCACTTTACTTGCACATCCTCTCTTGAAACAAACAAAAAAGTACAACATAAGAGTTGTGATGTCACAATTCGCAAAAGCTATACTAAATAACTCTTATCACCACTTTGGGCGTATGTATAGAGAGGACGAAGTTGTTTACCGTATCTTCAAATGTAACAGAATTGGCCTGAGGGACAGTTATTTTTGTGCAGCTAGCTATCGGAGACAGTCACTCTTTTGGGAAGTTCTATGGAAGAGGAAGAAGACCAAGACCAAGGAGAAGGAAGAAAGTTGCTGTGTGAAATGAGGTAGACTATGAAAGCTACATAAGCTGTTGTCCAGACGCAGACCGCGACTCCAAACATAAACCCGTCAACTTCCGATACAAAGAAATCTAGCAAAAGATACCCATTGATGATCATTACAAGTGCAGCCACTGTCCAAGCTATTCTCTGCAAGATAAAATCCAAACCCTTAGCTCCATGACACTTTCATCACTCATCGTGCTTCTATATTCAAGTTCAGGAGTTTCCAATTCTTAATGATTACTAAGATAATTGAAATTCGAGGCATAAGGCATACGTTAATTCACCTATTGTATCCATACCAAGTGAAAAACTCAGAACATTTAGTAAAAGAAGTTGAAATTAACCTGGAGAATAGGCCCGATCTTGAAGTCTCCCATGACTTCTTCCTTGGATACCAAAGTTAGAAGAGGGAGAAGAGCAAAAGGAATCTGTACAGACTGAAGCACGTTAAGCCACTCATTCAAAACATCCAAGGAAGCTTCAGAAGTGTTGAACACGATAGCGACGATCATGGTCGGCACAATAGCACAGCTTCTTGTTATTACCGCCCTCATCCATTTCTTAAGCCGGAGGTTCAGAAACCCCCCCATTATAAACTGTCCAGCGTATGTGCCGGTTATCGTACTGCTTTGTCCCGCTGCTAACAAACCGATCCCCCAGATATAGAGGATCGGGAGAAGCCCGCCTCCGAACTTCTCCTGAAGATACTGACCAGCGTTAACTAGGCCAATGTTATTAGCCTTCTCGGTTCCGTGAAACCCTTTTGCAAAGACAGTGGTCACAAACAAGTTGATCATGAAAGAGATGAAAAGCGCGACGGAGGACTCGATCAGATAGTAATTCAGTGCCTCTTGAACACGGGATTTCTTCTTCGGATCGATTTTCCTCGACTGTACAAGAGCCGAATGCAAAAACACATTGTGAGGCATTATGACACAGCCAACAACACCTACTGCTTGCCTAATTGTCTTTGAGCTAAGTCTTGGGAGTAAAATACCTAACATGAGCATAAAAGATTTGATTTTTTTTAGCAAAAAGGGAGACAAACATTAGAGAGAAAGAAGTACAAATGGGGTCTTTACTTTACCTATCATAAGTTCTTTTCCACTTGGCTTGGTTTCACCAAACATCCAAGCAAAAGACAAACCCATAGTTGCAATCAAAACTGCAAAAACAGCTTCTAACTTCCTCACACCATAATTCTCTAGAAACAAAAATAAAAAACTGTTTGCAAACAATTCATTAGCCAAAATTTTCAAGAAGAAAAGAAGCCAAAAGGAAAAAAGCAAATGTTCTTAATTTCAGATTGAATCATATATCTCTAAACCAAGCTTTTCTACCGATTTCTGAGCTTAAAACTCAATTATCTCTACAGATTTCAGATCATCTTAGCCAAATTTTCAAGAACAGAGCAAAAAAGAGACTGAATCATACATCTCTAAACCAAGTTTTTCTACTGATTCCTGAGCTTAAAACTCAATTATCTCTACATATTCAGATCATCTTAAGCCAAAGTTTTCATGAACAGAGCAAAAAAAAAAGAGACTGAATCATACATATCTAAACCAAGTTTCTTCTGATTTGTGAGTTTGAAACTCAATAATCTCTAAGGATAATCCAAATAGCTTACAGATTCAGAGGAAGAAGAAGACTCACCAATCCGACGCCGTAATGACAACACCGGCCCATAGGGGCAACACGCCACGGCTGAGAATCTGAATCGCAATTGCACTTCCGATAACCTCTTGAATATCAGCTCCGATCAGAGCAAGCTCCGCCATAGACCAAAGCACGTACCTCGCCCAAGTCGGATACTCGTCGCGGCAGAGCTCAGCCAGATGGCGACCGGTGGCGACACCGACTCTAGCGGAGNAAAAAAAAAGAGACTGAATCATACATATCTAAACCAAGTTTCTTCTGATTTGTGAGTTTGAAACTCAATAATCTCTAAGGATAATCCAAATAGCTTACAGATTCAGAGGAAGAAGAAGACTCACCAATCCGACGCCGTAATGACAACACCGGCCCATAGGGGCAACACGCCACGGCTGAGAATCTGAATCGCAATTGCACTTCCGATAACCTCTTGAATATCAGCTCCGATCAGAGCAAGCTCCGCCATAGACCAAAGCACGTACCTCGCCCAAGTCGGATACTCGTCGCGGCAGAGCTCAGCCAGATGGCGACCGGTGGCGACACCGACTCTAGCGGAGAGCATCTGAATCAACAATCCCATGGCGGTGGCCCACATCAAGAGCCATAGCAGAGAATACCCAGCGATCGCACCGGCTTGCAGATCTCCTTCTAGATTCCCTGGATCTAAGAACGCTATGCTCATGAGAAAACCTGGACCGGTGAACAACCACAGTTTCCGCCACGAGAAAGGAGGCACGACGGCATCTCCGGCGGCGGGATCGTCGGGAGATTCGAAATCGACGATGACGATCTTGTCTCTCGATTCGAAGGCGGCCTCGGAATCGGATTCTTCCTCGTCGGAATTCGAGGGAAGAGAGCTGGGAGGGGGAAGAAGACGGTCAGCTTCCTCGACTTTCTCGTCGACCTTGACGTCATTTTCCATAACCTAGCTGAGCAGGAGGAGAATGGGGAATATTCCGTGAGGGTGAGATCGGAATATTCTCCCGGCGGTGTGAAAGAAGAAAGAGCAATGGAGGTGACGTTGTCGCGGCGTTTGTCGGACTTCTGAAAATATGAATGGAGGGATGAAACAGGTCGCACCACTCAGGCATCCTTACTTTTCCTTTGGTTATGTCACACTTTTAGAAATTTAAAAGCATTTCTTTTTCTTATCTTTCTATACCAAATTTAAATCCCCTTCCTATTATTCGTGAAGAACAATTAGTGAAAAAATATATGATGTATCACGCTAACAATCAAATTTAGTATGTTTTAAAGATGATATATAAATATAAAATGTCAAATTTTCTAAAATAAACGAAATATTTTGTTTGGTTGAGTTAAAATTACTAAAATATAAAATAAATAAATTATGAATTAATAACGTAATACACTAGATTATAATATTAAAATTAAAAAAATTGATAATTACTATGATTTTAATTTTTTTTTTTACAATATTTTGATTGGCTAGATTAAGATTACTTCTAACAAATATAAACATTAACAGAGTTGAAAGTGAAAATATTATGATTCGCAAATTTTACTTCTATTTATAATTTATAATAATATCTATAAAATATTATTTCACAGTTTAAAAAAAAAAAATTCTACTTCACAACTAATATAAATAACCTTTTAAAAAATCATTTTACATCTAAAATTGTTTTGAATTATCAAATATTAATTCTGTCAATATATATATATATATATATATATATATATATATACTAATTTTAATAACACATAAGTATATTATAAATTAAACAGATGTTCAATATATTAAAATAAAATAAAAATATGCAAGATATAAATACATATTTAGATTTTAAAAGGTTTTTAGTATTAAATAAAATATAAAAATGAAAATTATGAAAATATATTAACAATAAATGGATATTTAACTTTCAAATAATTAATGGAAATTTACATAATATTCAATTATATATCTATATGGAAATTGATATGTAATATTTGATTAAGTAGAAAAAATATTATTCTAAATTTTTTAAAGATCTTTGTAACTTTTATTAATATTTAATATAACATTTTTTTTTTAATTTACAACCGTCCATCATCGTCAACGTCAGAAAAATAAAAAAATTTTGATTAACCACAAAATTGCGGTTTCCACAATTATTGTTAAACGAATTGCATATTCGTAAAAATATATTTTTTCGGAAAGTGTCGGGAAAACTAACATCTAATATTACAATTAACTTATTTCTAACACGCATATTCATGAACAAATATACATATATTTTTTTTTTTTTGAAAATCAACCATACTTTATAAAAATAGATATTACAAGCCATACACTTTGTTATTTATTTTTAACACATAAATCATCATAACAATATTTAGCAGTCCTTTATATATTTATCAACTTCGATTTTTCCACAAAAATACATGAGAACATGAATGTTAACTCGGTGGTGAGTCTTTGGCAGGCGGAAGATGGGATCTATAAGCTGGTTTTCACGCTATGTTTTACAGATCAATGGGTGGCTGATGATAGAACAAAGCTTGATATCACAAGACTTGAGCCGAACTGAATCTATCAAGCTGGCTTTAACACTTTCTCTTGAGGGATCTAAGGATGGTGAATGAAGTGGATCGATGGCACCATAGAGATTGATGAACGGATCTCTGATACATCAACATACTCAAATTAGGTGAATAACATGCTAATAACAAGACTAGGGTTCTAAGACAAGCGGCGGCTTGAGCAAAGAGAAAAAAAACTGCACTCTTTATTAATAATCAAAAGGTAACTAAAGATACAACTGCTGCAGGGGAGCTTTATAATAGTTCGCCAGCTAGCCCTAGGGCCGAAAACTTAAAGAAAAACGACAACTCTAAACGCTACAAAGCTAACAAAACGCATAAAAGTACATAAAAAAAGGAAAGTTCACTTAAACTGAAAAGAAAAGAAAACTAAGCCTAATCTTCATGGCTTTCTTCTGGGGCTCGAACCTGGGGCTCTTGGGCACGCTAAGTACCACTGGGACAAGTCATCTTACCTGCACAAATTGTATAAACTGAATATATCTGGTTTTGGCGCGCAATGGTCTGAAATGCATTTGTGGTGGTTAAGCCTGGTTCTGGTCCGGTCCATACAAGTTTCTTGGTAAATCCATCTTCTTGAAGTCTAGTGAAGTCGAGATGATAGAGGTCTTCAAGTGTTTCCCCGTGGTTAGCTCTTAAAACGTCTTCTTTCTCTATTTGCTCTGTATCAGCTTCATGACTTGTTTCGCAGCATCTTGAGGCTCAGATGTGATCTACACAAGATTCTTGCTGTTTTGATCTCCATTACGTGCCAAGTAAATTGACTTACCTTGGTTTGTATGAAGCTGGTCGTCTTTGAGGCTCAACCTTGTAAAATCCTCCAATATGTCCATTTTGGGTGCATTGGAGCTCTCATTGAGGGTCCCTTGCGGTGGTGCGGTTCTGAAGGTGTCTCCTAGTTCCATAGTGTTCAGGAGGGTCTCCACAACTGCATTGAATCCTTCCCTAAGTCTCCTGGTCTTGGAACGAGTCATTGGTGAAGTCTTAACCATCAGTACACGATCAAGGGACTCGGCTCGTTCGATGTCTTCATCAGTTAATTATGAAAAAGTTGAAATTGCGTGCGAACTTATTCTGCAAGCTTTTTTTTAACCTCGGTTTCAGTGCAATCTTAATTTTATTCATTAGAAATTTTTGTTTTTTTGAACATTTTCATCTGTCCTAAGAACGTATGCATATATATATTTTAATGTAAATATATATTTTAAATGATTAAGAATGAGAAAATGCTTAAAACAGCACTATTTTATGTTTTCATTTCACCAATAGCCCCTAAACAATTATGATTCATTCATAGCATTTACCTATAAAGTAAAAGACTATTTTATCCTTGATGTAAATAATAATTATTTAAAAATTAAGTTAAAAAAAAATTTCCTCGAGATCCACGACGACGGAGATCTACACGGCGACGACGGAGATCTACGACAACGAGATCAGCGAGAAGGATGATCGTGTCGGCGGAGATATAATCTCGAAAAGTTCTCCAATCGATTCCATTCAAGCGACCGATATTGATCAATCAATCAATTCTCAATTCATCAATCTATCGATTCACAGCTGCAACTGAAGCGATCTGCTTCGTTATAGAGATACATCGAAATAATATGCTTGAGAACCCATGCAATTCACAATTCATCAATCGATTAACTTGAATTATATGTTTCATCTATGTTTGAAGAAGAAGAAGAAATAATTTTGAGACTCCCAAAATATGTGTATGATGGATTCACACGAGCTACTTTAGTTGGATGTGGTAAGTGGTAACTAGAGTTACAAAATCAGTATGTGTGAGATCGAGAACCTACGAATTGCTAAAGAAGTTTTTTGAATTTGTGTGAATTATGTGGTGAGCACTGTTGAGACTGTTTGTTTCTCTATAACATTGAGTAGGACATTACGGTTCTGTACCCATCTGATGATAACAAATCTTCAGATCCTCCTCTTGCTTCAACCATAGGCAAGACAAACATGTGAGGATGAGGTTGATGTAAATGGAAGTAATCCAGAGAAGAAGAAGACAACGGACGGATGAAGGAACTAAGGAAGCAGAGTGTTTGGTCCATGTAGATGGTGAAAAGCAGAGATCCAATGAGAAGGAAAACGATGATGATGAAAGATTGAAGCAGAGAAAGCTTGCAATATATGAGCTAGCATTGAATCTAGAGGCACATATAATGAAGGTGGAGTAAACTTTGGCAACGATTAGGAAATGGAAAACCAGAAGAAACTATATCAAAACTGGATTTTTCTGTTTAGCTCCTAATTTGTGTCTAAACCTTTTGATCTGAAACAAAACAACAATCCTAATGAGATGCAGTCCACAAGCGTCCCTAAAACAAAAGGAATCAAACCTTATAACCAAACAATTAACAAACAATTAATGATACTAGAACATTCAATCAAGATCAATTCCAAGATATGGATCCCACAAGATAGAATAGTTCATTTCATTGAAACTAAGCGATTTATCAAATCACTTAATTAGACTAACATTTCTATTGCAATTAAGAGATCAATAATCATTAAACAAATGTCCACAGTCAATAATTCACTTTAGTCATCAAGTGTCAATTGACTAAGTATGAAAAACATGTTTATAGGTTGTCTAGACATTTCATCGAAAACATTCCGGACGCAAAATATATATGTTCTAAAATATGACTGGTCAGGTCTATATTTAGCATTAAGCACACTCTCTAAACATAGGAAATCACAAGATCTAATCCTAAGTATCATTAATCATCCATCAATCACCCTTAATCTACTAAGCCCACAATCCAATTAGAGAGTACTCACTAATCATGATAAAAGTAAAGATAAACATAATAGAAGACATAATTAAGAGAGGTTAAGAAATATTCTATAGTTTAGGCAGATAAGATAAAGTATCCAAGAGAGAATGCTAAGAACATGTGTTTAGATTTTTAGGAGGCAATAGAAAGTGAAAAACTTAACATAAACTTAGATTTAGTTGTCTCTAAAAACATATTTATAGCTAGAGAAGACGAAACATGTCAACCCGGAACAAACCAGGTCGGATCTAAAATATTTCCGAATAAGTTTGCCATCGAGGTCTGCAGAACCCCTTTCGCCTTGATTTCTTGCTTTCCTTGCTTTCTCACCAAGTCCAAATCCTCTTCTAATTCCAAAGTATTTAAAGGACTCTAACAACTATGCAAAATGTATGAAATACAACCTAATAATCTAAAATGTATGACAAGAGGAAACAAGACACAAATGCATAAAAATGACTAATATGTGATCAAAAGAGAGATCAAAACTAAGATATTTGTTTTTGAAACCGAACAAGCTTCATACACAACAACATCAGTTATATTCATGGTTTTTTATTATTAATTATGTTGAACAAATAATTTTATATTTTTTTATAATAATATTGTTTTGATTTGTTATAATTATATAATATATTTATATTGTTAATTTATTATTTAACTAGAATAGGATCCGCATATATGCGGGTTTTTATTAAGATATTTTAAATGCGTAAAAATAAATTAAATACAAAATAAGATAATCTGTAAAGAAAAAAAAAATTAATATTATTATTATTGTTTCCAAATAAATATGATTTAAAACTCTTATCTGAATTATGTTTATTTCTAATGCTTTGTATATATTTATTTATTCTAAACTTTTGACGAATTAATTATTCTACTTTTATAATAATTAGATTTATCATAATTAAAATCTAGATTAAAATCTGCGTATAGGCAAGTTTATTATAATAGAATTTAAAACCCGTTAAAATAAATTTTAGAAAAATAGAAACAAAATCGGATCACTACTAAAATTGTTTTACGAAAAACACAAAATCTAAACCTAAGAAGTATTTATTTATTTTAATTCTCATTTATTTTCAATTAAAATATTCAAAACACATAATTTGTTTCTGGTCTTAAGCAACATTAACTCTAATTCTCATATAGTTCACACACTTTTTCAACTATCTGCTGCGTTAAAAAATTGGGTATGCAATTCAAGTCTTTCGATTATGTTAACGATCTCTTCATTAACTCTTTTCAAGCAAATAAAGTCTTTCTTTTTATTCACATTCATCTCTCGTATATGATCTCTCTGTTCTCTAGAGAAGCTCAATACTCGCATCAAAAACCTCTCTACATGATTCTTGATATTATTCTCCTTATTGAGCTCATCATCTTCTAATGCCATATCTAATAATTTTCTTATTTTATTGAAATATATCATAGTTAATCTAATTTTGTTTTTGTTTTTCTTTTCTTAAATTTAAATAGANCTCCTTATTGAGCTCATCATCTTCTAATGCCATATCTAATAATTTTCTTATTTTATTGAAATATATCATAGTTAATCTAATTTTGTTTTTGTTTTTGTTTTCCTTTTCTTAAATTTAAATAGATCCTTTTGTTTTATTTTTATTTTTCTTAAATTGAAATATATCCTTGTTAATTTTTAAATCTAAATAGATTAGTTTGATATTTTTAATTTTTTAATTTTTTTTTTTGGAAATTTGTTTTTTGACACATTGAAATATCTTATTTACTTTTGTTTTTATTTTCTTTTTTTTTTAAATTTTCCTTTACGATTAATATTTTTTTTATAATATATTTTAATCAAAACACATGTCGAAATCTTATAGTTTAACTTGCCATGTATCGCGATTATGTGAATTAGCAACTTTGACGCATTGAAATATCTTATTTACTTTTGTTTTTATTTTCCTTTTTTAATCGAAATATGTCTTTTTATTTTTTCTTTTATTTTATTTATTTATTTTTATAAATAGATGTATTTTCCTTTTTTTTAGGATTTGTATATATTTTTTTTTATTATAATAGATTGTAATCAAAACACGTGTTGAAATCTTATCGATTAACTTGCCATGTGTCGCGATCATGTGAATTAGTAACTTTGATGCATCCTACTTTATATAATAAGATTCTTACTACACCCGTAAATCAACCTGTCATAAAATCCTTTTCCTTTCGACAGGTTTAAGATATAGGGGGTTATATTGGATCAATGATTTGGAAGAGTTTTTTTTAGCTAAGTTTCGATTATTTGGACTACTCGGGTTATTAAAAAGGGCATAAGTTGAGATAAAATGAAACCAACCAAATTGATGCAACCAAATATTTGGTTTTGAGTTTAATTATAATTTTTTTTTTTCATATTTAAGATTTTATTCACTTTTTATTATTTTGATTTAATATATTAAAAGAAAAGTATTCTGAAACCATTGTTTCGGGCCTTTCGGCATACAAAAAGGTGAATCACTAGAACCAAGAAGACCTTTTTACTGGCTTTTCCGACTTTTCAAAGGACATTATCAGCTTTTTATCGCTTCCACTCCATCAAAAATTGACATTACGAGCCACAAAGCAAGGAAGTGAGAAAACATTACAGTAAGGATATGCATGCAAGCGTGTGCATTTTCAGTTTCGCATATTTAGCACTTATTTATGATAGTTTTGTACTCATTTTTGCACTTATATTTAGAGTTATTGTAGCTTTTGTTCCATTTTAGGTTTTAGAACATGTTGCATTAGCATTTGCATAGTTTCTTGCATATATACATCATTTTCAGGTTATATGGTGTACATGGAGATGGGTTAGTTGTTGAGCATGGACAAGGAGTCAAAAGAAGAGCTTAGGAGTTACTGGGAGTCGAGGAAGAACTCGGCCAAAAAAAAATAGACTGAGATTGATATATCATGGTTTTTACCCATTTTTAGACCATGATATAAGTGCTTTTATAGAGTCTTTTGGCTCTTTTCGAGTCTATATAGAGTCTTTACAGATTCATGTACAATTGAAGATAAATTGGAGATTTGGATGCATTTTGGAGCTTAATGGAATGAAGTCACGAATTGTAACACGATGAGTGTCGATCGACACCAGGTTTTTCAATTTCCAGAATCGAGAAGTTTCCATATTTTGAAGAAAAGGAAATCTCCAAGACTTTTCCTAATCCTCCAAGGAATTGAAAATGCGAACCTAGGCATATAAATATAGTTTTTCAGCCATTGTTTAGGCATACAACACACATTATTTAGAGAGAGATTTTTAGAGAGATTTTGGAGAGAAGAATTTGTCTCCTTCAGAGCAAATTTGGAACTCCTTTGATTCTATTAATTTCTTTTATGCTTTCTATTCAAATTATGATTTCTGTTTCATTAATCATGTCTGAGTAGTTTGCTTGTTAGGTTTAGGGTTTTTCAAAGGTGATTAATGAATTGTTAGGTTGAATTTAATTGTTAGGATAAAATCATTAGAGTTCTTCATCTGGATTTGTGTTTAATGCTTATTCTAGCTTCGCGACCTAGAATCTGATCTTAGGTTGATTAATAGCTGCGAGAGTATTATTAATTGCCTGAACTAATGTTAGATGAGCAAAATACCTATTCGCAAAGAGATTTGGTTTAAGATTTTATGAACAATCGAACCTGATATTAATGCTTGTCTGATTGTTTGAATTTGCAAAGAGATTTTGAATTCTAGGGTTTAGGCATAGATAATCTTCGCAGCGAGAGTTGGTTGATTTTACATTAGTGTTTCGAGTTCAAGAACAATGCTTAATAATTCCTAACATTCTGTCTAGACCTGCAATTTAGATCACCTGAGAATTTTCCTAAACCTAGCGTTTCGTCTCCTGAACTTACATCGCTTTTAATTGCTTTCTGTTTTTACTCTTAATTATTTCTTCTTAGCTTAATTCGAAATTAGAAGTTTTTGTGTGACTATCCCTTCCTTGTGGATTCGATCCCTAAGT
This sequence comes from Alliaria petiolata, assembly GCA_020283515.1. NCBI lineage: Eukaryota > Viridiplantae > Streptophyta > Magnoliopsida > Brassicales > Brassicaceae > Alliaria > Alliaria petiolata. The sequence continues at coordinate 6,537,984 of JAHZTW010000001.1, read as the reverse complement.
ACTACAACTGATCTCTTAATTTGAGAGAGTAGCTCTAAGGTAATTTTGAGAGCATATCAAATTTTGGCGCCATTGCCGGGGAAGGAGATTAGTTACCTACAGAGTTCTAATATTAGAATTTTGTCTAGGTTTTATTTTTTATTTTTATTTTTGGTTATTAATTTTAGTTTCTTATTCTTGTTTTAAGGTGCATGCTTAATCGCATTACCAGAAGTAACAAGGAAAAAGAACTAATCGCACTCAACCAGGAACTAGGACGTCTCGAACGCAAGAACCGAGCATCTACACGAGTGTCGATCGACACCAATAGCATCGATTGACACCCTGCGCAGGATACGATGACTGATCTTATGGTTCTGATCCGAAAAGCTGAAGGCAACTTGGTTGATGCAGAAGGGCGCAAAAGGAACGCCCAAGGACAGAGACTTGATGAGGCTGGCGCCGTCATCGTCAAACAAGATTTGCTTGATGGTGTCGATCGACACCGTGCACACTCAGACGTTGGACGTGGAAGAACGCTTGGTGAATACAACCGACCAGACCAGTTTTATGCTAATAGAGCTGCAATCCGTCCTCCTGCATTCCAGAGGAATGACTTCGAGCTGAAGCTTGCTTACTACACACTTGTGGCTCAGCATCCCTTCCATGGCCTTCCTAATGATCATCCAATGGACCACATTGAGAGATTCGAAGATTTAGCTTCAAGCATCAAGGCCAATGGAGTTACATATGATTATCTATTCTGCAAGCTTTTCCCTTACTCGCTTGCTGGAGATGCATCATACTGGCTAAAGCAGTTGGATTCAGGATCCTTGACCACTTGGGAAGAAACAAAGAATGCATTCTTATGCAATTTCTTTGATGATGCAAGATCTGAGGAGCTGGGGATGAAGATCACTACATTCTCTCAAGGACCAATTGAAGCATTCAAGGCTGCTTGGGTGAGATTCAAGGCTTACCAGAGAGACTGTCCACACCACGGTTTCAGCGAGCCACAGCTACTGGGAATTTTCTACAGAGGGATTGATTCGAGGTACCAGATGGCTCTGGACGCTGCCAGCAATGAAAATTTCAACACGAGATATCCCGAAGATGCATATGTGCTGATTGAGAACTTGGTTTCTAGCAATAGTACCAAGAATGCAGATCTTGATAGGAAGAAGCGAGCTGGAAATTTGGATGAGAATCAGATTGCTCAGGTGAATGCTAAGTTGGACTCTATGCATAACCTTCTGATAGGAAAGAAGCAAGTCCAATATGCAGCTGAAGTGGAGACCTTTGAGCCAGAAGAACAAGAAGTCAATTACATCAATGGTGCTGGTTTTCAAGGACAGAGGTTCAACAATCAGCAAGGCTATGATTCTTCTTACCAAAAGCCTTTTCAAAGCAACAACTTCAATAGAACTCATGGTTTTTCTTCTTACCAGAATCCTCCTGCTCAAGATAATAAAATGGAGTCCATGATTCAACAAATCTTGGAGGAACAACAGAAGATGACTGTGGACTTCAATGGGAAGATCGATGCCTTGTACACTGATCTGAATGGGAAAATTGAGTCTCTAGGTACTCATATGAAGCAATTGGATGTTCAATTTGCTCAAACTGCTGGAGCTTTAAAGAGACAAGAAGGATGTCTTCATGGAAAGACAGATGTGAATCCGAGACACCATGTGAATGCCATCAAGATCCAGAATGGAGGGAACCTTCAGCCTGTGCAGAAAAGAGGGCTAAGTACTGAAGAATTCGAGGAGCTTGAAGATGTAGAAAATGCTGCGGAGTCAATGTCGATCGACACTCAAGGAAAAACCGGACGAATCAAGCTCGATTGACACAGCATCCTCGACACAAACGTCTAGTGTCGATCGACACCAGCTGGGTGTCGATCGACACCCTTCCCGAACTTGGACAGACACGCCTAAAGCTTCACAAGTTGTATTGGGAAGGGTCTACAAGGCCAAGGTTCCAAATCCTCCTCTACCCAAACATCTAAGGCCACCCACTAGTGCAGAGAAGCTGGCTGCTTTCAACAAGAGGCTGGGGATTGCTGACATTCACCCTTCAAGCATGACTCTTGAATTCGCAAATTCTTCTACCACTGTCTCCTATGGTACAATTCCAAACTTACTTGTCAAGGTTGGGAATTGCCTAGTTCCAACGGATTTTCAGGTTGTGGAAGTAAGCAGAGCGTCTGTCATGCCATTCATCCTTGGAAGACCATTCATGGCCACAGTAGGAGCTATTGTAGACANAATTGCCTAGTTCCAACGGATTTTCAGGTTGTGGAAGTAAGCAGAGCGTCTGTCATGCCATTCATCCTTGGAAGACCATTCATGGCCACAGTAGGAGCTATTGTAGACATGCCCAACAAAAGAATATCTTTCTCTAATGTTGACAAGGAAGTGTTCTACAAAGCTATTCCCCCTACTAGAACTTCCAAACACATCTCATGTATTGCTGTGATCGCTAGAGAGGAGTTGGATTCTGAAAAGCAAGAGGACAAGCTGGTTATTCAAGAGGCATTGGCTGAAAATTCTAAGAAAATTGTGGAGCTTGAAGACTGGGATGGAAATGATCATCTCTTCAGGACACCACGCGAAGATGAAGGTCTAATTAATGCCAAGTTGATGGAGGAAGACGTTTTCATCATGGAGACAAGGATTGCAGAGCTGAATTGCAGAAAAAGTGCAGAGATTCGAGCTGCAGAGTTGGTGTCGATCGACACCACTAGTATCGATCGACACACTTCACGGATCACACCAGAAGTCGCTTCCAATGCTGCAATTCCATCATCTTTGATCCAACAGATGCCTCCACATCCTTCAGCTCAGAAACCTCGAAGGAAGCAAAGGTACGCATTTCCTGGAATCAATTCCAAACCCCCTGATCTTGTCAATAAGAACTTTAGAGGTTCAAAAGCTGCTTCACACTTATGCAAACAACGAGATTCTCGTAGAAGGCTTGGTATTGCTTTTGATGACTCTGCAGGAAAAAGAAGTGTCCCACCCGAAATCAAGTCCCGCCCTGCTGCTGTTCCTCATTTCCTTGGTCGCTTTCATGCATCTACTGCCTATACACCGCCATGGATGAGAAGACATTCGTCTGGGAAGCATTCGATGCCACCCTCTGATCCACTAGACGTCTAAACCTCGACACAGTCAAGCTAATGACTGAAAACGAGCGCTGAGTGGGAGGCAACCCACTGTTAGGTACGTTTTTCTTTTTATTTTATTTTGGTTTTACTAAGTCCTAGTTTCAGTCAGTTGAAAAAGGCGACATTGCATTCGACTTAGACCTGTGTCGATCGACACCACGCACAGACGAAAGTAAATTTTCTATCTGGTCTTTTATGTTGTTTCTAATCTTTCTTTTAGCCAACTTCCGGCTTGATAACACTGGGGAAAGTGTTGTTTAGGTCTGGGGGAGGTGATTACTGACTTTGTGTTTTGTTTTGAGAGTCATTTGAGTCAGTAAAAAAACTTTGTTTTATTGAGTCAAAATCAGTTGAGATTTTCAATTTTTCTTGGAACTAACCGCAGAATGTTGACACTTGAAGGACCATTGCTTTAGTAATTGATTACAGGTCTTACTAAGTAGAAAGCTGCAAGTGGATCAATCTAACAGAGAGAGTTCAGGTCCCCTTATGAGAACTAGGTACGCGCAGAACTTGATTCCTCTTTTAGTCTGAACAAATAGAAAATTGCAGTCTCTCCTTGATCTTCCCTTGAGAAAAGAAAAAGAGTCTAAGTCTGGGAATAGTGCAAAGAACCTCATGAGCATTCCTCCTCACAAGGAACAATATTAGTGAGTGCTCTTGAACCTGTCTCCTCACAAGGAACAATATTAGTGAGTGCTCTTGAACCTGTCTCCTCACAAGGAACACAAGTAGAGAGTAGCACTACTTCCCGAGACTTCAAAAGAATAAGAAAAGTCAATGAAAAGATCTTAGAACACCCTAAAAATGGGAAGCAGTTGACTAAGGGAAGAGAAAATAGGAGAGCTGTACAAAGAGAATCTTGTTCAGGCACTAAAGAAGGGAAAAAATCAGAAAAGTTATGTGGCAATACCACTGTTAGAGTTAGAAATTTTACCAAGGAAAGGATCTGGATTCAAACTGGGAGATTGCTAAACTTGTGGTAAGTACACTGAACTTTCCTAAGGTTGGCTCTACTGCATGTGGATTTAAGAGTGTTAACGAGTTGTGGCGTTCTAAAGGATAGCTGGAAGTTTCTGTTTTCAAACCTCTACTTCATTCTAAGTTTCTGTTTTCAAACCTCTACTTCATTCTAAGTTTCTGTTTTGCTTGAGGGCAAGCAAAAACTAAGTCTGGGGGAGTTGATATATCATGGTTTTTACTCATTTTTAGACCATGATATAAGTGTTTTTATAGAGTCTTTTGGCTATTTTCGAGTCTATATAGAGTCTTTACAGGTTCAGGTACAATTGGAGATAAATTGGAGATTTGGATACATTTTGGAGCTTAGTGGAATGAAGTCGGATTGAAGAAACACGATGAGTGTCGATCGACACCAGGATTTCCAATTTCCAGAAGCGAGAAGTTTCCAGTTTTTGAAGAAAAGGAAATCTCCAAGACTTTTCCTAATCTTCCAAGGAATTGAAGATGCGAACCTAGGCCTATAAATATAGTTGTCAAAGCCATTGTTTAGGCATAATCTCATACTTTAAGAATCATAGAAGTTTAGGGTTTTTGGAGAGAAAAATCAGACTCCTTTAGAGCTGATTTGGAACTCCTTTATTTTCTTCTATTGATTTCTTTTATGCTTTCTATTCAAATAATGATTTCTGTTTCATTGATCATGTCTGAGTAGTTTGCTTGTTAGGTTTAGGGTTTTTCAAAGGTGATTAATGAATTGTTAGGTCGAATTAAATTGTTAGGATAAAATCATTAGAGTTCTTCATCTGGATTTGTGTTTAATGCTTATTCTAGCTTCATGACCTAGAATCTGATCTTAGGTTGATTAATAGATGCGAGAGTATTATTAATTGCCTGAACTAATGTTAGATGAGCAAAATACCTATTCGCAAAGAGATTTGGTTTAGGATTTTGTGAACAATCGAACCTGATATTAATGCTTGTCTGAATTGTTTGAATTTGCAAAGAGATTTGGAATTCTAGGGTTTAGGCATAGATAATCTTCGCAGCGAGAGTTGGTTGATTTTACATTAGTGTTTCGAGTTCAAGAACAATGCTTAATAATTCCTAACATTCTGTCTAGACGTGCAATTTAGATCACCTGAGAATTTCCCTAAACCTAGCGTTTCGTCTCCTGAACTTACATCGCTTTTAATTGCTTTCTGTTTTTACTTTTAATTATTTCTTCTTAGCTTAATTCGAAATTAGAAGTTTGCTGTGTGACTATCCCTTCCTTTTGGATTCGATCCCTAAGTACTACAACTGATCTCTTAATTTGAGAGAGTAGCTCTAAGGTAAATTTGAGAGCATATCAGAATCGAGCCTTAGATCGACCATCCAGGTCGTTTCAGCCTTTGATCGAGCCGCAAATCGACCAAACCTAGTCGATTCAGCTTGGATCGAGCTGGAGATCGAGATGCCTTGCCCGTTTCAAGCCCAGAGATCGAGCGGGAGATCGTTGTGCACAACCAGTTTCAAGACCCAAGATCGAGCCAAGGATCGACCTTCCCTCCTGATATGACTTGGATCGACCTGAAGATCGACCAATCCATGGCCGTTTCAAAGACAAGATCGACCCGAAGATCGGACAGACCAGATTGATCTTCTTTCAAATTTCTTTTCCTTCCTTCCTTGCCAACTCATGTTTTGTCTTGTAGTGAGGGGAACATTTGTGTGTAGTCCCAAGTAAACATTTTTATCTAATTTTTGTGTGGCCACCAAGTTGAAAAATCCTCTTGGCCTCTCTCATTGGAGGTGGCCTCGAAATTCTTATCTTCTTCTTCCCATTTTTTTTAGATCTATCTCCATTGGAGAAAACCTTAAGCTTTTTTTATTTTTGTAAAACTTTGATTTTTAATTAAGTACTTACGTTTTAAGCTTTAATCTTTCTTCTTCTTGTTTAGTTAATGATGTTTAACTCTTCTTATCTTATGATTTTGGAGGGTTCAAACATGATTAGTGAGTAGATTTTTAAGATTTAAGGTTGAGGGAATTAGGGAGGTGTAGAAGGTTCAAACTTGAGTATTTTCTTGTTCTTCATCATAATCTCTTCTTGGATTTGGAGGGCTCAAGGCCTAGAGATTCTCAAAGGAGATCTATCTGATTCTAGGGATTTTCTTATCCTAACAAGCAGAGCCGGCCCGTACAATATCTATGCCTAAAGCCCATCACAAAAATTATGCCCTATATTAAAAGAATACACAAAATTTTGATGCCCATAAATTGACTAACACATTTTGGCGCCTAAAGCCCAAGCTTTATGGGCTTTAGCCCAGGGCCGGCCCTGCTAACAAGTCTTAGGAAATCCCCTAAACCCAAACCCAAGAGGCTAGCTCATTCTTTCCCACACACCATGGATGTAAATGGAGCTAGTTATGTCATTCTCGAGATCTTTGCTCTATGCTTATCAATCTATCTTTCCACCATACACCATGGGTTAGGATGAAAGATTTATAAAGGGATTTTTACCACACACCATGGATTAATCTTATTTTGCTTTTTAGACCTAGAGATTGCTCACTAGAAATGTGTGGATCTATGTTTTAATACCCCAAGTTCGAATCTTGAACCTCTCTAAGCATGAACCTCAACCTTGAATCTGTCTTTAGCTCTTGATTATCTAAAGCAATCACCTTTTAGTTTTTAAAGTTTAAATCTTTTCTCTTAGCTAGTTAAAATCACCTAGTTTGCTTAATAGTTGCCTTAAAGTGTCTAAATTCGAAAGGTTATGTTCTTGAATGTTTTATAGTTTTTAAAATAGCTTAGAGTATCCCTCATTAGCCTGGTAGTCATTTAGAAGTCGTTATATTTTTATTAATAGTTTTTAAAATTCATCTTAGGTTGCTAGAAATTGCCTAATTTATCTGTTTTGGCATTTGAATTTAAATTGCTATTTAAATTCTTAGAGGTCGTCTGATAGTTAGCTAACCCTTCATAGGGATTATTTAAATTGATTACAAATAGTTTTTATGAATTTTCTTCCCAATTTATCCGGATTTCGACTTAGATTTACTTTGCTCTTGCATTCTTAGTACCTTTCACACCCAATTTGGATTGATACCTAAAATACTACAACAACACTAAGAGGCTTTAGGATTGATGTTTAGAACTGTAAAAAGTCCTCTTATCAAAGATCATAAATGAATTGGTCCACTTACCCAACCACTTCCAAGTCCCCACTCTTACTTACCCAACCACTCATTCTCGTTTCCATGCTCCAACCCTTTTACTTTCCAGGCTCTTTGGTGTCACACTACAAAAATTCTAATTAAATTCCGCTGAATATTATTTTAGATCTATATGTTGATTTATCATACATAGCACTAATGTAACAAGTTAAAACTATACACTTTGTAGATATATCATCATGACAGTTGAATCTAAAAAAGAAAGATCTGCTAGGGAACAATATATATTCATTTTCTTTAAGAATGAATATATATTGTTAGCTAGCTATGCGAAAGAAGAGAACCAAATACCCTTGCCCCATTTAAACGTATGACTTGCTTCTCTTACAAGCAACCACGTACATTTAATCAAATATATTTACTATATGAAAATAATAACATGCTCTGGATGCATTTACAAGACTTGGCTCATTTGTAACTTTTATATCCAAACTCGGTTTTGATTCTCTAAAACTCTAATCTTGTAGGTCAATGGCTAATTAACTAGTGTCACCGTTATGTAGACGACATCCAAATTCATGTTCGCTGGAATATATGTCAAAGATTCAAAGTGTCCTCTACATGAATCTGTAGACACCCAAATTTTAGTGAACAGCTCTAAATAATGCCAATCAAGTTTTAGAAACTTTAGCTTTCTTTTTTTTACTCACATGCATGATTGGTTAAGGCTGTGTACCTTTAGTTTTTTGCTGTAGAATTAAAGCTGTAAGTTTTTTGTTGTGGCTGTAGATTTCAATGATGTAGATTTAAATGTTGAATTTTTATTAATTTTTCAAAGTTAAACTATTAGTGCTTTAGATATTTTGCTTTGTACATTCAAAAAGAGAAAAAAAAGAGTTTAGAAAGAAAGTGTTGTAACTTTAAAAATCTTTGTAAATCGTGTTTGGCATAAACTTGGTGCTTTAAAAAAGTTATGATTGTGCAAAGAATCTAAAGCACTTACCAATCAAGCTAAAAAAAAATATTTTTTATTATATAAAGTTGCATACGTTAAAATTAGTAATTCACATGATCGTGACATATGTCAGGTTAATCAATAAGATTTTGACACATGTAAAACATCAATACTAAACTTTTTTTTTTTCAAATTAACTTTTGTGTTTTCCAATTATATTTTGAAAATTGTATGATCAATCACTAATATTAAAAGGAAAATAATAAAAAATAAATAAAAATAAATAAAAAATTAAGAAAAAAGGAAAATTAGATTAAAACGTTTTTTAAAATAAAAGGAAATTAGATTAAAGGTTTTAAAAACAAAAAGGTAAATAAGTATCACTTATGTTTTCTAACAAAAAGGTAAATAATAATTTAAAAAAAAAAAATTAAATTAAAAGTTTTAAAAATAAAAAGGCAATAAGTATCTCTTATGTTTTCCAATAATATAAATAAACATATTTTAAACTATGAATAAATAACTCTAAAATTTAAAAACATGTTACAAAATTTAATTAAAAACTAAATAAAAAAATATAAATGGAAAAAATTAAACTATGTTCTGTAATTAGTGATTTTGCGTAAGCGTTATCAGTCTTTCCTTTTTATGGTCATAACTAATCTAATTTAGTTTTCTTTTTTTTTCATGTTTAGTTTATTTTTAATGGGTTATGCAATAGTTAATTATAAGTCAATTCAATTGATCTACTTTCGTTTTCTACTTTTTCATGTTTAGTTTCTTTTTAATGAGTTATATAATAGTTAATTATAAGTCATTGTATATGCAGATCACATTCGAAGTTAAAATGATTGAGATGCATCTGAGTCAATCGATCAAGTTTTGACACGTGTAATAATTTTTCTAATTAAGAAAATCAATTATTGTTAAAGAAATAAATATAATTTCAATAAAAATATTATAATCAATTCGTCAAAGTTTTAGGATAAATACATATAGAAGTAATAAAATCATTAGAAATAAATAATTCATATAATAATACAAAATTCTCAAAATTTAGAAATATTTAATAAAATTTAGTTGGAAACAAATATAAATGAAAATACAGATAAATTTTCACAAGTAATTCAATTTTGATTTTCATTTTTTTTTTGTTTTCAATTTATTTTTACGGATTTTAAAATATATAACTAAAAACTTGCGTATACGCGGGTCCTAATCTAGTATGTTAACGATCTTCCATTAACTATTTTCAAGCAATTAAAATCTCTCTTTCTCTTCACATTCTTCTCCCAGATATGATCTCTGTGCTCTATAGAAAAATTATGCTTCTCAAGACTCACATCAAAAAGATCATTACATGATTATTGTTATCTTTCTCTTCATTGAGCTTATCATCGTCTAATACCATATCATTAGCATCAGAATTTTTTTTTTAATTGAAATATATCCTAGTTAATCTAATTTCTTTTTATTTATATTTTACTTAAATTAAAATAGATCATTCGTTTTATTTTTATTTCTTAAATTGAAATATATTCTAGTTAATTTAATTTTACTTTTTAATCTAAATAAATAAATTTGACATTTGTTTTTTAGAAATTTCTTTTTTCTTTAAAAATAATATTTTATCAAGACACACGTCAAAATCTAAATCGATAAATCTTGTGTCAAAATCTTATTGATTAACTTGGTACATGTCACGAGTTTGGATTCTCCGTCCCGAGTTTTGCTGTACAATTTATAGACAACCAAAATTTTGCTGTACAATTTATAGACAACCAAAATTTAGTGTACAGCTCTAAATCATGCAAATCAAGTTTTAGAAACTTTAACTTTATTTTTCTTACTCAGAGCCAAAATAATTTTTTTTTTAAAATTTTTGACTGTACAAAATATTTTTTCTAAAGCATTATTTTGGCTGTACAATCTGTAAACAACCAATATTAAGTGTACAACTCTAAATCATGCTAATCAAGTTTTAAAAACTTTAGGTTTATTTATATTACTTAGAGCCAAAATATTTTTATTACTGTAATACAGTATATCTTTTTTTTTTTTTACTTTTTTGGCTGTACAAGACATTTTTTTTTTCTAATTTTAGATTTTATAAAATTTTACAATTTTACAGCCAAAATCTTACAATAATAAAACAAAACCTATAACCATATTTATACACCAAAAAACGTAAAGGTACAATTGTTATCAATGAGACCCAAAACATTTGTTCTAAAGCACATAATTTTAGGCTTTCCTTTTTTTTTTGCGCAAACGATGCTTGATATATAAAATAGTTTTAGACTCCATTAAGGGAGTTAATACAAATGGATAAACCGGACTTAGCCAAGAGGTCAGCCTCAGCATTGGCAAGTCTCGGAATAAACTGGAAAGCAACATAAGAAAAAGACGAAGCAATGCGCCTAATATCGGCGAGAAGGCCGAGTACTTCATTCGAATGACCACCAGAATTGAGGAGGAGAACCAGCTCCTGACAATCTGAGAAGCAGGTCAAGGTTAAGATGTCAGCTGCTCTTGCACTAGCGAGAGCTGATTTGACCGCAAGGGTTTCTGCAACAAGAGCCGAGGGCACACAGGGCTTGGGCCCGATGACTGTAAAAGTGTCTGATTTTCGGGATCCTTTAGCACCCATCCTAGTCCGCTACATCGATTGCTCTCAAGCCAGGCCGCATCCGAGTAGCAATGAAAGGAATTCGGGATGGGAGAAGGAGCCGGATAACCTGATTAGGTATCGGAGCTGGAGGGAGGGCAAATTGAGCAATCTGCCACGCCCGCGCTTCCGAGATTGCGCGATGAAGGACCTCCGCTGGCGAACTGGACCGATCCTCGAAGAGGAAACTGTTAGGCTCCTTCCAGAGAAACCAAAATATCCACGGATATAGTGGGGTGACCGTTACTCCTACTGGAGGTAGGGTAACCATTCTCCAGGCATTCCTGAGTAACAATTTTGGAGACTCCTGAGGGGATACTAAGGAGGGGGAGGGCTTAAACAAAACCGGAGCCATCTCCCAGACCTGGGTCGCAAAGGGACATGTAAGAATGACATGAAGGATGTCTTCCGTAACCCCACTTTTTTTGCACTTGTCCTCCACAGAGATTCTCCTGGCAACTAGCGCTGCTCCGACTGAGAGGGCTTTAGCCGCAACTTTCCAGAGAAAGTGTTTCAGTTTTGGCGGAACCTTTACTCTCCAAAGGTTAGCTTGCCATTCAAAATCATCATGTGCTGTAGGAGCAGAATGAATTTTAGAAAGCGCATAGCCTGACTTAGTCGTGTAGGAACCTGTTTTAACTGGTAACCAGCGTAAACTGTCTTTCTCCAGATTAGTGCTCAACTGAATTTGTTTAATTTCCTGCTCATAGGCCGGCAGGTGATGACGAATAGCTTCTACATTTCATGTTTTTGACTCTGGGAGTATCAGTTCCTTCACTGAGAGCGAGATTGCCGTGAGAGGGGGTGGACCAACAGGAGTACTTGGAACCGATGTGGAGGGCCATGGGGAGGTCCAGACTTTGATGTCTGCCCCATTTCCTACAATCCAACCCAGACCTCTACGTAGCACCTCACGTCCTGCAAGGATCCCTCTCCAACCATGGGAAGCGCTTGCTGGAGCTTTAACGTCCATAAAAATTGCGGAGTGGCAATACTTTCCCAACATAACCCGTGCCAGAAGGGAGTTTGGTTGCTGGAGAAGTTTCCAACTTAGTTTTGCAAGTAAGGAGTCGTTGAAGACTTCAATCTCCCTAAACCCGAGTCCTCCTCCGTTTTTAGGGATAGACAGTTTGTCCCAAGAGACCCAAGACATCTTCCTTTTCTCTGGTTTATCATCCCACCAGAACCTAGTGAGAGCACTCTGGATCCTTTTACAGAGGGAGGATGGAAGCTTGAAGCAAGACATTGCATAGGCAGGTAAGGCCGCTAGCACCGCTTTAAGAAGAACCTGTTTACGAGCACCCGAGAGAAATCGATTGGTCCAGTTTAGCGCTCTTTGTCTGATCTTGTCGACAATCCCGGTCAATATGTCTTTTTTCCTTCTCCCAAAGTGTTTTGGCAGACCAAGATACTTACCCGTTCCTCCTTCTTTGTAAATTTCCAGATCCGTTTTGACCCTGGTTTTGATGTATTCTAGAGTCTTTGAGGAGAATGTAATGGAGTATTTGAGAGGGTTTATACACTGACCAGATGCCTTTTTATAACATCGGAGAATCTTCTTCAGAGCCCGCATGCTTGTCTCTGATGTCTTTGAGAATAGCATAGTGTCATCAGCAAACAAAAGATGGTTGATGGATGGGCTGCCTCTGGCTACTCTAACCCCTGGGAGAGTACCTTGAGCTTGGGCTTTCCTGCAGAGACCGGACAGGACTTCCGTGCACAGGATGAAAAGATAGGGAGATAGAGGATCCCCCTGCCGGAGCCCTCGTGAAGGAATAACCTTGCCTTGGGGGGAGTTGTTGATTAGAAAGGCATAGGAGACAGAGGTCACACATTCCATGACCCATGAAGTCCACTTCTCATTGAAACCGAGCTGGAGTAACACTTTCCTCAGGAAACACCATTCAATCCTGTCATAAGCCTTAGACATGTCTGTTTTGACCGCCATAGTGCAGTGAACTTTTGCTTGAGAGGTTCTGAGAAAGTGTAGCGTCTCATGGGTAATAAGCACGTTATCGGCTATCGCACGATTTGGAACGAAAGCCGACTGGTGCGGAGATATAATACTTTGTAGGATCGGCTGAAGTCTCTTGGAGAGTATCTTGGCGATAATCTTGTAGTGTACACTACAAAGAGCTATTGGACGATAGTCCGAGACTTTCTTAGGACCTAATCCTTTGGGGATCAAGCGGATATGCGTCTCATTATACCTTGGGTGAAGATAATCCTTTTCGAAGAAAGATCGTATCTCACGGCAGACATCAGAACTGATAATATCCCAAAACGAGTGGTAGAATCCAGAAGAAAAACCATATGGCCCTGGGGCCTTATCCGGGTTAATGGCAAAGACAGCTTCCCACATCTCCTTATCATTTGGGATACTTGTGAGAGAAGTATTCATCTCAGCCGTGATTGTTGGAATCAGTACCTCCTCGACTACATCCAGGTTAGTGGAGTTAGCTGCAGAGAAAAGGTGTTGATAGTAGTTGACTATGGTTGTAGCTATTTGGTGCTCCTCATAGAAAACATTTCCACTGTCACCCTCCAATACCGAGAGATTGTTTTGAGCTCTGCGTCTTCTAGTTACCGCATGAAAGAATTTTGAATTTTTATCTCCCTGCTGTAACCATAGAATCCTGCTTCTTTGGCGCCAGAATGCTTCTTCTTCCTTGTATTCCAGTTCCAGCTTTGCCGAGAGAGCTCCAATGAGTACGTGATCAGGACAGGGATTTGTGAGGTCAAATTCTAGTTCCTCTTGGTTTTTCTTGATAGACTGCATCTTCACAATGTTTTGTTCCTTTGTCCACTGAACTAAACTCCTTCTCCAACTTCCCAATTTAGAGAAAATGGGGGGGGGGGGTTGAGGGGAATATGGACTGCTCCATGCCTCGTCTATGATTCGTCGGAAATCCTCTTTATCTCGGAGCCTCCTATTAAACCTGAACATCCCACGACTTCTTCTCTTTGACGGATCAAAGATGGTGATAAGGGATCTATGACCTGATCCCTCGAACCTGAGGTAAGAGCTTCTCCCTGCTGTGAATTTTTCCGACCAGGAACAATTAGCAAGTGCTCTGTCCAGTCTCGAAAAGATAAAGTGTGAGTGTCGTTGTCCTCTCCAAGAAATTTATTGCCCGAGTGTGGAACATCCCATAACCCATTATGTGAGACAAAGCTCCGGAAGGGAATGAAAGAACCCTCACATCTAGTAGGTCCCCCTTCTTTCTCACTGTTGTCTAAGATCTCATTAAAGTCTCCCACTAAGAGACACGCCTGGTCCCGAGAGAGCCCTACCACGGAAAGCTGGTCTCAAACCAAAGGACGGTTTTCAACCTGAGGGGCTCCGTACGTGAAGGTAATGAAAGACGAGTCTTTGTTGAAGAGAATCTTCGTATCTATGAAGTTTTTATTTGCTGTTTGGATGTCCACAGACACATTGTCGACCAGAAGAGCGCGAGACCCCCACTATGACCTTCTGGTGGGACGAGGAAATGATTCGTAAATCCCATAGATCGCACTGTCTGGAGAACTTCTTCATCCTGGTTCTTAGTTTCCATGAGGAAGATCAGATTCGGAGAAATCTCTGAATTGATTTCCTTGAGACGGTGAACTGCCAGGGGGGGGCCCAATTCCCTGACAGTTCCAGCTCAGTACGACTAAGGAAGAGGACTTTGTGATCTGTGAAAATCTCCTTTGTTCGTCTGAGTTGTTGTACTCTTAGACTTCACCGATCTAGCCGGGATGTTCGAGGAGGATCCAACGGCCTTACTTGAGGGAAGCGATTCCATACATAGTTTCTTTTTTTGATTTTGGCTTTGGCTTACTAGCATTGCATTTTCGAGAGTTCGCTCCCTGAATCGGGCTTGCCCCTACTCTTGTAACTATGTGCGCTTTGGAGGGCGTCCCACTTTGCGTTTCCCGGAAGTATTACTAGTCTGAGCGTCTCTCGGAATAGTAATCGTAATCTGCTCAAACCCCGTTTCCTGAGGTAACGGAGCATCAAGCTGGTGTCTCTGATCCTGACTAACTGGAGTGCCCTGACCGGGAGTCTCCAAAGACAGTCTATGGCTCAACGTAGAATGAGGGAATATCAGATCAGCAGAGGTCCCCTCCAGTTGGGTAACACTCTGCGTCACATGATGTTGCCTATTATCACCCATATACTGAATCTCCACATCTTGCAGGTGTTCCGATGAGGCACTTACACCTTCAGAGAGTCGGTGGGAGAGAGGGGGAACTCTCAGAGATAATCTCTCTTTCGCAGATCGACGTGAAACATCTGGAGATGCAGTTTTATTAGATCCCTGATTCAAGACAACTCTGTGCTGAGGAGACCTCATACCTGAGACCGTCCTATGAGGGGAAAAACTGCCTTCATGGTATTCAGGCTCTCTTCTAATTGAGGGGTAGTAGTCATGCCCCTGCTCGTTATGGGAGGCTAGGGACTGATGACGAGGGGATCTTGGGGGAGGGGATCTCCCTTTGCTTTGCTGAAGATACTCATACTCTTTGTGATGGTACTGATTAGAGTGACGAGAATGGTCTCTAGGAAAACCTTCCAGGCTATTACCTCTACCATCTGAACGTCTGGCGGGGGAGTATTCCTTTCCATCTCGTCCTGCCTGGGGTCTGGGGGGGTCTTTACTCCTATCTTGATGAGATCTGTTGTCAACTCTGTGGTCCTGTTTGGTACCGTGACGTTGGCCTCTATCCTCATTCCGAGTGGGAGGGTTTCTTTGGTACGATGCTTGTTCCCTACCAGATCGGGAAACTACAGTCGGCCTTAGAGGACAGTCTCTCTTCATGGGTTAGGGAGAAGCAGGAGAAACAGTGTTTTTCCATTCTATCATACTGGAGGGACACCGAGATGATTTTCCCTGTTGGGAGCTGCACTGGGAGAGTCATTTCCAGGGGTTCCAGGGCGTTGATACCTACTCTGACCGCTCCCTGATCCACATTCGTTTCTTCTACCGATCCAAGTCCTGCACTAATCGCCGTAATAGTACTTACATCCCAGAAGTGCAGTGGAAGCCCCTGAATGTTGACCCAAAACGGAATGGTTGAGGGAAAGGTCTCGGAAATGATGGGTTCCCACCTCTGCAGGACAAACATCCAGGGTTTGTAGTGAAAGGAGCATTTTGGAGTACCGCGAGCATATCTTCCTCAGCTTGGAAGCGGATATTAAAGAGGGAGGGACCCAACTCTCTTCCAATCGCTATATCCGTTATGTTCCAGAGCGAGAGCATGAAATCCAAGAGGGCTCTCGGCTTTTGAACCGTTGGGTTAGTCACTCTTCCTATGAGAGTAAGCCTGTTTTCTTCAATGAGGGCTTGGTTGTCCGACGCCGGAATTCGAATGGGAGATCTACACCTTTTTGTTCCCACGGGTTCTGCCACCCATTTCCCTTTCTCTTGCCGAGAGTGTCTAAGCGACATCTTGAGGAGGGGAGATTTTTAAACTGAGGAAACCAACTTTTGAAAGAACTTGGGTGTTTGGAACTAAGTCACACATGCTTCGAGGCAGAAGCAAGAGAACGGCTAACAAAACTCAACTCAGGACCCTCTTAAAGACACTCACACTCGTTGAAAAAACCAGACTTTAACACCATCGGAAGAAGTGGTTGCGGTGGTAAGTAGGTGAAGACGGTGGAGGTGAGGGTTTCCAAGGAGAAGATAATGCAAAACAAGGTGGTTGAGAACTCCTCGGGAGAAGTGCTTGAGAGAGTTTAAATCTTGTACGGACATCGTCTTTTTGATGTTATTATAGATTTGGTTCGGTTAATTTTAGGCTTTCCAAAATCTTATAATTTTACAGCCAAAATCTTATAACAATAAAATCTACAGCCACGATAAAAAAACCTGTAACCATATTTCTACAATAAAAATATAAAATTACAACTGTAAAAATATAAAGATACATCTAGAGTATATAATTAAAAGTTAACTGAAGATCCACGTCAAGTCTGTTGACAGACGTGAATGTACTTCGAGGTGATGATCAAAATATATATATATATATATATATATATATATATATACGTGTTTTAATCTTATTTAGGAATATCTTACTTCAACATGAAAAAATGAGATAATCAAGTAAAATTTTATACATTCTCCTTATTATAGTATAGCTTAACTCTATAATTAATAATCAAGTAAAAAAATACTCCATTAGTTCCATTTGTATCTTAGATTTTCCCATGTTTTAAAAAACAAATTCCAATAAACCCTAGAAAAAAGCAAATTATTAAAAAAATTTTTTTTTACAAAAACCAAAATTCGACGTTTCTTTTAAAAAAACATGATAATACGTTTCTTTTCGGACTTTCCTAACTCCAAACTCTAAAACTTAAATTAAACTAAAATCCGAGCATAGCACGAATTCTCTCCTAATACATATAATTATTGGCACGTTAAATCACTTTTTTTTTTTTTGGCAACAAAAACATTTAAACTTACTTCAATGGTTCAAGGAAGTTAGTTTCGGAGGCTAACCAATCCGGAACCATTGTGCTTACATCGGAAAAGACAAAACCTCGAGCACAAACTCTTTTTGCAAGGAGACCAGCCCGGTTATTACAAGTATGCGGTATAAAAGATAGAAAAAACTCTGAAAACGCAGAGCGCAAGTGTATGAAATATTCTAATTCTGATAAGAGATTTGGCCACTCCTCATCTCCATCAACGAGCTTAACAAGCTGCAGACAATCTGTTTGAAAGTGAATAGAAGTAATACCAGCATGTTGGGCGAAGCGCATTGCCCACAAGGTTGTTTCCATTTCGGCGTGTAAAAGAGATTGAGCCGACACACCTGCAAAAGCCCCCAAATGTTGGATAGAATTGTTGTGGAAGAGAACAAGGCCTCCTCCATACAATTTATCCAAGCATACCCAAGAAGCATCCACCTGACATCTGTATTCACTACTTGGAATCGTCATGTCGGCTGGCCTTGGGTTCCGGGCTTCCACATCTTCGGTCGCAGCTTCAACCTTATTAGCTATCTCCCAATTTTCGGCTTCCGGTGTCGCTAACTCTATGATATTCAAGGGGGGGGGGTGGGACATCCTTTCCGTTAAACACTTTTTCATTTCTAGCTTTCTAGATATACCATAGAAGCCATGTAAAATATTTGATCTGCATATTTATAGCTCCCCTCTCCTTAGCTCTTGTCAATAAAAAATCAATATTGCAAAAGAAGCTATCTGACGGAAATTCCAAAAGATTTGGAATAGATGATAAGTCCCATACTTGTAACGTCGGGGGGGGGGGGGGAATTGAAAAAGGTAGTTATCGATTCTACCTTAGCACCACACCGTGGGCATGAATGGTCCGTACCACAATGCCTCTCCACAAGCTTATTGCGGGTTGCAATTCACTCCGAAGTGATTTGCCAGATGAGATGCTTGATCTTTCGCGACGTTTTTAACGACCAAACCTTGCTCTTAAGCGCATTAGTACTCGGTTATAGGACTTCTTGGACTTTATCAGCCGCCTCTAAGTCGCATGCCACCTCATATCCCGTTTTAACACTATTGTTACATGATTTTGTGTGTACCCAGCGATACCCATCAAAATCAAATGTTCGTGCAAGTTTAATACTTAGGATTCAAGGGATGTCCTCCGGATCTACGAGCTCTTGAATCTTTTCTATTCACCATGACTTGGAATCAAAATCGTGCAAGTGGTTGACATATAAGTTGGATCCTGAAAGGTATCTAAACTCTTCGCCGGATGTGCCGGGATCACTGGTATCCATGGATCGCTCCATACCTTAATATTAAAACTAGACCTGATAGACTTTCGAAGTCCTGAAATTAAAAGCTTTTTTGCCGCCATGATACTTGTTGATACCGAGATCCGATTAAATGTAAAGAGGTGAAAAGGTGGGTTTGGGAACTTTCTTATAAAATTATCGAGATCGGCGACTACAGAGGAAATCGTCGTAAGACTAAATCGCAAATACAATAGGAAGAGAGGAACTCCTCTAAAGAAAAATGACGAGTTGATGGACGTGTGATTAGTACAAAAGTCGAAAACCTCGAGATCTCTCTCTGGATGATTCAGATCCTTATTACCTCAGTTTAGTGAGGTATTTATAGGTGATTAAGTCGGTGGCTTTTCTCAAAGCCAACGGGCTTTTCGACGGGAATAGGCCTCACAGATCTCGTTTTCGGGCTTTTGACGGAAAAATGATTTGTGCTGGGCCAAAGTAATGGGCTTGAAGCCCAGTACCAACAGTAAGCCCCCAGTATTTAAAATGTAATAATTGTTTGAATTTTGACGGATTCTTCGAGTTTATTGGTCTTGCACAAATCAAAGTTCAGTTTTATCGACGAATCCCAGGCCATTACGCAGATTTTTATGGCGTACTCAAAGCTTCTTAAGTGTCTTCGGCCGGATCCCGAGAAGAAACCATTTTTTTAGCCTTCTATAAATATCCCCTTCCTTTCATTTTTTGTTTTACTCTCTTCAACCTCTTTCTCTTCATCTCCTCCATTTACAATATAGGTACAGTTCTTCCTTTCTCTGCCTTGTCTTTATTTTGCTGTTTCCATTTGTCCCCTTTTTTTGTTTGGTTTGTGCTTCTATGGAGCCCGTGTGGTAACGAGCTTGCGGATCGGGGTGATTTGGCCGGAGGAATCTTGAAATCTTTTGATTTGCTATGGTCGGTGTTGCTTCTTCTTCGGATCGGTGGGTGATTGATCGGCGTAAGCTTCCCGGGTCAGCGAAAGCTTCTCGGGAGTGTTCCTCAGCTTTCTCGGATCGGCGTGTGGAAACTTACGGGTTGGAGCTCGTGGGTTGGCGTACCGGAGTTCGGGGGACGGCGTGTCGGAGCTCGCGGGTTTGCGTACCAGAGTTTGGGGGATGGCCTGCCAGAACGCGCGGGTCGACGTGTCTCGGTATCGGCGGATCAGCGCGTCAGTGTTGGCGGATCGGCGTGTCTCGGTATCGGTGCGTCGGTGTTGGCGTTATTGAGTCGGCGAGATCGCATCTCGGGACGGCATGTGGAAGCTTGCCGAATCGCGGGTCGAAGCTTGCCGAATCGCGGGTCGAAGCTTGCCGAGCTTGCTGAGTCAAGGTCTCTCCGAGTCGCCATCTCGTCGAGTCGCAGGTTGAAACTTACCGAGTCGCCGTCTCGCCGAGTCGCAGGTTGAAGCTTGCCGAGCTTGCTGAGTCGTCGTCTCGCCGAGTCGCCGTTTCGCCGAGTCGCCATATCGCCGAGTCGCGGGTTGAAGCTTGCCGAGCTTGCTGAGTTGCCATCTCGCCGAGTCGCCATCTCGCCAAGTCGCGGGCTGAAGCTTGTCGAGCTTGCTGAGTCGCCGAGTCGTACTCTCGCCGAGTCCCAGGTTGAAGCTTGCTGAGCTCGCTGAGTCGCCGGGTCGGCGAGATTCGGGTCACCGAGTCGTGAGTTGGAATCGCAAAAATGATGATGCGTCACCGAGTCGCCGAAGTCACAAATCGCCGGGTCGCCGCGTCTTACATCTCGGGTCGGCGGATGGGCGAATGCTTCTCCGGGTCGGCGGATCCCCGAGTTCTCGACGAGTGCATCTCCGGGTCGGCTGATCGTCGGGTTCTCGGCGATCGGCGTGTCTTGGTGTTTGCCGAGTCGGCGAGGTCGGCAAGACGCATCTCTGGGTGGCGTGTGGAAGCTCGTCGCGGTGTGTCTCGTCGTATCGCTTCGTCGTTCTGATTTTGACGGACGGCTTCGAAAAAGACGTTTGAGGGAGTTGCGAATTTCGATGTTGTATTGATCCGCGTCTTCTTGTGAGGATGGCGTGATTTTTTGGTGGGTGCTCGTAGCCGAATCGTCAAGAGTTTTGTTAGGGCCGGCTCCTTCTGTATTGTTTGGCCGAGCTTCGTTTTTCTTGTTGATTCTTTTGATGATTCGGGTTTCTGTTGCTGCAGGTAGTGCCCCAATATGATTGATCGAGTATCGTGGTTATCGTTTGACACATGACGATGCATTTTGGCTTGATATAGTGTTGGAACAGAGTGTAACAGGGTCGACTTCTTCTTCGAGCGGGACGCGATTGGCCTCCTCTTCAAGTGAGGCGGAGTCCGCCAACCGAGGCGGAGTCGGAGTGCCCATCGAACGAGGCGGAGTTAGAGTGCCCATCGAACGAGGCGGAGTCGGAGACTTTCGTCGGAGCGGAGATTGATTATGGTAGCGATCCAGTCGCCGATTAGAGCTTTTTATCATACAGAACATTGAGGAGTATGATTCTGATTCTGATTCTACGGTTTATGCTCGAGATCGATTGTTTCGAGCTCTTTACACTTTTTCCGATTCTATATCGAATGTGAAACCGTTGAAAAATTTCATGTTTGTTCATGGGATCTCCGGTTTAAAGCTTCGGTCTCCTGAGAAGGGCGAGCGCCCTTGGACCCCTCCTCCTGGCTGGATATGTCTCAACGAGTACTGGTTTGTTCATTGCAGGCTGTGGTTTCCGTTGCCCGAGCTTTTGGTGGATTCCTGTGCTGCTCGTGGAATAGCTTTTTCTCATCTTTGTCCGGGCGCGATCCGGAATCTTGTTTCGTTCATTCTTTTGGCGCCCAAATGTGGAGTCAATATGAGTCTCTGTCTTTTCGAAACGATGTCGGTTGCCAGTTGGAATTCTCTGGGGGTTACGGGGACCGTTTTCGTGAACATGAGACCGGGTGCAAGATTGTTCATGCTTCCCAGAACAAAGAGCATGATTGGTGGAGGTGTTACTTCTATGCGTAGGGTTTAGGCGTCGTTGGAGCATGAGCTGTGGTAGATTTAGTGATTTGCTTGAGATATGTTTTGATGTATTTCTCTATATATTTTTCTTACAGTTTAACACGCGACCGGCAAGAAGCATCTCGAGAGATTTAAAGACGACCTTGAGAAAATCAAGCGGCGTGGAGTCCAACAGTGGTCGACTATTATTGCGGTTCGGCAGAAGAGAGATTGTGTTACCGGGTTTATAGGTCGGCCTCCTCGAGTTCAATAGTGGTCGACTTCTTTTTTAGTTTTTTAGTTTTTTTTTTAACTTGTGTTTTTTTGCATGTGAATTTTGACGTACCGAAAAAGATGGACATGTTGTTGAAAAGAGTTCCTAAGTTCTCTGTTACGAAGGGTTCTCAGGCGCCTCCTCCCGTGATTCCAAGGGTTGCCGAGGCCGAATCTTCCGGTGCTGGGCAGACCAGTCGCCAGGTCGGCGAGAAAACGAGGAGACCGGAAAGATCCCCGACTCAGGTGGTCAAAACTAAGGTTTCGTCTGGTGAACCGGAAGGCTTTCGGGAGGGTTTCTGGGAAGGCTCCTAGCCGAGCTGCGGCTTCTTTTGAGGCTCCGTCGGTATCCCGAATGGAGGAGATTCGGCATCTTGTGCTTGGATTGCAAGAGGTAGGGGGATCGGAGAGGAAGGTTCAGCAAAGGGAGGTATCCGATGGAGTTGCCGTGTCTGCTCGTGACTGCACCTTTTCGTTTCAGCATTCATCGGAAGCAACGTGAGCAGTTTAAGGGGAAGTACGAGGCAACTTTAATAAAGACCGCGCATGGGGTGGACATTGAGAGGTGGCGTGCCCTCGAGGCGGTCGCCTCTAGGTACCGGGAGCGGTTGGAGAAGTTTCAGTGATTCTACAATGGTAATGAAGCCGTAGAGGAAGCTCTTAGTCTCTATGGTCAGGCTGGGGCGGTTCTCGAAGCTTTTAAGGGCTCCGTCAGTGAGGACATCCAATTTCCCGAGGGGAAGAATTCTAATTTGGAGAAGGAGTTTGCGGAATGGGAGAAAGAGGCTCGGGCTTTGTCGGTTGAGGAGTTCACGGAAGGCGATTTCGTCATTACTCCTGTCGACACTAGGGTAGAGCGTTTGACACGTCCAGAAGAGACGGCTCCTGTCATCAACGAATACATGTCCAATTCGGTCGACATTACGTCTGCGGTTGTTGCCACTATCCGGCAGCACAGCGTTCGAGAGCCTTAGTTGCTTTGGCCTTCTTTCCTTATTTATGGTCTTATTATTGGTTGGTCCGTATATGGACTTTTATCTTTCAGGCTCTTCTTTTCGGATATGTAATATATCTTTTGGCGTTTTTTTTGGATAATTTAACACTTTTCTTTCCTTTATGCATGATATGTTATCGATGCCTGATCTTCTTGTATTAGATTGTTTCATGGAAAAATGAGTCCGGCTCTACTTGTTTTGCTCGAATATCTTTGAAAATTGAAAATGTGATTTACGGGACGCTCGGTTCCAGATTTTACTGAAACTTGGCTCGGCGTATATTTTTATTTCTTTATTCTGAGGTCAAAATCGTAACGTGCGAGGTGCTTGGCTTATTTGTTTGTTTCGACCTCTTCGTGTGGAACAGAGTCCGGCTTTATTGATCATTGGTGCGAGACTTGGGCTCGGCTTATCCCGTTTAATTTATGCGAGACCGGGCTCGGCTTTTTCAACCGGCGAGCTAAGTTTTTAAGGCTTACGCATCGAAGGGGTGAATTATTTCACCATTGCATTCGTGCGGAACGCGTTTCGAAATTGATCACCTGGCCAGGGTGTCAATGTGTATGGACAGCCGGACTGCGTGTCGAATCGGATGAATTGATAACTGAAATGGTTTTTTTTTATTAAGTATAGCTGCGCCTTTTTAAAAAAGGCTGGCTATGTACCCCTAAAGTGGGGATCAAGCCGATCGTAGTTCACATTACACAAGGCAATTTATTTATCCTTATATATGGGATCAAGTCGATCGTAGTTCGTATTACACAACTTCCCAACTCGCACCGAGTTTGCCAGCATTTATCCCAAGTGTGTTCTCGAAAACCTTGCGGAGGACAATATCGTCTTCTTGAAAATGCCGACCCCGAGTCTTCTTGTTGTAATATCGGGCGGCGAGTTGTTGATAATTTTGAATCCTTAGCAGGGCTTTGTCGCGTTCGCCTTCTAAAAGGTCGAGTTGATCTTTCATCATTTCATCGTTGAGTTTGACGTTTTGGGCGACCATGGCGAGCCAGAGGTCATAGATGCCTACTTCCGCAGGTGACATGGCCTTTACTTCGTGGGATAGAGAGGAGGGCGTCATGTTCGTCGATCGGCGTGGCGATGTTCGGTATGACCATAATACGCCATCCAATTCATTTGCCCAGTTGCCCTTTTTCAAGTCGAGGCGCTTTTTAAGACCTGCAATGATCGTTTTGTTTGTCGCCTCGGCTTGTCCGTTGCCTTGAGGATATCGAGGTGTAGATTTTCTTAGTCGGATTTTCCAACGTGCCCAGAAATTTTTGAATACGCCCGATGTGAACTGGGAGCCGTTGTCTGTGACGATCTCGTAGGGGAGCCCGTGTCTGCAGATAATGAACCTCCATACGAACTTCTGGACCTCGGTGGCATGGATCTTTGCATACGACTCGACTTCTACCCATTTGGTAAAGTAATCTATCAATACTATGACAAAACACTTTTGTCGTGACTGTGGGAGAGTTCCGATAATATCCATTGCCCATCTCATGAAAGGGTAGGGTGCTTTGGAGGCTGTCAGTAGTTCGGAGGGTACTCGGATTGTAGGAGAGTGACTTTGACATTTCTCGCATCGAGCCGTGAATTTCTCACAATCAGTGATCATGGTTGACCAGAACATCACATGTTTTTTTATTTTTAGTGCCAAGGCTCGTCCTCCGGAATGGTTACCACCCGCTCTTTTGTGCGTTTCTTTCATCGCGTCTTGTACTTCGCTACCATGTATGCAATTTAGCACGACCCGGGACGCGCTCCAGCGGAAGAGATTTCCTTCAAGGAGGGTGTAGTGAGCGCTTCATGCTTTAAGTCGCCGGGCTGCCCATTTGTCCGGGGAAACTTCTCCATCGGCTAAGTACTGTATGATTTCGTTCCTCCAATCAATTTTGACGGGTTCTCCGGCCCTGTCCATCGGTTCGTAATTTGTTTTGTCGGCGTTGTCGATGCCGTTATTGAGCTCGGTTATAGCGCACACTCCTTTCGATAGCTCGATGCTTGGTTTGGCAATACTTTCTACCGGTATCATTCTGCAGAGTTCCGGGTTGGACATTGATGCGAGGGCGGCCAAAGCGTCAGCTGGCGAGTTAGCGCTTCGCGGGATCTTTGTTAGTACGAAATTGGCAAAAATCTCGGCAAGTTTTTTGACGACCTTGAGATAGGTATCCATGCGGTCATTTTTAGCTTCATACTCCCCGTTAAACTGGCTGCCGACAAGCTGTGAATCGTATAATGCTTAAATTTGTTTCGCTCTGATTGCTATCGCTAACATTAGGCCGGCGATGAGTGTTTTGTATTCAGTTTCATTGTTTGATGCGGTAAATTTGAATCGGAAAGACTGCTCTAGGATTTCGCCGGTTGGTGAAATTAACCGAATTCCAACTCCTGAGCCATTGCGAGATGAGGAGCCGTCGACGTACATAGACCATTTTTCTTCAGGGGGGATGTCGCTTTCAGCAGAATTTGGTGGTAACTCGACAAGGAAGTATGCGAGCACCTTGGATTTTGCACAAGTCCTGTTTTTGTAGTCGTTATCGTATTCGCTTAGTTCTACAGCCCACTTTGTCATTCGTCCAGATTGGGTCGGGCTGTGGAGAACTGTCCGCAAAGATTGATTCGTGAGGATAGTTATTGAGTGCGACTGGAAATTCAGTCGTAGTTTTCGCGCCGAGGTGACAACGGCCAGTGCGAGCTTTTCCATTGTCGGGTAAAATATTGGTTTTTGTTCACCGCGGTCTTCCTTTACGAGGACACCACTGACGGTAGAGTGCGACACGACTATGTAGAAATACAAAGTTTCGCCGAGTTCAGGCTTCGCTAGGACTGGCGGGGTTGACAAATATTCCTTGAGCTGCCTGAAAGCTTCTTCACACTTCTCGTCCCATTTGAATCGTTTGTTGCCGGATAGCAGTTGATAAAAAGAGAGGCATTTGTCCGTCAATCGGCCGATGAACCTGTTTAGCGCGGCAATCTATCCTGTAAGTCCTTGTACTTCGCGAGTATTCTTCGGGGAGGGAATGTCGAGGATTGCGACTATCTTTTTCGGATTAGCCTCGATTCCTCTCTTAGTCACGAGATACCTAAGGAATTCTCCTGATTTGACGGCGAAAGTGCACTTGTCCGAATTTAGCTTCATGCCATACTCGTTCAGACTCTTAAACCAGGTTTGTAAATGATCGATGTGGTTCTCGGCGTTGAGCGATTTTACGAGCATATCGTCGATATAAACTTTCATCGTTTTTCATAGCTGGTCGGCGAACATCTTGTTTACCAGGCGTTGGTACATTGCTCTCGTGTTTATCAAGTCGAAGGCATGACCTTGTAGCGGTAAGTGCCCCGATCAGTGATGAAAAAAGTTTTTTCACGGTCGTCGGGGTGCATGATTATTTGATTGTAGCCCGAAAATGCATCCATGAAGGACAAGAGCTCATTCCCTGCAGTTGCCTCTACCAAACGATCGATATGTGAAAGTGGGAAGCTGTCTTTGAGACATGCCTTGTTTAGGTCTGTGAAGTCAACGAACACTCGCCATTTGCCGTTTTTTTTACGACCACTGGGTTGGCCAACCAGTCAGGGAATCTGACTTCCGTAATCGTGCCGGCCTTTGATAACCGTTCGACCTCGTCGTTTACCGACTTAGCGTGCTCTGGGCTGAGCTTGCGTCGCTTCTGCCTGATTGGTTTAATGGTTGGATCGATTTGAAGTTCATGTTGAGCGAGGACGGGAGGAATCCCTTTCATGTCGTAAGTCTTCCATGTGAACGTGGAAACATTTTGCCGTAGGAAATCGATGAGCTCGTCTCTGAGATCGTCGCTCAGCTCTGCTCTGATGTCGACACATTTTTTCGGATCTTGTAAGTCAATATTGGTTCTAACAACTTCTTCGCGCTGTTGATCGTCCAGAGGTGGGAGTTTGCTTGGTCCTCTGGTTGCGATCAGACACGTTTTGCCCGCCTTTCGTAGTTTGTGCTCGCTGATGAAGCATGATCTTGCCATTCATTAGTTTTTGTGATAAATTAAGTATAGTCACAGAAATTGTTTAATTTAGTTACTAGATTTGGTCACAAATCCGTAATAATATTTGTGACTATATTAATTTTGTAATAATTATGTCACGATTAGCAACTGAATTTTGTTACCTTAATTTTGGCCACAACATTATTGTAAATCATTACAATATTGTTACAAAACAGTTAGTCACAATTTTTTTGTATTAATATATTTTTTTTTGTTGTGTCTGATCGTGAAGATGCCGCTCGATGTTGGGAATTTTACGCATTGGTGATAGATTGACGAGACTGCTTTCATCGCATTTAGCCAGGGGGTGCCGAGGATTGCATTGTAGATGGCCGGCTTATCGATGACGACGAACTTGATAACCATTATCATTCGTCTGACATAGACTAGGAGTTTGATGGTTCCGATCGTCATTGTGGTGTCCCCTGCAAGTCATGTGAGTGGCTTCGTGCTTGCCTTGAATTCGAAACCTTCGAGCTCCATTCTCTGCAGAGTTTCTTTAAAGATGAGGTCAATTGTGCTTCCAATGTCGAGAAAAACGCGGGTGACTCCGCAATCTCCGATTCGGAGTTCGTTGACGAGAGGGTCGTTGTGAGGTATATCCACTCTTTCGAGGTCGTCTTCTCCGAAAGATACGTCATTGCCGATTTTTAGTTCGTCGTTGGCATTGCGCTTCCACTGTTTGGCTGCGATGGTTGTTCGTTCGTAACTTTTGATTGACCGGACCGAGTCATTACACGTGGGAAGTCCTCTCATTATCATGTTGATTCTTCGTCTCGCTGGAGCCTGGACGTTGCCTTGTCCTTGGTCGTCGAGTTCGCATTTTGGGGGTGCCATGTCGGCGTTGAAAGGTCCAACCAGCGGATTCGGTGCTATGACGGCGGGTTGTCGCCGGGCTTCTTCCTGTGCGAGTCGGAATCGTTCTCCCTCGTTTCTTGGTTGTGGGGCTTCTCGTCTCTCGTTTGGTCGCGCTACTTGTTTGTCGCCCGATTCTTTGAGCTCCCTTCTGTAACGTGCGATCAAGTCGTTATGCAGATGGCGACATTCTTCGTCGGAGTGCCCATAGCGTTTATGGAAAGTGCAATATGGTCTCGATCCGCCGGGTGTGTCGTGTTGGTTAGGTCGTATATACTTGTTTGACCGTCCAACATGTTGCTGATTGAATTGCGAGTCGTCGACGACAAAGGTGGATGGTCTGCTGCCTCTGTCGTTTCTTTGATAGTTGTTGTTTAAGTGTTGATGCGGTTTGTAGTAGTCTTCCTTCGACTTCTCCTTTGGGGTCGACGCTTTTGTGGCGGCATATTTCTTAGCTTTCTCGACTCTCTCTTCCTCCATCTCGATTAAAATCGTTTCCATGTGGAGTGCGTTCTCCAAAGTATGTGGTTTGTTTTTCTTCATCTCCTCGTAAAAATTCGATTCATACCATAGTCTGTTACGCAATGCTGGGATTGCTGCATCGTTAGAAACTGATACTTTTGAAATGATGTTCTTAAACTTGTTTATGTAAGACCGTAGTGACTCCTTCTGGCCTTGTTGTAGAGTGTCTTGGTCGACCTCGCACGCCCCTATTCTATGTACATAGAATAGTGTTTGACGAAAGCTTTTGAGAGGTTCTTGTAGCTATCGATCGAGTTTTCTTCGAGCTTAGAGAACCAACTTAGAGCCGAGCCGATTAGATTTTCTACGAACATTTGGCAATACCCCGCGTCGCGCTCTTTGGGAGAAAATTGGGTTCGACACATCGCGATTCTGAATGCCGTTATGAACAGCATAGGATTCGTCGTTCCGTCATAAGTTGTGATCTTGATCTTTTTCAGATGCCGAGCTCGTGAGTTAGTTATCTTGCTCGTGAATGGGATGTTTTGCGCTTCTCTGAGTACTCGATCGATTTGTGGTGCCTATCTTGTTGCTCGGTGGACTCGGGAAGTCATCAACCTAAGCTGCCTCTTTATGCCCTCTAGTTCGCTGTTTTGATTTCGACGATTAGGGTCATCGTTTTGCCGATCCGTGTGCTCTTGGCGTTGGTGGTCGTTGTTCGCCGGTCGTCGCTGATTGCTTCGTTCTTGGTTGTCTATCGGGGGAGGTAGTTCGTCCTGGTCATTTGGGTCGGCAACCTGGTCCCCAAATAGAACTAGTTGTAGGCGCAGGGTGTAGGTGGTTTGCCTTGGTATCTGGCCCCTTCCGTTAGCGTTGTGGAGGTCGTCAATTCGGCTATGACATATGTGCTGAGCCGTAGCCAGTTCGTTAGTCTCGCGTGTGTTATCGTTTATCTGGGCAATAAGTGTCTAGAGTAAAGTTGAGATGTCGGATCGTGGCGACGTGTTGTTTGCGGGTGCTTCCGTCCTTGTGGCACCTGTCAGATTAACGGTCGTCCTGTCCATCCTCGTCGGATCGGAGAAGGATGTCCTCGTCGTGGTTAGGAAAGTCGGTCATGTCGGTGGTGTGTAGGTTCGATATGCCGAAGCCATCGAGGTCGGCCTCGCTGTCGTTGGTGGAGTCGATGCTTCTGATGTCCTGTAGATTGGCATCGCCGATAATGACGAGATCGGCATCTCTGACCCGGTGGGGGTTTGCCTTGCCGATGTTTCGAAGATCGTCGTCCCCGAGGCCATGGTGGTCGTCGCGGCCGAAGTCGAAGAGGTCGGTTTTGTTGACGCGGGAGTCGTTCCTTCCGTCATCCCTAATCATGTGTTTTTTTTGTTTTTTTTTCTTAGGTGTAATAGAGTTCCTTTCCCCACAGACGGCGCCAAATGTTGATACCGAGATCCGGTTAAATGTAAAGAGGTGAAAAGGTGGGTTCGGGAACTTTTTTATAAAATTATCGAGATCGGCGACTACAGAGAAAATCGTCGTAAGACTAGGTCGCAAATACAATAAGAAGAGAGGAAATCCTCTAAAGAAAAATGATAGAGTCCTCGAAAAGAGGATTGTCGAGTTACCGAGAACAAAAGGAAAAGTCGCACGAGTTGCTAGACGTGTTATTAGTGCAGAAGTCGAAAATTCCGAGGTCTCTCTCTGGAAGATTCTGATCCTTATTACCTTAGTTTAGTGAGGTATTTATAGGTGATTAAGTCGGTGGTTTTCCTCAAAACCTACAGGCTTTTCGACGGAAATATGCCTCACAGATCTCGTTTTCGGACTTTTGACGAAAAAATGATTTGGAATGGACCAAATTAATGGACTTGAAGTCCAGTACCAATAATACTTCTCCATCCGTAAGAAGGAGACAACGACTTTTCAACCTACAAAGGGTTAGAATACCGATAATAATCCTAGCAAGGAGGGAGGAGGGGTAGCTGATAAGTTGTGACGTTCAATCACTTATTAGCATGATCCTATATTGTAAACTAATAAAATCAAATCGTTTTTTCTAAGTTGTGACTTTTCTCTATATAAAGAACTTCCATACATACCTGAGGTGATGATGTGGGAAAAAATAAAATATGAGTCTAAGTTTCGATCTCAAGGATCTGGAGGAGTTAACATCCAATGCGAAGCAAATACAAGACAATGTATTAGAGGAGATACTCACACTTAACGCCAACACAGAGTACCTCAGCCAATTTCTCCATGGAAGCTCTGATAAAGAGTTATTCAAGAAGAACGTACCGCTCGTGAGCTACGATGATGTTAGGCCTTATATCAAACGTGTCGTGAATGGAGAACCTTCAGATGTCATCTCGGGAAAACCCATTACTGGATTTCTCTTGAGGTTTACATTATCATATTCTAGAAGCAAATTTATCATATGATCGATGGATCAATTAGTTATATATATAAAGTCCAATATGTTATATGCTTGCTTGTGACATTGTTGGTGTGTGTAGCTCTGCAACGTCTGGAGGGAAACACAAAATCTTCCCTATCAACAACAAGTTCGTTGAGGACATGGCATTCATATTTGCTCTACGCTCAGTCCTTATATCAAAGTAAGTGTAACTCTTCAAATATATAAGTTATATATATATATATATATATATATATATATATATAAGCATGGAAAAAAAATTCCATCCCATCCTATTTTTTTGTCTCAAATTTCTTCCCGTCCTATATACTATATATATTTTCCTAGATGTTTTCATATTGTTGATATTTGTTTCAGTTAAATTTTATTATATAGTTGATGTTATGTTTTATTTAGTTTATATATATTTAGATAAATTATTTCGCTGTTACCGCAATAGTGAAATTATTATTAAAATTTAGAGTTAATTTATCATTTTTCAAAAATAAAACTAGAAAATTTTAAAACATACATTAGATTTTTTTTTGAAATTTAGAGTGAAAAGCTGGCTTAGAAGAAAGTATTTAATTAATGCCATAAATCTATGTTTTACAATATTATGCTGATTTTATCATAATTGACTATTATTTAATGTTATAACTATATTTTTAGATTTTCTGCTGAATTTTATTGAATTAATTGTTTATAATTATTTTTAGTGGCATTCTTTTTGTGATATTTGACCATTTAAAGACTACTTTATCAAATGTACTTCCCAATTAATATGTAAGTTATTTCCTTTCTTTTTAGTTTCGTTGTAACTTTGAACACAATACACAAGGATCCATTCCTTTGATTTTGAATTTTTGATGTGTAGGCATGTCGAGGGTGTCCAAAAAGGAAAGGCGGTAGCGTTTATTTTCACCAGATCGCAATCTACAACCCCTTCTGGTTTGCCGGTTTCTCCCGCACTTGCAAGCTTCTTATTAAGTGACAGTTTCAAGAACCGGCCTTCAAATAGTTTTACAAGCCCCGACGAAGTGACCTTGTGTCCAGATAACAAGCAGGCTATGTACTGCCATCTTCTTTGTGGTCTTGTTCAGAGGAACGAAGTTGTAAGTTTGTCTGCTACCTTTGCTTCAACTTTAGTTGGAGCAATAACATTTCTTGAGAATTACTGGAAAGAAATGTGTAGCAATATTCGATCTGGCCATATTAGCGAGTGGGTCACTGACCTTAGTTGCAGAGATGCTGTTACCAACATCCTAGGAGGAGGTAATTCCAAATTGGCAGATCTTATTAAAGAAGAATGTCAAAAAAAATATTGGAAAGGTATAATCACACGACTTTGGCCTAAAGTAAAATTCATTCAAAGCATTGTTACGGGACAAAATGCTCAATACATTCCAATGCTAGAGTTCTACTCCGACAAATTGCCTTTGATCTCTTCGAGCTACGCGTCTTCTGAAACAATGTTTGGGGTCAATGTGAATCCCTTATGCAAACCACAAGATGTATCCTACACTTTTATCCCCACCATGTCCTACTTTGAGTTCCTACTTGCTGATGAAGGAAACAAAGGTGAAATTGTTGATCTTGCCNCTTATGCAAACCACAAGATGTATCCTACACTTTTATCCCCACCATGTCCTACTTTGAGTTCCTACTTGCTGATGAAGGAAACAAAGGTGAAATTGTTGATCTTGCCAACGTCAAGATCGGGTCATACTATGAGCCCTTGATCACAAATTACTTTGGTGAGTTATATGTGCATATATATGGTGTCCACTGTCCATATAGTATACAATTTTTCTCAAAAAGTTAATAATTTTTTTTCTTTCTTTGATTGGTGTTATTAGGTTTATACAGATATAGAATGGGAGATATTGTACAAGTGTCTGGATTCCACAACAGTGCACCTCAATTTAGATTCGTACGCAGGAGAAATGTGGTTTTAAGCGTCTGCATGGAAGCGACAACTGAAGATGACATTTTGAAGGCGTTGAATCATGCAACACTCGTTCTTAAATATTCAGATCTAGTATTGATGGGATTCACATGTTATGTTGATATCTCCACTCTTCCAGGCCACTACACTTTTTATTGGGAACTCAAAGCCAAAAACAATAGTGACATTGTTAAACTAGATAATAAAGTAATGGTGGAATGTTGCTGTGTAATGGAGGAGTCATTAAATGCTATTTATCGAGAGTTGAGGAGCAAAGATGGATATATTAAAGCTCTAGAGATAAGGGTGGTGCAACAAGGAACATTCACTGCTCTCATGGAGATTTCATCTCTCGCGGTACTTCGCTATCTCAGTACAAGACACCTATGTGCATAAACTCTTCTGAAGCCTTAGGTGTTCTTGAAAACAATGTTGTTGCCCGCTTCTTCAGTGACAGGTCCCCTCCTTTCTGATCAGATATGGTCTATTTTGATCAGATACGGTCAAATATGTTAAGTAGATATGGGTTTATGTTTTTTGTTTTTGAAAAGAAGATGGGTTTATGTTTACTGGAGCAATTTGTGGATTGCGTGAATGATTTTTGTACTACTTTAATTTAATACCGTTTGGTTTACTCAATAAATAAAACATATTGTATTGTTTGAAAAAAAAAATACATGGTCTGGATGCATTTACAAGACTTGTCTCATTTGTAACGTTTGTACACTAACTCAGTAACTCGGTCTTGATTTTCTAAAACTCTAATCTTGTAAGTCAATGGCTAATTAACTAGTGTCACTGTTATATTGACACCATGAAAATTCATAGTTCCCAAAAATATGGTGCAGCGTAAGTTTGAGTTGTCGAATGAAGCATGAGCACCGTTGGTTTGAAGAATTAATAATGATACTCAAATGAAAAGATGAACTTGAAAGACAAGAAAAACAAATCTAATTTCCTGAACTAAGTTTTATGAACAAATCATATACCTTACAACTCGGAATTGACCATAACAACAATCATGATATCCTAATACAAAAGTTGATTAAAACTGAATTCAAGCAGAAGATGCAGAAAAGGAGTTTCTGGATGAACAAAGACACAAAACATGAACTGTTTCAAATCAAAATAGTCCCATTAATCATGTAAATTGTTTTAAATTCGAATCAAAACATGAATTAAAATAGTCTATGGAATCATATAATCTGTTCCGGATAAAAAATAGACAATGTCAAATCAAAATAGTTTTTGGAATCATATAAAGTGTTTGGAATCAAAACATGAATGAAACTATGAAAACCAAACTTACAAATTCGTCCATTACAAACGCTCGTCAACTCTGTGTCGACTCGTAGAGCTGTCAAAATGGGATGTCCACACCTATTTGGACCCAACCAATGTTGATCATTTTAATTGCAGACAAATAGTGACTATGCCTATTAACAACCATGTCTAGTAACGAGCATATCCATTAACGACCAAGTCCAAATGGACATGCCTCTGGACAACTAATTTAACTTGATATTATTTTTTATCCAATTATTACATAAAACAGTTTATGTTATTTATTTAATAGTGATTTTACGGGTTTTCAGGTTTTGACGCGAGATTTTGCAGTTTTGGCGAGAAAACAGGATTTTGCGGTTTGGGTGAGAAAATAAGATTTTGCAGTTTTTGGCTAAAAACGGGATTTTACGATTCTGGTGGAAAAACAGGATTTTGCAGTTTTAACGAGAAAACGAGATTTTTTAGTTTTCATGGGAAAACGAGATTTTGTAGGTTTGCCGTGACAATGGAATTTTGCTGTTTTTACCGAGAAACAAGATTTTACAGTTTTGACACCCTCCCCCAATCAATTTTAACCTAGCTTTTCAAGTATTTTAGGTCGACCAGTGTCCACATTGTCCAACCCGTTTTGTCCATGGGAGAAGTTAGACCTAGTCCATTTGAATCCGCTTCATATATGGGCTTATCCATGACCGGTCCATAATCGTTTGGACACGGACAACCCATGGGCAAGCCGCCCATTTTGAAAGCTCTATCAACTCGTGTCAGCCCTTTGAGTTTTCGTTGTTTGCAGTTTATGTTACGTTAATAAGTCATCAGGTAAAGTTTAGTAAAATACTCCGCATAGAAGAAAAAGTTTTAAGTTTCAAAGGTTGAATTATCTAAGATCGATTTCATGAGACACTATTAGGAAAAGAAGGATCCAAAAGTGGACTCATTCAACAAGGATCGTGGACAAAACCCGCAGAGGCAGGCATGCTACTTGATGGACATCAAATTTTATGTCCAAATCCGCCATATCACATATTTTGTTGGGCCGGACTTGCGGGTCATCAGCCAGTTTGACATCACTATCCATATGATTTAAAAAAATCTGGAGTAACTATTCAAATATTATGATTCAAATTTAGTTCTTGGCATTTCAAGATTTGGAACAGGAATTTACGGGTATGAGACGGGAATAGGTACTTTGAGAATTGTAAAACAGTTTTCAAAATGCAATCCAATAAGAAACTTGACGGGAAGTTCGAGTAAAAAGACCAGTTCGAGAAGTTTTCTTATCTAAAACTTCTTCTCAGACATATATTTCAGGTAGTTTCGAGTTATTTCAGGAAAATTCGGAAAATTTTGGGAAATTATATATAATTTTTAAAATTTTAATTTTTAAACGAGTAATTCGGGTAACCTATCTCATATATGTTCCGTTTCGTATCCTTCTGTACCCTTTTCGTACCCGTTTGAATAAAATAAATGATCCTAGATGAGTAACTATTTGAACGAGATTGAGAATGAGACGGAAAATTTAGGACGGGTACGGATAGGAAAAAAAACCATTCTTGAAATAATGATTCATTCGATCATAACACAAGTTTTTGGCTTTGATACCAAATCTAAAGGTAAGCACATATAGTCGGATGTATTGGCTAAATCGGACCTAAGTCGTAAAAAGAAACATCATTGATGAGAAAGCGAAGGAGTAGGAAGCACTCAAGCACATAGCCTGACAACCAAATTAAAAAAAAACGTTATTCAGCTTAATCAAGTTTTTAATTAAAAATTAATAAAACCGGTCAATCTTTCAATATCAAAAACCTATAAATACGTAAGTTGTTGGATATACGAAGATCCAGGTGAGATCGAATCTTGTCATGCCAATATGCAGTATAGGTTAAATCCACGTAAATAAGAAAGTGTGTTCGTCTTTGTTGAGGATACACATGATATGAAGTTATTCAACCATCTTTTCTTATGTTCATCTTTTATATTTTTACACTAGTCACAATTTTTATTTTTTAATAAAATAAATTATTTTGATTCAAATCAAAACATAACACATATAGTTTCAATTTTTTTAAAAAATACCCATTAGCAAAAACAAAAAAGTATAAAATACCCGTTTAGAGTCTTTGCGTATAAATAAATAAGTATAAAATATGAAGTTGTAGTTTTAGTTTCTTCTTCAAGCTTTGATTGGTGAGTGGTTAGACTTTTAGGTTTTGAGGCGATCGCTGATCATGAGTGAGAGGTGATCGGAATTCTCAGGGGAGAAGTTCCGATATCTCTTGAGTGTGGTTTTGTAATCGTTTTCATATATCAATAAAAAAAGTTACATAGTTTCGTGTTGAGTTTCGATATAAGATCGGGAATCACTCCTCAAATCCTATGAACAACTAGAGATCAAAGTGGCAAAGCTTGTGCGGAAATGATGAATGATGATAGAGATGATGGTGGAACTTTGATTGACTTTCTCAATCGGTGGGTTGATTGACTCTCTCAATCTATGAATGAATAAGTTTGTTTGAATCTCACAAACAAAGCTAACCCGCAGATTCTAGTGAATAATGTGAATCTCACACAATACTCAAAAGAACACAATAACTCTTGCAAATACAATACTTTGAAAGAAAACAAGAAACTTCTAGTAAATTTGGTGATTCAAAAGGTGTCTACAAATGAAACAAGGCTTGAGCTTTTATAGGCTCAACAACAAAAGACCAAACGGTAAAAAAAGAATAAAAAGTAAACAATAATATGCTAAAGTAAATGAAAAAATATCAAAAGATATGGTGCCTTAGGTTTACTAGCCGTTGGAGATGATAGTGCTTTGATGACTTGTATCTTGATAATTTCTGAATGAATCCATGGATGGATAGTCTTCTAGAAGCTCCTTGACGTCCCACATAAATGTAATAAGACCGATGTTCATTGACCTCTCCAAGTGTGGACGCATCTAAATAAAGAAAGTCGAGTGAAAGCTGGTTTATGCTCCTCCGGTTTATAAATTGAATAACTTTCTCATATGAAACGTTTTTTATGTGAACCCAATTCTACGAGCTGCCCGGTTGAGTCAAGATTCTATAACAGGTCGGTTCATAGCTTAATTCCTTCTGGTTTGGTCGGAATCCTCCAATTAGCGCTCCTATGTCCAAATCGAGAAAGTTCCGTTTTACCTGATTTGTAAAATTAATAACTCTTAAAGCAAAATGAATCTGGTCATGATTCCAATTCTCCGTGGGCATCTGATGAGTTTAGAATCTAAAACAATTGGATTTGTTGCTTGGTTCATCTTGGTTTGGCCGGAATGATTTGATTAGTAGTCGTATGTCTCCATCGGGTCCATTGAAGATCTTTCAAATTGTATCTTCAATATCTTCTTCATACGACCTCCTTTTTAGCTGATTGTTCTTCGTGGGGAACTCTAGATGAGTTGAATATACTCTAAAAGTGTTGGTTGAGTTTGAATCTTTTGTTTTGGCCTCCATTTGAGCTGAATTTAGCTCGCTTGTCTCCTTAGCTTTCCTCAGCTTCATGTTCTCCTCTTCATGAATCCTGGTTCCGTGCTTCTTAGTTGATGATAACTTGATGTCCTCATCAAGTTTATGAGAGAATCGATCTTCAACTTAACAAATGGTGCGCTCGTGACTGGATTGAACATCGCGATGGGGATTGTGGAGATTCCTGTGTTCACCGGCGTTGAATAGAAGCCATGGATTTCATGGATGGAGCAGAGTATTATGCTTGGGGTGATTTCACAGATTTGCAGAAATTGGCGATGGCACATGGCTTTATTGATGGAGAAGCAGGATCGTACATCAATTAAAGACAGTCGTTGTGGCCTATCCAAAATTGGGAAGAACTCAAGGAGGCGATGTGGTTGAGATTTGGCAGCAACAATGACCCAGAGAAGATCGCGATGTGTGAGAAGAATCAAAGAGAATTGAGGCAATGCTTCGAACGTCTTCAGACTTTTCACGACCTTTGTTCATGGAACGAATCTTTAGAGACGAAACCGTTTGAGGAGAAGAAGCAACTAAAAGCCTCAGATTCCACCTTGGAGATTGATTTTGTTCATCATGAACAGTTAACTTCGAAATTTTCACCAAATCAGGTACACACCGATAATTGGGAACCTTGCCGTAGCAATAATAGGATCGACAATGAGCTGCCTGTTTTCGATGGACAATTTCCTTATGAATGGATCTGTAGACTTGAACGATTCTTCAAAGTTGGTGAGTTTAGTGAAGATTCTATGTTGAATTTGGGGCCTCTTAGGACCGGTCCATAGGGCAAGCCTTAGAAGCAAGAGATTAGGGCAGCTAAATGTAAGGGACATTTTTTAATATTTTTTTTAATAAGCTTTTTTTATTAATGTTTATATAGAAATAAAATTTTCAAACTTTTTTATAATAATAATGTTTATAAGGTTTTTGTTAGCAATGTTTTGGCTTTTGTTATCAATGTTTCGGATTTTTGTTAGCAATGTTCTGAGGTTTTTGTTAACAAAGTAACTAATTAAATTTACTGTCACATAACTATTAATTTTATAAGTAAAATTATGTTTTAAAAACACCGAATTAAAACCTCAACATCTAATAAACATATAGCCAGCTAGAGTTTTACTTTCTTAAATTACTTTGTCTCAGAAGCGATATATCTCTCAACAATTATTTATTGTTTTTTTCTTAGAAATCGTTTATGAATTGGTATTGTTTGTTTGAAATTTGATTATTTTATGAAGTTTTAACTCTAATGTTTTTTTACATTAATATATGAATAGGCATTTTTTTTAGATTGGTATAGAACATTGAAAATCGTTGGACCAATATTGGGCCTGTTAACTTAGAAGGATCTGGATTGACTTGGTACAAGGAAGAATTGACCAATGGTGAATTCACGAATTGGTCAGATTTTAAGAACATAATGTTGACTCGATTTGCACCAGTCAAGAGTGGTTCTCCATCAATAGAGCTTCTCAAGCAGGAATCGATTCCTCACAGTATTCAAGAGACAGATTTGAGTTGTGAGAAAGAATCTATCACAACTCTGGAGAAGACTGATTCGATGGATGAACATGAATCACAGACACCTGATTGTGTTTCACAATTTCAGCAAGTGGAGCGTACAATTTGTGAGGAACTTCAAGCAACATCATTGGAGACATATTCTGGTTTTGTGTTTGCTTAATTACCTTATGAATTTGGAATTGGTGATTTGTTTGTTCATCGCCGAGATGAATCATACATGTTACATGTCCAAAACGAGGATGAGTTGGCACCACAGTTAACATGTGTCAAGTCAACACTTTCTGCCTATAAAGTGTTTGATAGTAAGCTTTTTAGAGGACACAAACTACAACATAAGAGGAAGCAAATGATATATCCAAAGTCTTGGAAATTTAAAATTTAAATATGAGAAAGTAGGAATGCCGAGACACTCAAATATGTTAAAGTTGTTGTATAAACTGAGAATGTGGTGGCAGCATTCATGAGGCCTGAAACAGTTGATCTTTGGTGAGGAGAAGTTCAAAGTGAAGCACAAATGGAGATACAAGTCACTACACTTCGTTTCAGATTTCGCTTTGTGTGTGGACATAGTTGTGTTCATCACTTGTTCTACAATTTCTTTGAATTTCTTAGAGGAGAGAACAGTTTTCACTGTGGTTTTGGCATATTCAGCTACAGGACAAGCTATTAGACTGTTGTTACATCATTTTTTGCAGCAGCCTGTTAAGCTTCTTAGGGGCCATGCCAAATTTATCTTTGAGCGTAGGCTGATTTTACCACAAAAGTTGAAGTACATATTGCAGAACTTAGTGTCTGTAGTGACAGTGAATCCAGATTGGGAAGCAGAGGGAGGTCACTTTCATTGCTGCAGAAAATTGTTGCACCACAATGAGGTAGAGAGGATTGTGTGGTTGTCGCTATACCATGTTTATGTGATGCATTCCGAACAATCATGATTGGACATATACATGAATAAGTATGCTGCTCCCAGCGGTTCCAGACTTCCAATGTTTCAATAAATCAAAGGCTGTTGCAAGCTTTGTTTCAACTGCGTAAACTAAGACATTCACTTTGGGATTCCTTTCAACTGAAACAAGGGCAGTTGTTTTTCCAAAATCAGAATAAAACAACAACGGCGGAACAAGATATTTCATTGATTCGTAAAAAGGGAAATTGCTACACATGCACATTAAAAAAACCAGAAGCACGGTAAGTGTTTGACGACATTGTCTACACTTGTGCAAGGGAACCCAAACGACTTCGAAGTTCAAGTACAAAGCACGCAAAAAAAAGGCAGGAAGTTTTTACACTTGTGCAAGGGAACCCAAACGACATTGTTGTTACCACTATAAGCTTGGGGACAAGCTTATTTTCAAAGGCGGGAGTATTGATAAGCTTGATGTTGGAACAATTTAGAGGTCGAGCAAGTAAAGACTGAAGCTGAGCTGGAATCAAAGGAGAGACTCTCTCCCGTTTAGAGTCTTTGCATATAAAGAAATAAGTATAAAATGTGAAGTTGTAGTTTTAGTTTCTTCTGAAGCTTTGATTGGTGAGTGGTGAGACTTTTAGGTCTTGAGGCGATCGCGGATCGTGAGTGAAGGGTGATCGGAATTCTCAGGGGAGAAGTTTCGATATCTCTTGAATGTGGTTTTGTAATCGTTTTTATATATCAATAAAAAGAGTTACAAAGTTTCATGTTGAGTTTGTGAGAGAATCGATCTTCAAATTTAACAGTGGTGCATAGGTGTAAGTATCATCGATAATGCCAGACCTGAAATGTTTGTTTGATTGGTAACGCACGCAAAGCGTTACCAAAAAACTGCGATACAACTTATACCGTTTTAATAGTTACTAATCACAAAAGCTGTATCGAAAGCGTTACTAACAGTATTACACTCAACTTTTTTGTACCGCTTTTGTTTACAACTCTTTTTTACAGTTTTTTTCTATTTCATAAGCACTTATCAACTTCAGCTTACCGCTAAAAAATCCAGCTTACCGTTAAAAATCTCATACCGTTTTAGGTTACCAATCAGACCCGTTGGATAGCATTCAAAAAATATATGATTAATAGTCATCTTACCTGCCCCACATTTACGGTCACAGTTTATACCTTGGCTTCGTAGCCTATCTATGATTGACAGACAACTCGATATAATTTACCGTATCTCAACTATATATATTGAAATCATGATTTCAACAAAAGAAGTTCCATGGCAAGAAAAAAAACACAAAGGAAAAATTT
This sequence comes from Alliaria petiolata, assembly GCA_020283515.1. NCBI lineage: Eukaryota > Viridiplantae > Streptophyta > Magnoliopsida > Brassicales > Brassicaceae > Alliaria > Alliaria petiolata. The sequence goes on along the minus strand of JAHZTW010000001.1, from coordinate 6,496,882 downwards.
ACAAATTTACATTCAAATGTAATTTTTGTTTCTTTTTTTTTTGTTTTAATAAACCGGTTCTTTTGGTTTTATGGTTGGTTTGTTTATTATTTTAGCTTTTATATCAAAATTTGAGGGTTTCAATAGTCAATACTTTTGAAGAAAAAATTTAGGGTTTTAAAAATATTTTTAACAAAGGTGATGATTTTATTTACTAATTCTACCCGTATATATAAATAAATAGGAAATGGGCAAATTATAAGTCCAATTCAGATTTATAAGCCCATTTACCATCCGTAGCTTGAACCAAACGAAAAGCTTTCTTCTGCTGTATAAACCCTTTCGACGAAGACGAAGAAGAAGAAGCAAAAAGATGTTCAGGAACCAGTACGACACAGACGTGACTACATGGAGTCCCACGGGTCGTCTTTTCCAAGTAGAGTACGCCATGGAGGCCGTGAAGCAAGGCTCCGCCGCAATCGGGCTCAGATCTCGCTCCCATGTCGTCCTCGCCTGTGTCAATAAAGCTCAATCGGAGCTCTCTTCTCATCAGAGGAAGATCTTCAAAGTCGATGACCATATCGGCGTCGCCATCGCCGGTCTCACCGCCGACGGCCGTGTCCTCTCCCGTTACATGAGATCTGAATCGATCAATCACTCTTTCACCTATGAGTCTCCTCTTCCCGTTGGCCGTCTCGTCGTTCGTCTCGCTGATAAGGCCCAGGTTACTCCTCTTTCACTCCTCTCGCCGCTTCCGATTTCGTTGATCATACACTTGATTCTCGGTTTGATTTTGGTGACCTAAAATTCGCGCAATGTATACTTGAGATGACCTAGATTTCTGAAATTAGAGTGAAGTTTATGCTTTTTTGCAAAGCAATGTGGTTGATATGTATGTGCTATGCAAGTAGTTAGTCTTTATGATTGTGAATTAGAGCTTCTTGAGCTGTTAATCATATCCAATTCTGTTGCTAATCTTAGCCTCTTTGGATTTTGCCTTGAGATTCATACTTGATTTTTGGTGTGTTTGATTGACCTAAACTTCGCACATTTTCAGAATGACCTTGACTTTTAGGATGTATACTTGAGATTACCTGATTTATAGAACTCTAAGCTTTTTGAAATTGGAGTAAAGTTTATGTTTTGCTAAGCAATGTGGTCAATATTAGGATGTATACTTGAGATGACCTGATTTATAGAACTCTAAGCTTATTTTTATGTTTATGTTTTGCTAAGCAATGTGGTCAATATTATCAGTAAAATTTGTATGTGTTATGCAAGTCTTGATGATTGTGAATTAGAGCTTATTGGGTTGTTTTGTTATGCTATTCTACGCATTTCCCAGTTCTCTTGCTAGTTTTATCCTCTTGAATAGTCTGAAATTCGGACTCTGAATACAAAGGTCTAGCCTTTAGCAAGAGAATGCCCTAACATTACCCACTTCGGCAATAGAACTCTATATGAATGATGTGCTGATTTTACGCTTTAGTTGTATTTGTTTCTGTTTGCATCGTCAATTTTCTGCACTTGATAAAGAAAGCTGTTTTATTTTGTATTCAGAAAATGGATATACTGTCTTTGTTGTTCTCTTTTTGGTTTTGTGGTTTCAACTTGTGTATGACTTTTCATTTGTTCGCTTACTTGTGGTGTGTCATCACCCTCTCTTCACTTGCCTGATGAACTATTTTTCCACTAAGATGTTGTTTTACATGTCCACCAGTTTTGGAGTCTAATGTAGAGTTCTTAAGTTAGATGATGTATTCGCAACTTCAAAAGGTTTAGTTAGCTGCTGTATTGACATTTTCGGTTGATTTCTGAGAAGATCCCTCATGTAACTTGTACTTTGAACATTACTCTGTTTTCATTCGTTGGTGAAACCCAATTGTTTCGTCTTGTATTTACCTTCTTCATACTTCTCCTTGAGCAGGTATGTACCCAACGGTCATGGAAACGGCCTTATGGTGTGGGTTTGCTAGTAGGTGGATTGGACGAGTCAGGAGCCCACCTCTACTACAACTGCCCAAGCGGAAACTACTTTGAATATCAAGCTTTTGCTATCGGGTCTCGTTCACAAGCTGCGAAAACTTATCTTGAACGAAGATTCGAGAGCTTCAAAGAATCATCAAGAGAAGATCTGATAAAAGATGCTATTTTGGCCATAAGGGAAACTTTGCAAGGGGAAACACTCAAGAGCTCTCTCTGCACGGTTTCTGTTCTAGGAGTCGATGAACCGTTCCATTTCTTGGACCAGGAAAGCATACAAAAGGTGATTGATACGTTCGAGAAGGTTCCTGAAGAAGAAGAAGATGCCGGTGAGGGTGACGCTGAGGTCGGGGGTGGTGCTGCTGCACCGGCGGAACAAGGTGGTTCAGGTGATCAAGATGTAGCACCAATGGAAATGTGAGCAAAGTGAGAGAGTGTTAAAGTTGGATCTACAAATTGACTTTGGCATATAAACACAACGTGTTGGGTTATAACTTTCTCTTGTTTAGCTCGTTTGTGTCAAAAGTATTCCATCTTTGAATCAAAAAGTCAGTCTGTCTCAAGTATTTGGTCTTTTACTCTCGTTTACATTTTCCTTTTGTAAGGTCAAAAGCATTTACTATCAATGTTCGACTCAATGTAACCCATGTGACACTCGTGCCTTTCAACTCACAAACGTAGCAAGTGTTGTCCCGGGTCATGGTGTTCACAATAAAGAAACCAGAAGTAATATGATGATATATGCTCGCTTAACAAAACGAAACCAACATTATACTGCTCGCAAACGATATTAAACCTTAAAATCCTTTGGAAAACAAGTTGATATAAAATAGCAAGACATAAACCCCTAGTACTCCAAGAACTATATACATTGTTGGATTTGAACCAAAGTCGGAACATAACTGAGAAGATCCACTTGTATGTATGTATCCTCTGCCACAATGTGCAAGAAGTTGTTGCGGTCCTTGGTGTTATCGTAACACACTAACACTCTGTTATGCTCGTCGGCCAAGTAACTCACCCACGGAGAAAACTTATTTCTGGCTTTGGCTGTTACGATCTTGCTCCATGACATGACTCCGGTACTCTCGGTCTTGGAGGCCATATATACGTCAAATGGTCCGACGTCTAGTAAACAAAGTTGTTCCTCGCTAACCACTGATAAAGCCACATTAGAGTAAACAAGTGAAGGAGGAAGAGAGTCATGAGTTTGGAATCTCTCTGTTGAAAAATCAAAACTTATCAAGGTATTAAATGGTCCATATCGACTATGACCAAGCCAGTAAGTGATTCCCTTCACAGACACGCCACGATTCCGATTCTCTGGTATGAACCAGTCCGTAGTCGCACCACCAACAACATTCCATGAGTTTAAGGTAAAGTCATAGATTTCGTGATCAAAAATCCATGATTTAGAGGTAAAGTCATATGCTTTTTGATCAGCAATTCTTATGATTTTGTAACAAGAGGATTTGCAATCGTAACCAAGAACAAAGATATCGGATTCTTTGTAGGACTTTGTACGTTGGATCAACTTGGTTTCCCCTGAAACCGGATTCCAAACAACAAGTATCTTCTTGTTGGTGGTACATACCAATAAGCCGTCACAGTGAAAGATCTTCCATATGCCAACTTCTTCCCAATAGTTGGTGAGAGGATCTTTGAGGCTAAATTGACTTATTATCTTTCCAGATGGAGCAACCTCGTTGTTGTCCTGCATTCCACGGATATCTACGCTCACTAAACAAACCCTAAATCCACGCAACATGATAATTAGAGATTGCTTTGGAGCATTAGTAGAGTGCTTCTTCGAAAATCTCCCATCTTTGACCAGAGCGCTCCATGCTTTGGATGTAGATCGCAACCGTGCCAGGGTTCTCGCCGGAACCCTAGAGACTATCTCCACAATCAAATCCTCTGGAAGATCTACCTTGTTTCTCTTATTCATCATGTAATTGAATAATTAACGAAACGAGCGAACGAGAGAGATGGAGAGAAACGAAAGCAACAAAAGCGACCGAGAGTTTGTTACTTTGGACGAGATAATTTTTTCTAGTAAGGGTTTTGAAGGTTTAGCTAAATATTAGAACAATCAAAGGTTTTATACCTTTTTTTTTTTTTCAACAAGCGTCCATATATTAAATCAATTTGGGTTAATACATTTCAGATCGGTAGATCCCGTTTCTCTTAAGCGAGTGTGATTTACATGGAAAAAGATAGTTCCTCGTGCTCTCGCCCTTTTAGCAAGGGTATCGGCACATACATTTTTGCTGCGAGGGATAAAACGTACAAGACATTCCACGAAAGAATTTCTAAGAGAACACAAATAATCTAACTCTGATCTAAACGTTGGCCAGTCCACAGATTCCTCGATCATCTGAATCAAGTTGGAGTAATCTGTCTCGATACAAACTCTTTGTAACCCTCTATCTCTCAAGCATGCCATCGTCCAAATTAGCCCGTCCATCTCCGCATGTAAAGCTGACAGGTTTCTTCTACATCCTTGTTGTCCGGTGGTGGTGTGTCCCCTTGTGTCTATCAGATACCACCCAAGTCCACTAACCGGTTCATGATCGATCAAAAAGGCATCAATCTGACAAGTCGGGATTCGGGGGATCACAAGCAGCTCCTCGGGTCCATCGGAGACCTCTGCGCCTTGCCTTTCCTCTTTGTTCTCGTCTATCTCCTTTTCGTTTGCTTTCTGCCAACTTTCTGTTTCTATAGTAGCATGTTGCATAGTATTTAAAGGTGTTACGATATATTTTTCTAATAAGGGTTTTGAAGGTTGCAGCTAAATATTAGAAGTTAGAATACTCAAAACTTTTATATATTCCATAAATATTAGATGTTAAAACGGACTGGTTCGGCCCGTCTAGACCCGTCTCGTTTTAAAACCGCCCTGACTAATACTTCCGTTTATTTCGTAGGTCTGTTTGGATCCGTTAATTTTTGTTTTTTTTCTTTAACTATTTCACAATTTGTCATATTTCACAATTTGTTTAGGGAAATTTTGAGAAATATAACTTTTATGATATCATTTTTCAAAAATACCACTGGCTATTGCTATTTTCAAAAATACTATCTTTATAAATTTAAGTTTTTATAAGCATTTATAAAAATTGTATTTTTGAAAATTAACAACAAATAGTGGTATTTAAAAAAATCAGTATCATAAAAATAGTATTTTTGAAATTCGCCCATTTGTTTATCACATTTCAAAATTTGTTACGAAGACTAAAACAATAATTCAAAATTTGTTACGCAGACTAAAACAATATTATTTAATAGAAGAAATTTTTTAACAGGTTAATATAAAATAGCAAGATAGGGCTCTGTTACTCTATATATCTTGTTGGATTTGAACCAACGTCGGAACAAAACTGAGAAGAATCGAAAGAGCAGATTCTGTACCATGATGATCCACTTGTATGTATGTATCCTCTGCCACAATGTGCAAGAAGTTGTTGCGGTCCTTGGTGTTATCGAAACACACTAACACTTAGTTCTGCTCGTCGGCCAAATAACTCATCCAGGGAGAAAACTTATTTTTGGCTTTAGTTGTTAGGATCTTGCTCCATGACATGACTCCGGTACTCTCGATCTTGGATGCCATCCATACGTCTAATGGTTCGACGTCTTGTAAACAAAGTTGATTCTCGCTAACCACTGATAAAGCCACATCAGAGAGAAGAGGATGGGGAAGAGAGTGACTTTGGAATCTCTCTGTTGAAAAATCATAACTTAGTATGGTTTGCAAGAGCTCGCTTCGAGTACAAGCAAGCCAGTAAGTACTTCCCTTTACAGACACGCCACGATTCCGACTCTCTGGTATGAACAAGTTGTTAGGCATACTAACAGCACAGTCAGTAACCCATGAGTTCAAGGTAAAGTCATATATAGGGATAATCTTGAAGTATTTTACCACCAGCATGTTGATTCATCCTTATGATTTTGTGACAAGAGGATTTGCTGTCGTAACCAAGAGAAAATATATCGAATTCATTGTAGGAGTTTGCAGGGATCCACTTGGTTTCACCTGAAACCGGATTCCAAACCACAAGTCTGTTCTCGTCCTTGGTGGTACATAACAATAAGCCATCGCAGTGAAAGACGTTGCATATATCAACTTCTTCAGAATGGTTAGTAAGAGGATCTTTTAGGCTAAATTGACTTATTATCTTTCCTGTTGGATAAACTCTTTTGTGTTGAGTTCTACGGATATCGACCCTTACTAAATAAACCCTAAAACTGATCAACATAATAACCAGAGATTGCCTTGGAGCATTAGCAGAGTGCTTCTTCGAAAATCTCCCATCTTTGACCAGAGCGTTCCATGTTTTGGATGTGGATCGCAATCGTGCCAGAGCTATCGTCGGAACCCTAGAGAGTATCTCTACTACCAAATCCTCCGGAAAATCTACCATGTTTCTCTTATTCATTATCAACAAAACGAACGAGAGAGATGGAGAGAAACGAGTCGAGAGCAACAAAAGCGACGGAGAGTTAATCTTTTTGGGCGATTGCAAATCTTTCTAAGGCGGCTTTGACGGTTCCAGCAAAATATTAGAACTAGCCCTAGACATAAAAACCGGATCTGAAAGAATCGAACCAATGTGAACCGAATTAGAAGGTACTGAACCGAACCAGTAACGGTGTAAATATCCGAATAGAACCTACATTTTTATATCCGAAAAATCGTTACCTAACCGGAATCGAACGGATACCCAAAATACCCGAAATATAATTATATTCAAAAAAAAATATTAGTTATATTTAGATTTGTAATAACAAAAATATAAAATATCTTATTATATAAAGTAGGATGCATCAAAGTTAATAATTAATATGATCATGACACGTGGCATGTTAATTGATAAGATTTCGACATGTGTTTTGATTAAAATCTTATTATAAAAAAAATATACTTATCCTTAAAAAAGGAAAATACTATTATTTTAAAAACAGAAATAATCTTACTAAAAAAAGAAAAAAACATATTTAAATGAAGAAAAGGAAAATATCTGTCAAGTTTATCGATTTAGATTTTGACACGTATCTCGGTAAAATATTATTTTTAAAGAAAAAAAGAATTTCTAAAGTTTATTGATTTAGATTTTGACACGTGTCTCGGTAAAATATTATTTTTAAAGAAAGAATGAATTTCCAAAAAAAAAATATCAACTATCGATTTAGATTAAAAAAGTAAAATAGAAATAATTAGGATATGTTTCAATTTAAGAAAAAGAAAATAAAAAATATTTCAATTCAAGAAAAGGAAAATAAAAACAAAAAATATATTAGATTAATTAGGATATATTTTAATTAAAAATGAAATTTTAGATGCTAATGATATGACATTAGATGATGATAAGCTCAATGCGGAAGAGGATATCAAGAAAGAATCATGTAGAGTCTTTTGATGTGAGTAAAAAAATGAAATTCTAGATGTTAATGATATCGCATTAGACGATGATGAGTTCAATTAAGAGGAGGATATCAAGAATCATGTAGAGAGTCTTTTGATGCGAGTCTTGAAAAACATAACTTCTCTAGAGAGCAGAGAGATCATATACGGAAGATGAATGTGAAGAGAAAGATAGACTTTATTTGCTTGAAGAGAGTTAATGAGGAGATCCTTAATATACTCGAAAGACTCGAATTGAATACACAAGTTTTTAACGCAACGGGACTAGAAAAAAATAGTTGATAAAGTGTGTGAATTATATGAGAAGTAGGATTAATAGGGTACGCAACATATTCTGTGTTTTGAATATTTTATTTAAAAAATGAGAATAAAAATAAATAAATAACTCTTAGGTCTCGATTTTGCGCTTTTCATATATTTTTCAGTAATGATCTGATTTTGTTTACTATTTTTTAAAATATTATTTTAACGGGCTTTAAATTTTATTATTACAAAACTGTGTATACGCGAATCTTAATCTAGATTTTAATTATGATAAATCTCAAATTATAAAAATAGGATAATTAATTTGTCAAAATTTTAGAATAAATAAATATAAATAGATAAAGTAATCATAATTCATATAAAAGTATAAAAACATATATATTTGAGAATATTTTTCTTTACAGATTATCCGATTTTGTTTTCAATTTATTTCTACAGATTTAAAATATCTGATTAAAAACCCGCATATATGCGGGTCCTATTCTAGTTATAATTATAAACTGAATATATCAATTATGTTTATAAGTTTTCAGATATTTTATAATTTGTTCATATATTTTGGGTAAATTGAGAGTTTTTGGATACCAATTTCAGTTATTTTAAATACTCAATCAGATATATTACAAATATTTTTGGTTTATTTGGTTACAAATACCCGAAAATACTCGAACCGAACCAAAATTATGGTTACTTTCGGGTGTAAAAATCTGAACCGATCCATAACCGATCGGTTCTCATGTAAAATCCAGTTCTTCAACCTTGATACAAAACCGATCCGGATCCGAAATGAAATATACCCGAATTATAGCCTAGAACCAAAATAACCAATACCCGAATAGATCCGATTTGAATATGACATATTCTGATATCATTCAATAGAAGAATTCTATCCATGCTTTTGAATTTTATAAATCTCCACTCCATCTCCATTTTATTCATAGTTAGCGACTAATTAGCGCTCATGCTCCAAAATTCCAAATCGATGTTATGATCATGCGCTCCGCAACGGGTTACAACTTTCTGATCTGTTTTGACCTATCCCACAAAATTTCTGATCATAAAATACTTGATCCACACCCGCCTCACTAAAATTTGCAGATATCCGCGGGTAACCTGGAAATATTTAAAAAATAATAAAAAAATAAATTATATATATATATATTAAAGTATTTAATAAGGAAAAATCAATATAATAAAACATAAATACACAATTGTTTTTAAAAATTCAAAAAATTGTTAACTAATTTTTATATATTACATAATATTTCAAAATATTAATAATATTTACTATATAAATATTAATAATTTTTTTTTTTTAAATTAGCGGATATCTGCGAACTCGCCGGATAAAATTTCTATATCCGCACCCGTCCCACATTTTAAAAATATCCGCCCCACAAAATCCATTTTTTTGCGGATTGAAATTTACTCGATGATGCGGGTTAAACGGGGCTGTGCCCTCAGATTGTGATTCAATTTGACAGGGTTAATCATGATGAAGAGAATTTTACTGTTTCCCAAACTGCTCCTCATTTCCCCCCTCACTTTTTTTTTTATCTCCTTCTTACGTAGGGGTAGACATTTTTCACCATGATGGATTCAATACCTTTTGACCACCTGACTTTACGATCATTCAAATCCTTGCAAAACTTGGTCATCATGTCTCCTAATGAATGCAAAATGAGTTCATATCAGTTGTCTTACGGCTTTCATCTCGATTTTTGCTGAGCTTTACTCGTGTCAATCATCATCTCCATTTTCTTCACCTAATATATACTCTCTTACATCCATTAGTCTTCTTCTCCAACTGCTTTAGCCACTTCCTTATTACCATCATTTTCCACATGCATTTAGGTCTTGTCTAGCTCCTCTCTAATCGCATCACTCCTCATTTTGTTCGCTTAAGTCCTTTGAAATCTTCACGTTGTGGCAACAATTTGTTTCATGAAATTATTTGGAGTTCAAGATTTGGCTGCTACAATAGTGAAAACCTCTTGTGTTAGCTTTGTGTAGATGAGACCTAACAAAAATGGAATTTCTATACATAGATGAGACATAATATTTGATAGTTTTTTTTTTTTTGATCGGACATCGAGATCTTTTTTTATTTCCGATCATAATATTTGCAGATATCCGCGGGTAACTCGCTAAAATTCACAGAAATACATCAGATGTGTATGTAAGATGATCCAAGATTTTGTTCATTGCGTTATTAAAAAAAAAGATAAAAAGAGAGAAAGATAACAAGTTTATCTTAAAAACACATCATACATTTATAGAAGGAGTTCAATATTGGATGAATGAATATCCATAAAAAAGAGAATTGCAAGTATTGCATGTTCTATAAAATACATCTTCAATCCTTTTACAACTTATATTATTTTATATTATGCAAAATTCAAGAGTCTTTTTTAGAGTTATATATATTACTTAAAATTCAAAAAAAAAATCATAGGATTTGGACACCGTATTTATGGGTGGGTTGGGTTGGATTGTGTTGTGATTTGGACACCGTAAATATCTGATGACCAACTATAGGGTATATTGGGCAGAAGTGATTTAACGTTAATTTTTATATAACAAAGCCAAGTAGCATGGATAGCGTATCTTATCTATACATTGAAGCAATGTTCAAAAAATCGCTAGGCGGTAGCTAGACGCATGATAGGGGCTTAGTGCCTAGACGAATAAATCGGGGCCTAGGCGGGGTCTAAACGTTAACAATGTTTTTATATATTTTGATATTTTAAAATATTTATGAAAATTTAACATATTCAAAATTGTCAAAATTTTTGTTTTTCTTATGGTTATTTGAATTTAAAATTAAATTTTCTTGTGATTTATCTATAGATCACGAAAAATACTTCTTTTTTTTTGAAAAAATGAATAAAAACTAAGAAAACATCTAACTTCAATTATAAATTAAAGTTTTAACATATAATTCAAATTTAAACCACGTTTGATGTTCACTTTTCCTTTTGTTTTTATTTTTAGTTTTAGTTTTTCCTTATTTAAATGAAATTGTATTTAGAAAACTAAAAAGATAGTTAAATTTTTTTAACCAAGTTCTAAACCAGAAATTAAACGATTAGGCCAATTTTACCTATTTGGGCCGATTTGGCCAAAACAAACCGTTTAAACCGAGATTTACTAAAATTATTTGTTTTGCCGATTTTACTAAAATTATTTCGGTTATGTGTTTATGAGCACCTAGGCCCATTTTTGAACATTGAATGAAGGTATGTCAGCAGTCACTAAATGGTTGAACGTGTTTGTTTAATTATAATATAATTTTTTTTTATGGATACAAATTAAGCAACGCAGACCAAGATTAGATATGCAACCATCTAAAATTTTGTCTCTGAGTATAAATATTCAAACTCAGATGGCTAATAATATTTCTGAATCCAAAATTATTTATAACTCTACCATTAAATAATAATATAAAATTCCGCGCTAAGGATGGATCAAAACTTATTTATTTGTTGGAACAATTATAAAGCCAAATGGGTTGTCCAAAAATTGGAGGTTTTGTGAATGAAAAATAGGCCATTAAATTCATGGGAAATTGGCTAAGATTAAATGAAAAGAGTGTTTTTATCTTATACAGTATTTATTAGATTCATGGGAAAACCATTATCCAATTGTTAACGATTCCATCCTCGATTGGGTATTGAAGAGTAAGACTATCTCTCTTGGCTTGAGCTTTGTCTCCCACAAAGGATTCCTTTTGAACCATCACTCCCTGAGTCCCTGGTGTCGAGGGTAATTTTTCCACATAAAGGAAACCAGAAGTATTTTGATGATATATTCTCGCTTAGCAAAACACAACCAACATTATACTAGTAAATAAAAATAAAATAAAAAACTTAAAATCCTTTGGGAAAAATAATATAAGATAGAAGACATAAAGCCCTAGCTAGGGCTCTGGTGCTCCAAAAACTATATATCTTGTTGGATTTGAACCAAAGTCGGAACATAACCTAGAATAAATGGAATAGAAGTTCCCGACGATGCTCTACCATGATGATCCACTTGTATGTATCTATCCTCTGCCGCAAAGTGCAAGATGTTGTTGTGGACCATGGTGTTATCGTAACACACTAATAATTTGTTCTGCTCGTTGGCCAAGTATCTCATCCAGTGATAAAACTTATAATTCACTTTGGTTGTTGGGATCTTTTTCTTTCTCCATGACATGATGACTCCGGTACTATCGATCTTACATTCCATATATGTTTTGTCGTAGAGTAGACAAAGTTGGTCCTCGCTAACCACTGATAAAGTCACATCAGAGAGAAGAGAATGAGAAAGAGAGTGAGTTTGGAACCTCTCTGTTGAAAAATCAAAACTTAGCAAGGTTTTATATTGCCCATGTCGACTATAAGCAAGCCAGTAAGTATTTCCCTTGACATACACGCCACAAATCCGACTCTCTGGTATGAACCAGTCCGTAGTCGCACCAACAAATCTCCATGAGTTAGAGGTAAAGTCATAGATTTCGTGATAAGCTTGAAGTCTGTCACCACCAGCAGACTGATCCATCCTTATGATTTTGTAACAAGAGAATTTGATACCGTAACCAAGAGCAAAGATATCGAATCTCTTGTAGGAGTCTCTAGGTTGGATCCACTTGGTTTCCCCTGAAACCGGATTCCAAACCACTAGTCTATAATTATCCTTGGTTGTACATAACAATAAGGGCCTGACTGGTTTAAACGCAGCTGTTGCGGTTGCGGCTGCGGAAGTTTGCGGAAGTGGACGATTGCGGTTAATAGCGTTATTAAGCAGGTTATACGACTGGCACAGCGGTTAGAAACGGGTGCGTTTGCGGGATATTTACGACTGGTTAACTTGCGGGTGTAATAGCGGTTAAACAATAATTAACAATATAAACAAATTTTATAACTATAAAAAATATTAAAAACCATATTGTTATAAGAAAACTATAAAATTATTAATAAAACATAATTAATTATAAAAATTATTACTTTTATTTCTCAATTTCTTTTAGTTTGGATGAAGTTATGATTTTAATAGAAATTTTTTTTTTTTTTTTGGTATGGAGATGTTAGATGAAAAGAATTTTAGTTGTTATATTTACATTAGTGATGAAGAGAAAATTTATCAAAATAGTTAGAGTTTATAGATCTTATACATATAAAATTATGAAAGATTGTTAATGAATATTAGTTAAAAATATCAAATTTATTTATTTATTTGTAATTATAATATTCAAATCTTATTTTTAAAAAAGTTTCTTATATATATCTTAATTTTAAATAAATTTCGTGTTTTTTTAATTTTTAATTTTTTGAATTATCCACCTGCAATCGCCCGCAACCGCCTGCAACCGCAAACGCTAGCTCGAAGGAGCTTTTGATTTTGAGCGATACAAAGCAGTTCGAAGCGGTAGAAAGCGTTTTGTGTGATTGTTGCCAAACGCCAACAACCGCTACCATCCGCAAAAGCTGCGTTTGCGGATGCTAGCAGGAGAACCAATCAAGCTCTAAGCCGTTGCAGTGAAAGACGTTGCTTATATCAACTTCTTCCGAATAGTTAGTGAGAGGATTTTTTAGGCTAAATTGACTTATTATCTTTCCAGATGGAGCAACCTCGTTGTTGTCTTGCATTCCACGGATATCTACGCTCATTAAACAAACCCTAAATTCACGCAACATGATAATTAAAGATTCCCTTGGAGCATTAGCAGAGTGCTTCGTCGAAAATCTCCCATCTTTGATCAGAGCGTTCCATGCTTGGGATGTAGATCTCAACCGCATCAAAGCTATCGTCGGAACCCTAGAGAGTATCTCCACTAACAAATCCTCGGGAAGATCTATCGTGTTTCTCTTATTCATCATCGAGTTGAATAATCAACAAAACGAGCGAGTTGAGAGACTGAGAGAAACGAGAGCAACAAAAGCGAAGCGACCGAGAGTTTGTTTTTCTGGACGATGAAAATCTTTCTAATAAGGTTTTGAATATTATATAACAATCAAAAGTTTTATATCTACCACCAGGGTAGGGATGTTAAAACGGACTGGTCTGGTCTATCTTTAAACCCGTCCTGCTTAAAAAATCCGTCATAGCCCGTTAAAATTATTTTAATCCGTTTAAACCCAAGTTGTATATATGATTAAAATAATATTTCTAATCATTACACTCAATTAACCGAATTTGGTTCCGATTTTTCACCGGTTAACACACAAACACATCGACTCACAACATTACCCAAGAACATCAAATTTAACATATGATTCGATTACAGTATATATACACATTGATTTCTGCTCAAACTCAATTCTCCATGTTCTAGATTATAACATTGATTCTATTCTTTTGGTCACTATGTTATGAGTCTTATAAAAAGAGCGGAAAATCAGCAAGAGAAAAAAAAATGCAACTCGTTTCTCTTTTCTGCAATTGTTCCTCCAAGAAACGTGAAATAATGCAAACAGTACATGTTATTTTTCGGCATTATTGAGCAAAGGATATGATAAATCCCTTTGCTTGCTCGGAAGAAAAGGGAAAACCAAAAAATAATAATTTCTCTCTCGAGACTTTCCAGAGAATCTTCAATCCTTAGAGATGAATGTTTGTCTTGTTTTTAGATTTTGGTTTTTAGTTTTTGGATTTTGGTTTTTGTTTTTAGATTTTAGTTTTTGGATTTTGGTTTTTTGATAATACTTGGGAGAAAAACTCCAAAAATGTAGATTTTGGTTTTTGCTTACAAATTAGAAGTTATTTTAAAAAACTAGTTTTCCTAAATTTTAGGGAATCTATTTATCAAAAAACTTGATTGGCAAATAAAATGGTTTTTGAAAAACAAAAACCAAAAACTCTTTCAAAAACTACAAACATTCAAGGCCCTTATCTTGAAATGATTTTAACACAAAAAAAAAACAAAAAAAACAACCTGACACGACGGGTGAATCAGTAATGAGTAGTCGGAACCCCGATGGAATGTTTTTCCGGTAAGACATTGTCGGGAAGAATCAACTCGGCCGGAGTTTCACGGACAATGCCAAGCATTGAATCGTAATCCTCATCCTTGTTTGCATACTTCTTCCTAAGCGCTCTCTCAACCTCAATCTCATCGAACGACTTTAATTCTCTGCGGCATGAATATGTGCGAGGTTGATGTAGTTCTCTGCTGATATTGGGATATCTAGAAAGTAACATATTTGTATAATTTCCTTTTGTGTATATTTCTTTTATTCTTTAGGTTAAACCTATGTAATCGTATAAATACGCCATTTAGGCTTGTGAAATAAACAACTTCCGCAAACTCTTATCAGAGAACTACAGTAAAACCTCTATAAATTAATAACGTTGGGACCGTGAGGTTTTATAAAAAAATATTAATTTATAGTGATTATTAATTTATAGATATATTATTTGGTTGAAAAACTAATTTTGGGACTGACAAAAAATATTAATTTAGCGAGGTATTAATGAATCGAGTATTAATTTATAGAGGTTTTAATCAGAGAACTACAGTAATATTTTGATCCTCACCCATTTCTGAAAGCAACGCTTTGATCCACCGAAGCTCAGACGTAACTTTCGTCATAGCACGATATTCAGCTTCAGCCGATGATCGCGAAACCATGTCTTGTTTCTTGCTTTTCCAAACAATAGGAGAAGAGCCATATTGAACAATCCATCCTAAAAGAGATCGCCGGGTTAAAGGGAAAGCAGCCCAGTCGGAGTCACACCAGCCACCAACATGACGAGATGATTCAGCCCGAAGAAGAATACCTTGTCCAAGCGTGCCCTTAAGATAACGGACCACCTTCAATGCAGCAAGCCAATGATCTTCCCGAGATTGATGCATGAATTGGGACAAGATATGAATAGCATAAGTAAGATCAGGTCTAGTAGCTGCAAGATAAATAATGCGGCCAATCAGACGTCGGTATCGCTCTGGATCAGCAAGAAGTGGTCCCTCGGCTAAGCTCAATTTGTGATTCTGATCAATCGGAAAACCAGACGGTTTACAGCCTAGCATTCTCATTTCTTCCACAATATCAGATGCATACTTACGCTGACAAAGGTATATCCCAGAAGAGTTGCGAGCCACCTCCAAACCCAGAAAATATTTAACCGCTCCAAGGTCCTTCATGTGAAAACACATTGACAAGTAATCTTTAAATGTTTGTATCGCCTCATGAGAATTGCCAGAGATGATCAAATCATCGACATATACCAAAATTCGAAGCGAAACACCACGCTTGGAGTACACAAACAAAGAATAATCCGAACGAGTTTGTGTAAACCCATACGTGCAAAGAGCATCCTCCAATTTTGCAAACCAACACCTAGGAGCTTGCTTTAGACCATAGAGAGACTTTTGAAGCCGACACACACGCGTCTCACCATCCGGAAAAAACCCAGGAGGAAGTTTCATGTAGACCTCTTCATGAAGATCCCCATGAAGAAACGCATTATGGACATCCATTTGGTGAACCTCGTGATTCCGTTTAACAACAAAATCCAAGAACATACGAACTGTTTTCATCATGGCCATCAGAGCAAAGGTCTCATCGTAATCCAATCCTTCTTCTTGGTGATTACCTAAAACAACCAGCCGAGCCTTATATCTCTCCACCGTGCCATCCGATTGATATTTAGTTGTAAATACCCATTTCCATCCCAAAGCTTTCTTATGAGGCGGCAAATCTTCAAGATGCCATGTTTGACTTTCTTCAAGGGAATTATATTCTTTCTGAACAGCGTTGCACCAATGTTGATGTTTCATTGCCTCTTGAAACGATCTTGGTTCGACATTAGTGGTTAAAGCCATCAAAAAATTACGATGGTTATCCGAAAAACGATGAGAAGAAACATAATTAGCAATGGGATAAACCGCACCTGAGGAAGGCTGAGGAGCAGGTGAGGGTGAGACGAGAGAGGACGAGAGACTGGGAGCCGAGATCGTATCCACAACGTAGTCACGGAGCTTGATACTGCGAGTCTTGACTCTCTGACCACGACCAAGAGATACATCAGTAGGGGTGTCGGAACAATCACATGATTAGAGGAATCATTAGCGGAAGCCGAGTTATCAGAAGCGGAAGCAGAATTTTCATCTCCTAAATCAGATTGTTCACTATCTGCATCAGAATCAAACTCATCACCAGCAGTATCAATGGGAGGATCGTCTCCCATACGAGAAAGCAAGGGAGAAGTCAAGATTTGCTCATTTAAAATCGAAGAAGATTCGGAATGAGCAAACGGAAATATCTTCTCCTGAAATACTACGTCGCGAGATGTTAAGATTAGTTGACGTTCCAAGTCCAATAATTTCCAACCTTTCTTTCCATATGGATACCCCAAGAAAACACATAGTCTACTCCGAGAAGCAAATTTATCACCCTTATGGTCTAGATTATGAGCATAAGCTAAACAGCCAAAGACACGTATATGCTTGTAACCCGGAGCATGACCGTAAAGTCTTTCAAAAGGTGTCTTCTGGTGAAGTAAAGCAGAGGGAGTGCGGTTGATTAAATAGCCAGCAGCAAGAACACATTCTCCCCAATACTCGATAGGCAGATTGGCTTGGAAACGAAGCGCACATGCAACATTTAAAATGTGACGATGTTTACATTCAACGCGGTCATTCTGTTGTGGTGTATGAACACAAGACGTTTCATGGTGAATACCTTGCTCTCTGAATAATCGTGTAAGACAAAGAAATTCACTTCCATTATCACTTTTTATGGTCTTAACTTTCTTCGAGAATTGCCGTTCAATCATAGCCAAAAAATTGCGGATTTGTTGTGAGACCATTGTCTTATCAGAGAGAAGATAGAGCCATACAGCCCGAGAATGATCATCCACGAGGGTCAAAAAATATCGAGATCCACAGAAAGCAGTAGTACGATAGAGTCTCCATAAGTCAAGATGAATCAAATTAAAAATCTCTGTTGCATTATTAGAACTGTCTTGAAAACACTTTCGAGTTTGTTTAGCTCGAAGACACACATCACAATTCTTAAGTAAAAGCTCATTACTACTAGAAGTATCACTAACTCCAGGAACAAGTCCAGTAATCTGCGACGATGGATGGCCCATACGATGGTGCCACAAAACCAAATCAGCACGTACACCGGTCTGAAACGAAGTCATTGTCTCAACGCCACGAAACCGGTACAGTCCCTCTCCCACTCGTTCACCCGCTCCAATCAGCATCTTGGTATTGCGGTCCTGCAAAATCATGAGCTTATCAGTAACTTGACCAACCAAGAAGTTATATGTAACTAGTTGGCCAAACGAAATCAGATTTGTGTGAAATCCTTCAACAAGGAAAACATTCTGCAATATCAATCGTGGAGTAAGGCGAACACTCCCTTGTTTTGATGCACACGCATCAGAACCAGCGGGCAAGATAACGGAGAGAGGAGCAATGTCGCGGATATCATCAAGCAACTTAATGCAACCGTCATATGATCTAAGATCCACACTGTATTCTTTGTCTTACCCCCACTCCATTGTTCATCCAAGAGTCCTGTTAAACCCACATGATCAGTGTCTGTAATCAGACCACTTGAGCCCATCACAGCAGAGTTAGTAGTAGGTATCTGCGTGATATTGGCCCGCGGAGTGGAGCCACGACCACGACCTGCAGAATTTTGTGAATTGCCCCGTCCACCGAACTTATTTCTTGATTTATCGAACCACCCTTCAGGATAACCGATCACTTTGAAACACGATTCTGCTTTTGTCCTGTTTTTCCACAGACAGTGCATTGACGAGGGTTGCCGCGATCATTAGAGCCACTGCGGTATGCCTCTGAGGAAGACGAACCCTGACGAGAGATATCATGAGTCCAAACGGGAGGGGAAGACGTTTGAGCAGCGAATCCCATCACCGCAACCTCTGTAGTTGCATTCATACATATCGTCTCATTCTGCACTATTGTTTGATAAACACTATCGAGATCCGGGAGAGGAGTAATAGCGCACAACTGAGAACGAACAACACCATGAACCGAATCACCTAAACCAGCAAGGAAATCATGAACGCGGAGGATCTCCTTCTCCTTGTCGTGAGCTGTATTGAGGTCACAATCACACTTTCCACAATTGCAGCGTTTCGAATTCATACACTCTGCAATTCCATCCCAAATTTTTGTTAATCGTCCAAAATAGTCATCCACTGTTGCCCCGTTTTGCTTGCACGTTGCCAAAGAGTTCCGAAGCTGTTGAAGTCTTGCTCCACTTTTGATCGAGAAACGCTTTTTGATAATCTCCCATAGTTCCTTGGCAACTTCACGAGTCGATATGGAGGACCGAATCTTTGGCTCAATCGTTTGTTTGATCCAGCCAACAATAAGATGATTATTAGCCACCCAATCTTCAAGATGCGGAGAACCATCCACTGGTTTTGGGAGACTGCCATCGAGAAACCCAAACTTTTTACGCGAACTGAGAGCCATACAAAAATTGAGTGCCCATTCGTCGTAATTCAAACCATTGAGAAGTGGTTGTGAAATCACGGCACCGGGATTGTCACTCGATGTAAGGTCATATGGCAAGATAGTCTTGTATTTTGGATTAGAGGGATTAGTTGCCATCTCGAACGAAACGAAAGAGAAAACTCAGCCGAGAGGCTTGATTCAAGAACAAAGAAAACAAAGACGTGACTTGTTGGAGAAGCAAGCGCCGCCAGGAAAAAAAAAATTAGGTCTTTAGATCTGAGGCTCTGATACGATGACAAATTAGATTATGGAAATCTTAACCTTGTATTCATTGGGTCCTTAGACCTTATATTTATACATGTACAACATATACCGAAAAGGTAAACCCAAATCTAGAAAGGAATATTTACAATATAGATGTTATAGGATATAGAATATATCCTAATACGGTGTTGTTGAATGAAAACAACTTTGAGCGATGGGCTAAGCTTATGAGAAACGCCCTTAAAGCTAAAAACAAACTTGGTTTCATTGATGGTGTTGTGAAGAAACCAAAAGGTGGTGATGAACTCAGATTGTGGGGGTATGGGGAATTCGATGATGGTGGCTTGAATTCTGAACGCAATTGAGCCAAAATTGCGTGGGAGTATCTCGTGTGCAGAGTCTGCATATGAATTGTGGGAAGGACTTCGTGTTCGTTTCTCGGTTGGAAATGAACCTCGGATTTATGAGTTGAAAGCAGATGTGTCTTCCTTGAAACAAGGAAATCTCTTTGTTCAAGACTATTTTGCACGACTGAAGCTAATATGGGATGATTTGGTGGAGTCCAAGCCGGCCCTGGGCCAAGCCAAATGAGACATTGGGCTTGGCCCCCAATTTTTGTTTGCCCCTTATATAAGAATTTTTCTTATGTATATATAATAAATTTTATAGTTTTTGTTGATTCATTACTAATGTTTTATGGTTTTATGGCCCATATTTTTCAATTTGTCTCTGACCCCCAAAATTTCAGGGCCGGCCCCGTGGAGTATGAACCTCTCACTGTTTGTTGTTGTTGTGATCACGATGGCAAAGTTAACAGAGAACTTGCAGAAAAACGTGAGAGAGAACAACATTATCAGTTTCTCTTTGGTCTTGACAATACACGGTTTGGAACCACACGGTTAAATATCTTGTGTATGAATCCACCACTATCTCTCAACACAGCTTTTTCGATGGTGGTTCAAGAGGAACGACATCAACGTGTTGTGAGGGGTCATGAGGTACGTGGTGATGTAGTCGGGTTCTCTGCTCAAGCGCAAACTGCACCTTCGAATCAAAATCAAACTCGTACTGTTATTACTTGTACTCACTGTGGGCGTACCGGTCATCCAGTTCGAGATTGCTATCAGTTACATGGATTTCCAGATTCTAGAGCTGATGGAGGTGGCCATGGAAGAGGTGGATACTGTCATGGTGCTTCGAATGGTGACAATGGTAGAGGACGTGGGGGCTGAAATAATACGAGTGTGCGTGGTAGAGGAGGTAGAGGAAGTGCCAACAATGTTTCTTTTCAGGGTAACTCAGCTGGTGGTTCTCACATTGTTTCTAACGATGATGGATATGGACTTACGCTAAATAAGGAACAATGGGAAAATCTGGTCGAGCTTCTCAACACTCCAAAACCGCATGGATCTGACCGTTTATCTTATATGATTATTGACACTGGGGCTTCTCATCATCTTACAGGTCGATTGGAGTGGTTATTTGACGTGTTTGATATCTCTTCGTGTCCGATTGAACTCCCTAATGGTGATATGATAATGGTTACTCAATGTGGCAAGCTTAGCCTCGGTGGATCAGTCACGATTTCTTTTGTTTATTTTGTTCCTCAATTGACAAATATCTTATTTTCGGTGGCCAAGTTGGTTAGAGAACGACCATGTATTGCCGTATTTACTGATAAATTTTGTTATTTGCAGGACCGTACAACGAGGATCCTGATTGGATCGGGTGAAGAGTGTGATGGGATCTACTATTTTCGAGAAGTTTTTCGAGTTCAGTCAAATCTTGCAAGGGCTGTTAGTGGTCGTGATTTGTGGCATCGTCGTCTTGGTCATCCGGCGAAGTCTGTGCTTTCTAGTTTATCATGTTTTGTTGATTTAGGAGATGTTAGTCAAGAAACGAGTGATCTTTGTGACATTTGTGTACGGGCTAAACAACCTCGGTTTTCATTTACTGATAGTGATAATAAAGCTGATGAAATTTTCCAACTTGTTCATTGCGATGTTTGGGGTTCGTATAACACACCGGCAAATTGTGGATCTGTTTACTTTCTAACCGTGGTTGATGACTGTTGACGAGCTGTTTGGGTGTTTTTAATGCGTTTTAAGAGTGAAGATGCAATGCATTTGCAGAATTTTTGTGCTATGGTGGTACGACAATTTGATATTCATGTGCGAATGGTTCACAGTGATAACGGAACAGAGTTTATGTGCCTTAAATCTTATTTTTCGTCACAAGGAATTAACCATCAAACATCATGTGTCGGAACGCCGCAGCAAAATGGTTGTGTGGAACGTAAACATATACACATTTTAAACGTTGCTCGTTCACTAAGATTTCAGGCATCTTTACCCATTGAATTTTGGGGTGATTGTGTTCGCACTGCTAGTTACTTAATTAATCGGACACCATCGTCGGTTTTAGTCGGGAAGACTCCGTATGAGGTGCTGTTTGGGAAACCAGCATCTTATAAGCATATACGTATTTTTGGCTCTCTGTGTTATGCTCACAAAGGTACTCGTTTGAGAGACAAGTTTGATGAAAAAGCAACAAGATGTGTGTTTCTTGGGTATCCGTATAATCAAAAGGGGTGGCGAGTGTATGATATTGATCGGAATGAGTATTTTGTTTCACGTGATGTGGTCTTCAATGAGGATGTCTTTCCATTTGCAACGGCTCCTCACGTAACGAACAATTCACCACCTATTGTTTGTCCACCTATTGTTGTTGATGATGAAGTGAATTTTCAGGATGATAATCAATCCAGGGGGAGCGCAGATTTACTTGTGGTACCAGATATTCCGGTAAGGGGGAGCAGTTCTCCTTCTACTCCAGTGTCATTACCAAGGTCTGCTTCTGAGATAGTTTTTGTGCCACCTACAGCTGAACTTGTGACAATGGATTCAGTGACAATGGAACCTGTGACTGTTGAAACAGAGACAGCTTCTATATCAGTTCCGGAGACAGTTTTGGGTCGTGGTCATCGTGACAAAAAGAAGTCGGTTCTTTTGGAGCATTATATCACATACTCCGCCAAGTGTTTGCCTGCACCATCACACTCACAATCACACTCTTCGCTCCAATCACCTCGCGGTCCTCCATGTAAGCAATCCTCTAGCTAACTATGTCTCTTGTATACGCTTCTCTGACAACTATAAGTGTTTCCTCGCAAAGATTACTGCGGTTACCGAACCAAGATCATTCCAATAAGCTATGCAATTTGTTGAATGGAGATAAGCTATGGCTGCAGAGATTAAAGCACTTGAGGAAAATAAGACTTGGGATTTTGTGGATTTGCCGTCCGATAAGAAAGCGATTGGATGTAAATGGATTTTTACTATCAAATACAACGCTGATGGTTCACTTGAACGTTATAAAGCAAGACTTGTGGCCATGGGAAATCGTCAGAAGGAGGGTATTGACTATGATGAAACATTTGCTCCAATTTCTAAAATGACCATTGTTCGTTGTTTCTTAAAGGTTGCTGCTGTTAGAAAGTGGGAGCTTCAGCAAATGGATATTCATAACGCGTTTCTACATGGAACACTGAATGAGGAGGTTTATATGCGTACACCACAGGGTTTTTCGTCGCCTCTCCTAAGGTGTGTCGTCTTTTAAAGTCTTTATATGGCTTGAAGCAAGCACCACGATGTTGGTTTGCTACTCTTCATGGTGCTTTGCTACGATATGGATTTACTCAATCTATCTCGGATCCTGCCTTGTTCTCTTTAGTTCGTAATGGTGTTGATCTCTACGTTCTAGTGTACGTTGATGATCTCGTGATTGGTGGTAATGATTCATCAACAATCAATTGTTTCAAGGATTATCTCAAAAGTTGTTTTCATATGAAAGATTTGGGTCAAGTACATTATTTTTTGGGCATCGAGATTGCAAGGAACAGTGGGGGAATTTTCTTGTGTCAAAGGAAATATTGCTTGGATATTATTTCTGAGTGTGGTGATAAGTGTATATTTTGCATCATTTTAGCATCCATATAGTGTAGATTTATCATCATTTTAGAGTCTAATATAGCATTATAGTGTTGCATTTGATCATTTAGAGTCCTAGAGTGTTCTTGCATGGTTCTTGCATGTTTTGCATGTTCTTTGCATGTTTTGGGACCTTATTAGGTGAAAAGGACGCTTGGGAGTTGAGGATGCACTTGGAGAATGATGCATGTCACTTGGAGGGACAAGAAGCAACAAAAGGATGAAGAAGAAGGCTTCTGGCAGCAGATCGACGAGATGGATCGGTGAAGCTCGTCGATCCATAATTCCAGGAGCACAGATCGGTGAGCCAGATCGACGTTGCCTCGTCGATCCATAATGTCAGGAGCACGGATCGACGAGATGGATCGACGTAGGCTCGTCGATCCAAAATCTCAGGACGCAAGATCGACGAGCCAGATCGACGTACCAGGCCGAACCAGAAGCCACGACCAAGAGCACGGATCGACGAAGAAGATCGATGAGTCATCGATCCGTTTTATTTTGGGCGTTGGATCGACGAAGCAGATCGACGAGCTCGTCGATCCAACCCCAGACGAACTCTTTTTCTTCTTTTGCATGAGTCCCCCTATAAATACTCTTAAAACCTAATTTTTATTCTAAGTCTTTTTCTAATTAGTCTTGTCAAGAACCTTTGAGCCACTTTTGGCAAATTCTATGTTTATGCTTTGGATTTGATCTTAATGCAATTTCCATCTTAGATTTCTTGTTTATCTTCTCTAATTATGTTTAGTCTTTCTCTAATCTTTGATTTGATGGGCTTAAACATGATTAGTGAGTAGTTTCCTTAGGAACTTAGGGATGGGTTAGATTTAGGGAATTTTATTGGTTCAATCTTGCAATCTAGGATAGATTCTTCCTAATCTCTTCTTATTAAGTAGTTCTTAATGCCAAATGGCTAATCTTTGCCATTTTGGGATCTTAGGCATTTCATCCACCCACCAAGTGTTTGATGGAATGCTTGAACCAACTTAATAAGAGATTTACATATTCTAGCCTAAGACATTAGATGTTTAGAGTGTTTATCATACCATTTAGACTTGTTATTAATGCTTGTTGATTATCCTAATGCTAACACATCATTAGTTCATTAGGGTAATTAACAAAGGGATTTGAGCCACACATCATGGTCTTATCTTGATTAAGAGTTCTAGGTATAGAGTTTGCTTGATTAGTAGCTTAAATGATTGCAAGAATGTTCCTTTAAATTCCCAAATCAATGATTCCATCCCTAGGTTTCGATTTAGTATAATTGATAATCTTGCTTAGTAGTAATCCTTACTTAGTTTCTTGATTAGCTTCAATTAAGGTTTAATTTCATAGTTAGTGCTTTAGTAGCATCCTTTTAAGTTGTAGTTTACTTTTGTTACTTGTTTGAGACTTCAATTTACCCATTTTGCTTAGCTTAGACTTAGCTTTGTATTCTTAGTGCAACCAATCTCCCAAGATGGATTGATACCTCAAATATTGCAATGACATGAGCAATTGAGGAATTGCTTGCAAGTATAAAAAACGCTTGTATCATGTGGTCTTCTTGGTGTTCGACCAGTACACACACCTATGGTACAAAATCATAATTTGGCATTAGCAACAGATGGTTATTATGCTGATCCAGAACAATATCGTCGTATTGTTGGTAAGCTCATTTTTCTTTCTCTTACAAGACCTGAGATTGCTTATAGTGTCCACGTGTTGTCCCAATTTATGAAACAACCACGTGATTCACAATGGGAAGCGGCTATGCGTGTGTACTTGAAGAGCTCTCCGGGACAAGGTCTTATGTTCTCATCTTCAAGTGACCTACAACTCACTGGTTTTGTGATTTTGATTGGGCATCTTGTCCGATTACTAGACGTTCTCTTTCTGCTTATGTTTTCCTCCTTGGTGATTCAGCTGTTTCTTGGAGAACATGTAAGCAAGACATTGTTTCTCGTTCTTCGGCAGAAGCGGAGTATCGCTCTATGGCTGATGCGACAACTGAGCTTAAATGGTTACGTGGACTGATACAGTTTTTTGGGGTGACTCAAACTCAGCCAGTTCCTCTACATTGTGATAGTCAATCAGCTTTGCAACTTGTCGGCAATCCTGTGCTTCGCCATCGTACAAAACATATTGAAAATGACTGTCACTTCGTGAAAGATGCTCCTAGAGATGGTCTTATACTTCCAACAAAGATTTCAACTCATGATCAACCGGCTAATGTTCTTACCAAAGCCCTTGGACGTTCACAGTTTGAGTTTCTTATTCTCAAGTTGGGTATTCAGAATCTTCATTCACCAACTTGAGGGGGAGTATTGAGATATCTAGAAAGTAACATATTTGTAAAATTACCTTTTGTGTATATTCCTTTTATTCTTTAGGTTAAACCTATGTAATCATATAAATACGCGGTTTAGGCTGGTGAAATAAGTAACATATTTGTAGAATTTCCTCATCCTTGTTTGCATACTTCTTCCTAAGCGCTCTCTCAACCTCAATCTCATCGAACGACTTTGAATTCTCTGCGGCATGAATATGTGCAAGGTTGATGTAGTTCTCTGCTGACTTTGAGATATATGCTATCTCTTCATCTGTTAGCTTTCTCATGAACTTTGCTGGGTTTCCTCCCCACACCTGCCACATGAATTCACAACTTGTTCAAAAGAATAACAAGAACCCTCTACTCGTTTCAGTTACGAGTAAAATTGCAACGGAGGTCAAGATGGTTTCTAGATTTAGACAAATGAAACACGATTTGTAGATAAGCAACAGTGTATCAACCAAATTGTTAAGCAAAGGCTCAATAGGTCTACTTGAAGAAGTTCAGCTAGTCAAGCCTTAGCTATAAGGTCTACTATAACTACCCTAGGAGCTGCTTGGTTAGTTAGTGAGGGCTCGGTTTATTGTGGTAGTTTGGGGTTTTTTTAGACTTGGGACAGCTTCTGGGTTATATCGATATCAAAATCTTTGGTTCTTGATACCTTTAATTCTCTGGTTGTACTTCAATCTAGAGAGTAATGAAGAAGTTTCCGATTCCAAAATGCTTTCACGTTTTCTTTTATCAAATTGTTCACCTCTCTACCCTATCTTGTAAAACATTACATTCTTCATTTTTAAATCAAACAAATTGATGAAAGATTAAACTCTTTTTTTGCATTTCTCTTTAGCGTATATATATATATATATATTACTTGCATATGTTCTCTTTGATGTTCTTCCATGTTTCTCATATTTCACAATTCGTTACGGAAACTTAAAGAACATCACCAACAGAATCCATTTCTTAACAATTTGGTTGATACACTGTTTCTTTGATCGCATCATTTCTCATTTCTTCGCTTATGTCCTTTGAGATCTTCACACTGTCGCAATAATTTAATCTCTTTCATGAAATTATTTGGAGTTTAATATTTGGCTGCTACAAAAGTGAACATACCTCTTGTGTTAGCTTTGGGTAGATGAGACCAAACAAAAATGGAATTTCTGGACGCATGAACCAAAACGAACGTAACTGCATCCAAATACAATTTCTGGACGCATGAACCAAAATCGAACATCGTCTGACTGCTGCGTCCAATTAGCACTCAGACACTGCGTCTACAAATCTCATCCTCCATCCGAACATGGCCCTACACGACTTAATATATGACAGGTTTCATCAAATACCAAAAGAGCGTGGATTTATGTGGTTTAAGATGTTAAACAAGTGATAGTGTTAAAGTTGGATCTACAAATGACTTTGGGATATAAACACAACGTGTTGGGTTATAACTTTGTCGTGTTTAAGCTCTTTGTTGTCAAAGTTCCTTAGTATTCATCTTTGAGTTAAAAAAAGTCAGTCGATGTCCTAAGTATTTGGTCTTTTACTCTCGCGTAAAATATTTATTTTTCGTTTACAAATTTCCTTTTGAGATTATTCAATTAGTTACTATCAATCTTCATCTCAATGTTATCCCGTGTCACAACTCTATAGCTATATCAAAAACAAAGGACACGAAGGTCAACCTGAAACATAAGCTAAGGTGACACACTCGTGCCTCATTCACAAACATAGTAAGTGTTGTCACTGTTTATGGTGTTCACATAAAAGAAACCATAAGTATTGTAACATCACAAAACCAACATTATACTACTCGAAAATGATACAAATACATTAAAATCCTTCGGAAAACAAGTTAATATAATATAGCAACACATAAACCCTAGGGCTCTGGTACTTCACGAACTATATAACTTGCTAAATTTGAACCAAAGTCGGAACATAACTGAGAAGACTCGAAAAAGAAGATTGTGTAGGATGATGATCCACTTGTATGTATGTATCCTCTGCCACAATGTACAAGAACTTATTGCGGTCCTTGTTGATATCGTAACAAACTAACACTTTGTTCTGCTAGTCGGCCAAATAACTCATCCAGGGAGAAAACTTATTTTTGGCTTTTGCTGTTACGATCTTGCTCCATGACATGACTCTGGTACTCTCGATCTTGGATGCCATCCATACGTCTAATGGTTCGACGTCTTCGCTAACCACTGATAAAGCCATATCAAAGGAAAGATGAAGAGAGTGAGTTTGGAATCTCTCTGTTGAAAAATCAAAACTTAGTATGGTGTGAAAGAGCTCGAATCGAGTATAAGCAAGCCAGTAAGTACTTCCCTTCACAGACACGCCACGATTCCGACTCTCTGGTATGAACGCGTTGTGAGGCCCACAAACAACACTCCATGAGTTAGAGGTAAAGTCATAGATTTCGTGACTGGTTTGAATTCCACCACCTGAAAATCGATCAATCCTTATGATTTTGTAACAAGAGGATTTGCTACCATAATAAAGAGCAAAGATATCGAATCTCTTGTAGGAGTTTCTAGGTTGGATCAACTTGGTTTCCCCTGAAACCGGATTCCAAACCATTAGTCTATAATTATCTTTGGTTGTACATAACAATAAGCCGTTGCAGTGACAGACGTTGCATATATCAACTTCTTCCAAATAGTTAGTGAGAGGATCTTTTAGGCTAAATTAACTTATTATCTTTCCAGATGGAGCAACCTCGTTGTTGTCCTGCATTCCACGGATATCTACGCTCACTAAACAAACCCTAAATCCACGCAACATGATAATTAGAGACTGCTTTGGAGCATTAGTAGAGTGCTTCTCTGAAAATCTCCCATCTTTGACCAGAGCGTTCCATGCTTTGGATGTAGATCTCAACTGCGCCAGGGTAGTCGCCGGAACCCTAGAGAGTATCTCCACAATCAAATCCTCCAGAAGATCTACCTTGTTTCTCTTATTCATCATGTAGTTGAATAATTAACAAAACGAGCGAGCGAGAGATGGAGAGAAACGAGAGCAACTAAAGCGACCGAGAGTTTGATTTTCTGGACGATGAAAATCTTTCTAATAAGGGCTTTGAAGGTCGTAGCTAAATATAGTATATAAATCCAGTTTATTTAGACCCGTCTCGTTTAAACCCGTCCTGTTTCAAAACTTTTACCTACCACCGGAGTAGTGCTATTAAAACGGGCTGGTCCGGTCTATTTAGACCCGTCCTGTTTAAAAAATCCGTCATAGCCGGTTAAAATTATTGTGATCCGTTTAAACCCGTTTTGCTTAAAATATGATTAAAACAATCTTTCTAATTATTACACTCAATTAAACCGAATTTGGTTCCGATTTTTCCATCACCGGTTAACACACAAACACAACGACTCACAACATTACCCAAGATTTTAACATATGATTCGATTACTCCTCAAACTCATTCTCCTTGTTCTAGATTATATTTTTACTAGATTAGGATCCGCGTTTACGCGGATTTGTAATAACAAAATTTTAAACCCGTTAAAATGATTTTTTAAAAAAATAGAAAACAAAGTCGGATCACTAATTTAAAAAATATATATTAAAAACACAAAATCAAAACAATAGTGTTGTTTATTTATTTTAATTCTCATATGTTTTTAACTAAAATATTCAAAACGCAGAATCTTTTGCGAATCATAAGCAACATTAACCCTACTTCTTTTGTAGTTCACACACTTTATCAACTATTTTTTTCTGTTCTGTTTCATTTAAAACTTGGGGTTGTGCAATTCGACTCATTCGAGTATGTTAACGATCTCCCCATTAACTTTCTCCAAGCAAACAAAGTCTTTTTTTCTCTCTCTTTATAGTCATCTCTCGTATATGATCTCTTTACTCTCCATATCATAGTTAATCTTATTAGAAATATATCATAGTTAATCTTATTAGAAATATATCATAATTAATCTTATTTACTTTTTTTTTTCTTTTTTTAAATTCTAATATATCATTTTCATAGTTAAAATAAATTCTTATATTTTATCGGGATACGTGTCAGAATATTGAAATATATCATAATTAAAATAAATTCTAATATTTTATCGGGACACGTGTCAAGATATTGAAATATATCATAGTTAATCTTATTTATTTTTATTTTTTTCCTTTTCTTAAATTCTAATAGATTCTTTTGATAGTTAATATGAATTCTAATATTTTATCGGAACATGTGTCAGAATCTGAATCTACTGAAGCGCCACATGTCGCAATCAAGTTAATTAGCAATCTTATTTACTTTATTTTTATATTTTTTTTTTCTTAAATTGAAATAGATACTTTTTATTTTCCTTTTCTTAATTTGAAATAGATACTTTTGTTTTAATTTCCTTTTTTTAGATATATATTTATATCATAGTTTATCTTATTTACTTTTTTTTATTTTCCTTTTATTAAATTCTAATAGATCCTTTTCATAGTTAATATAAATTCTAATATTTTATCGAAACACGTGTCAGAATCTGAATCGAATGAAGCGCCATGTATCGCGATCAAGTTAATTAGCAATCTTATTTACTTTATTTTTTATTTTCCTTTTCTTAAATTGAAATAGATATTTTTTTATTTTCTTTTTCTTAAATTGAAATAGATACTTTTGTTTTAATTTCCTTTTTTTATATATATACTTATGACACGTGTCAAAATCTGATCGATTAACTTGTCATGTATCGCGATCATGTGAATTAGCAACTTTGACGCATCATACTGTATATAATAAGATATTGATTTGATTCTTTGACGCATCATACTGTATATAATAAGATATTGATTTGATTCTTTTGGACACTATGTTATAAATCTTATAAAAAAAGCGGAAAATCAGCAAGAGAAAAAAAAAAAAAATGCAACTCGTTTCTCTTTTCTGCAATTGTTCCTCCAAAGAAACGTGACATAATGCAAATAGTACATGTTCTTTTTCGGCATTATTGAGCAAGGATATGATAAATCCATTTGCTTGCTCGGAAGAAAAGGGAAAACCAAAAAATAATAATTTCTCTCTCGAGACTTTCCAGAGAATCTTCAATCCTGATCTTGAAATGATTTTAACACAAAAAAAAACAAAAAAAAACAACCTGACACGACGGGTGAATCAGTAATGAGTAGTCGGAACCCTGATGGAAGGTTTTTCCGGTAAGACATTGTCGGGAAGAATCAACTCGGCCGGAGTTTCACGGACAATGCCAAGCATTGAATCGTAATCCTCATCCTTGTTTGCATACTTCTTCCTAAGCGCTCTCTCAACCTCAATCTCATCGAACGACTTTGAATTCTCTGCGGCATGAATATGTGCGAGGTTGATGTAGTTCTCTGCTGACTTTGAGATATATGCTATCTCTTCATCTGTTAGCTTTCTCATGAACTTTGCTGGGTTTCCTCCCCACACCTGCCACATGAATTTCATCATAACTTGTAGATATCTCCTTGTACATATATTCTCAAGATGATGGTTGAAGAAAGTAGTTCAAAAGAATAGCAAGAACCCTCTACTTGTTTCAGATATACAGTAAAATTGCAACGGAGGTCAAGATGGTTTCCAGATTTAGACAAATGAAACACGATTTTGTAGATAAGTAACAGTGTATCAACCAAGTTGTTAAGCAAAGACTCGGTAGGTCTACTTGAAGAAGTTCAGCTAGTCAAGCCTTAGCTATAAGGGTCTACTGTAACTACCCTAGGAGCTGCTTGGTTAGTTAGCGCGGGCTCGGTTTATTGAGGTGGTTTGGGGGATATTTAGACTTGGGACAGCTTCTGGGTTATATCGATAACAAAATCTTTGGTTCTTGATACCTTTAATTCTCTGGTTGTACTTCAATCTAGAGAGTAATGAAGAAGTTTCCGATTCCAAGTCCTATCACAAACAAAGTAGGCAGTAAACCACAAAAGAAAAAGTGAAGAGAAAGAAACCTCTCCAGAAGGAATTCGCGTGTTCTGCTTCACAAGGGCACCAGCAGCAACCATGGCATGCTTCTCAACCACCACACCATCGAGTAATGTAGCTCCCATGCCAACAAAGGCCTCGTCCTCAACAGTACAGCCATGTATGACAGCACTATGACCTGTTCGGTTTCATTTCACAGTCAGGATATTTTAAGTAACAATCACGCAAGACAACATGAAACAGATGTTCTAAAACTGAAAAGTCACTTTTAAGGTTTACCTACTGTGACATTGTCCCCAATTATAGTGGGTAGAACCTTCCCACTTAGGTTGGTTTTTGCAACATGTACAAGAGAATTGTCCTGGATATTCGTCCCGGATCCAACACTGATGTTATTCACATCACCTGCACAAGTCACAACACTGATATTATTCACACATCATCTGTACATGATCAAATATACAATGTGGTTTACAGCTACTTCATGACATTTCATCAACAGTGAACTAAATCTACAAGAAAGACAATCAGACGAACTAACATGTTTGTATTATGATTGAATCAATCAGTTGGCTTTTTCTTAACACTAACAGTTAGGCAAACAGAACAACTAAATTGTGAGTATCGTGCTCGAGCTTGCACTACATATAGCTGCAAAATCTGATACTTCGTTCCATTAAATCTTGAAGTTCTTGTTTTAAGTCTAAAGACATACACAGTTACACTATTCCCATTTCTAGGCTTTCAAGCCTAACCCTTTTAGCTAGTGAAAAGTAAAAAATAAACTAACTAAATTGCACGAGCTTGCCTATATAATGATGCAAGTTTAATACTTCGTTTGACCCAAACGCCCATTAAATCTCGAAAGCCTTGTTTTAAGTTCCATTTCCATTTTCTAGGCTTTCAGGAGTAATAACATGTAACCAAACCCCTTTAGGTAGTTGTTAAGATTGAAACTCCAAACCTGTCGATCTCAATCTCAACTTGCGGTAACACCGAAAATCACTCTCAATTGATAAAAGGAAACAAGTACAATCTGAAATGAAAGTCTTAAGAACTATCGGATTCTCCAAAGCCTCACCTCGAAGAACACATCCATACCAAATGGACGAGCCTTTCCCGATCTGAACATCACCAATAACAGAGGCACTCGGAGCTACGAACACATCCTTATCCACCAATGGAGATTTATCAAACACATTCATCAACGTACGATGCCTCGATACTGAAAACCCAAAAACAAAAAAATACACCGAGCCCGATCAGACCAGCAATTTCTCGAATCGGAGTATTCAATCTAGCCATAAACACCGAGAATCAGAGAAATATCAACAGATTTTTGCTGGCGAGGTCACAAATTAGAGATTATTGATTGGATCTAGGGTTCAATATGGCTTACGATGTTCATGGAAGTAGGGGCTCCCTTGAAGACGAGAACCGACGCGATCAAGAGCTTGCCCAGTCCCACGGATCCAGTTTCCCACAGTGTAAATTACTCGACCTAGGGTTCCCATTTTCGATTATCAGAGAGAGCAAGAGAGAAAGCGATTCCCTTGAAATGAGCCTTATTGTGTGAGTCGCTCTGAGAGGTTTATGGAGGCGTTTTGGGGAAAAGTGTTGTTGAATGGATTTTGCTCAAGTGAAATTTTGTTTTCTTGAACCAAACCGAATCAATGTTGAACCGAATCAATGTTGAACCGAACCAAAGTTTATTAATCCAAAATCGAACCAAATCTTATAATAACCTGAACCACATAAAGGTTTAAACCAAATAAATCGAATCGAATCTGAAGAATTGAATCCCAAATTTTAAAACCGAACCGAACCGAACAATGGAACAAACCAACATTTATTATATCAAATCAAAATCTCTTGAATTGCTGAGTGGATTTATCTTCTCTCTATCGATTCGCGTCATTTATATGCGTCGCCGGACGCTTGAATCTTCAAATCGGCGACGGTAACAATGTCGACGTTTCTTACGACGGGGCTTAACCTATCTCATCATCTCTCTTTTAGAACCCACCATCGGAATCTCATATATTGTTCTACAGATTCGGCTCCTCCTTCAATCGCTCGGAAGGTACCTACACTTTTCCTCCGGTTTGTATCGGGACCTTGTTCTCCGTCGAAATTAAAACTTGTTCCTGTTGTGATTTCGTATGTAGTTGATCAAGGACTCGAAGCTCTCTGGAGATTTCAGTCGAAAGATCAAACTCGTAGACTATTCTCCAGTAATCGAGAGCTTAAGCGAGCGAAGCTTGCCTGATGTAGCTCATGAGGTTTTCCTCCAGATGAAATCAGAAAACTTTCTGCCTAACTATAGAACCCTCTCCGCTCTTATGCTCTGCTTCGCTGAGAACGGGTCTGTTCTTCGAGCACGAACGATCTGGGAGGAGATTTTAAACAGCTCTTTCGTCCCTGATCTCTTTCTCATCTCAAAGCTCATCTCTGCTTATGAGCAGATTGGTTGTTTTGTAGAAGTTACGAAAATCACAAAGGACATATCTGCAAGGCACTCTCACCTTCTTCCCATCGTATGCTCACTTGCTATATGCTGTTTTGGGAAGAACGGGAAGTTGCAGTTAATGGAGGAGACTATAGAGGAACTTGATTCAAAGGGGATCTCTTTAGATTCTTGCACTGCTAATGCGATTCTCGGATACTATAGCTCTTTTGGTACTTTGGAAAATATGGAGCAGGCTTATGGCCGGCTTAGCAAGTCAGGGATTGTGATAGAGGAAGAAGGAGTAAGAGCTTTGTTGTTAGCATACTTGAAACAGAGGAAGTTTTATCGTCTACGCGAGTTTGTCTCGGACGTTGGTCTTTGTAGAAGAGATCTTGGAAATGGAAATCTCTTGTGGAACTCTGTATTACTCTCTTATGCAGCTGACTTCAAGATGAAGAGCTTGCAGAGAGGATTCATCGAGATGCTTGGCGCGGGCTTCTCTCCCGACCTTACCACTTTCAACATCCGGGCCATCGCGTTTTCGAAGATGGCTCTTTTCTGGGATCTTCATCTCACTCTCGAGCATATGAGGCGTTTGAACATTGTCCATGATCTTGTGACTTTCGGTTGTGTGGTTGATGGTTACACGGATAGGCGCCTAGCGAGGAATTTGGAGTTTGTGTACAACCGGATGAACTTGGACGATCCTCCTGTGGTTTTGACTGATCCACTTGTGTTTGAAGTACTGGGAAAAGGGGATTTTCATCTTAGCTCTGAAGCTGTTTTGGAGTTCGGTCAGCGGAGAAACTGGACTTATCGAAAGCTGATTCGAGTTTATCTCAAGAAAAAGTTTCGGAGAGACCAGATTTTCTGGAATTACTAACCACCTGCCACCTCTTTGCTGCAGAGGTCTCTCAAGCTTTGCTTGTTATCACAATCCCGCGTGATAAAACGTATCAAATGCTTGAAAACACTGAGGTTAGAGAGTTATCCCGCTACAAGATTTTGTTAAATGTTTTGTATATTCATGTATATACAGTGTTTTGTTTTTATTTTGTGTGGTGTGGAGTTAGTTTTTTAGCATGTCTCTAAAGCACACTTATTGGTTTACAACTCTATTCTTTTAGCAATGTATGTCCATAATCTTGGTTGAAACTCTTTTATGCCTTTTATTGGTTCACAAGTCCTAAGCTTTTCTTGTCTCTTCCGGTTTTTGCAGCTCAGACTTGTCAAACGAAACCTCTGATCTTTGATATTTTGTTCTGCTCACTACATCAGCTATAGAAGATGAGTAATGTTCGCTATGATGAAGATTAGTTAAGAGTAAAGTCGCTAAAACAGATTGTTCTGGTTTAGATTCTTGGTGCAGAACCCTTGGTTTATAATCTTGTGTTGACCGTGGTCAGTTTTTGTTTGGTGGAAGAAACAAACCACCTAAGCTCACTTGGGCTATAATCTGCCAAGGTATGAGCTAGAAAAGCAGCCAGCTAACACCAAGCTATCGAGCAAGCAACAAGGCTATGAGGAGGATCCGCCTGTGTGGTGGGAACGTGAAGTCGTGTGCCTTGAGGCAAAACTAGGATCTTGGATTTGGCTTACAACGTATCAAGCAATGAACTTGTCCGTACCCACAAGCTCTTGTAAAAAGTGCCATTGTTCAAGTTGATGCTGCTCCATTCAAGCTGTGGTACCTCCCGCATTATGGTCGCAAGAAGAACTAGAAGGCTGCTGCAACCAAGAAAGAGGGAGAGGTTTTTATCATATACTCTGTTTTAGTCTTATCCTTGTCTAATTTACCTTAGAATAGACAAAGTGTACGTTTGCTGGTTTAGGATTGCTTCTGCTAGGTTTACTGTATAGTGTATTGATTATGTTATAAATGCTGCTTAGCAACATTTTTGTATACGTTTCTTCAATATGTTTGTATCATAAAAATGAAAATAGTATTAGCCTTGACTTTCTGCTACTAGATGAAGAGGTAAACAATTTTCAGTCTTCAATATATTTTGGGGTTGGCTGCGGTCAGCCCTCCTATTATACGTGCTATATCTAATCATCCAGACTACAGATCTCTGCTTATTTCGCCCGCAAACAAATTTTTTCTGTCTATTCCCCCAAATTAAATTAAAAATTGTAATTGCGTTCAATTCACAAAATCGCGTTTTAGGCGGATCGCGATTTGAGGGGAAATAGACAGGGATTTGTAGTTTAGAGGGAAATATGCATAACTTATTGAGTTGGGGGTTGAGCGCAGTCAACCTAATTTTGTGTTTTTCAAAATATCTAACACATGATTAGCCTATTTATATCCACAATATATATTGATATAGTAAAAATACATATTATTTCTCTCTCGTTTACGTTTATCCCCAAAGAAAAAAACTATATAGCAAATGTTATTGCTAAGAAGTCCTTATCTAACTTCACTTCTGTCTCTGCAAACTTTACGTAATTCATCTGTTTTCATTTTATTGAAAAGTTGTTCAAAAAAAAGTCTTTATCCGACTTCACCTTTGCCTCTACATACTATATTGTTATGAAAAATGGTATCAATGCGAAAACACAATTAATATAACTTTCAAGTATCAAAAATTAACTTCAGGTTACGCCAAAGAAAAAAAACTTTGTAGCAAATGCTATTGCTAATAAGTCCTTATCCGACTTCACATGTGCCTCTGCAAATCTTTTTACTATGCCAATATATGTTGTTGATATAAATAGGCGAATCATGTGTTAGATATTTTGAAAAACTCAAAATTAGGTTGATTGCGCTCAGCCCCCCAACTCAATAAGCTATGCATATTCCCCCCCCTAAACTACAAAGCCCTGTCTATTTCTCCCCAAATCGCGATCCGCCTTGAATTGAACGCGATTACAATTTTTAATTGAATTTGGGGGAATAGACAGAACAAAATTTGTTTGAGGAGAAATAGGGAGAGATCTGTAGTCTGGGGGGATTAGACATAGCATGTATAGTAAGGGGGGGCTGACGGCAGCCAACCCTATATTTTGTGGTTTACATAAGATACACATCTCACTGTCTACTTTAATCATAGCTACTATACTCCAATTTTGAGCTTACCGCTTCAGAAATTTTTTTTGCGAAGAGACAATTTACAACATTTTTGAATTTTCGAGTGGATGATAGCTACTCCTAATAAAAAAAAAACTAAGGTATTGGTTCTATAATTTTAGTAGATTTAGAAAATCAACCAAATCCAGCGTTGTTGGTTTTATGATTATAAAATCTATATTCAAATTTTGTGTTATTGTTTTATGATTTTAAAATCCATATTCGAATCATGTGTTATTGGTTCATGATTTTAAAGAACTTTTTAAAGTTTTTAAAGAATATTGGGAGATGAATTTTAAAGAATTTTTAAAATTTTGAGATTCCATCATTATTGATTTATAGATTCTTAAAATCTTAATAGAATTCATTGTTATTGGTTTATGTTATAATAATAAGAATAATTTACCGTATAGATAAATATATAAATAAAGACGAAAATATTAAACACGCAAAAGTAGATGATAAGAGACGTTAGAGAGAGAGACTTGTATTATGTTTTTGGAATAGTGTGTTTACAATGAACAAATCCATTCCTTTATATAGTGGTAAAAAGGTAGTGACATGGATTTCACTACAAGTTATCACTTTGCCTCTCCACCACCAATTGACACTTTGTCTCTCCACCCCACTTTGTGACCATTTTTCTTGACTTTCATAACAGTTTAAAGATTTTAAAATTCAATCTTTTGTTATTCAAAAAGTTTAGTTTTTAAAGATTTTATGATTCTATTAAGATCTTGTGTTATTGGGACATGTATTTTAAACAATTTAACTCATAAAACAAGATTTTCAAAATACTACTTATATAACTTAGATTCTCAAAGTCATTATAATAAAATATTATGATATATTTTCTAAATATACAAAAAAAAATTCCAAATCTAACAAATTATTTTACAAATTTAACAAATCTTTCAACTCATAAAATCAATCAAATCTTTTATAACTCCATCTCCGAGTAATCCCCCTAAAATCAACATGTTAGATTTAGGGTGGATGGCTATACTAACTTTTAAAAGTAGTGATTCGGCTAGATTGATGCACTTCTTTTTTTATTACCCAAATAACCTAGGGTACCGAAAATGCCCCTCAAGTCTTTGTTGAGAAAAACGGTATTTACGAGAATGCCATTACTTTTGGGTTGCCACGTAGGCAAGGCGTTGACGGTAGACTTATTACGGTTGGTCAACGGACGAATGCTCACCCTAGAATTTGGTAGACTTGTTAAGGTAGATCCATAATAGCGTGGCGGTAGACTTTTTGAGAGCGGTAGATTTGTTTTGTGAATGGTAGATTTAAATGTAACGATGAAAGATTTATTTATTTGTGTCTTCCATGACCGACATCCGTGGTAGATTTGTTTTCGAATTGGTAGATTTATATCTAACGATGGTAGATTTATCGTTTAATTGGTAGAGTTATTTAATGAAGTAGCAAACTTATTAGGTCTCAACTGGGGTACGGTTGATTTTTACTTGGTGGAAGAGTTATTTCTTTGACGGTAGATTTGTATAATTGTGGTAGATTAATAAGACGTGGTGGTAGATTAACCTATAGTATGAAGTAGTAGATTTGTTAGGTTTTTTAATTACTATAGTAACATCGATGGTCAGGGACTCTGAATTTATGTTATGGTAGACTTGTTTTTGAGTTGTACTTGGTGGAAGATATTTGACTTTGTGTTTATGTTATGTAGACTTGTATTTGAGGATCTTCATCCGACTACACCTTACTTAAAGTAAGTAATACTTTGAGATAGAACTCAAATCTAAAACAGAGTAGTAAGTAGTACCTAACATGTTACATTAGAACTCAAATCTAAGCAGTTGGTACTGAATGTAAAGGTAGCACTTCTCACAGCACATTAATTTGTGTTTGAAAAAGCACTTAGGAGGGAAATCTTCAGCGCCGAATACACTTGGCAACAAACCTCCACAGTCACTCTGCTTTGCCTTCTTGGTTGTAGCAACCTCTTCACCGAGTTTAACCATGTAAAGCATGCATGATCTCCAGCCTTCAACTCGGTCTAACAGCTCCAATGCTCTTGGATATTGGCCATATGCGGTAGCGCAAATAGCCATCATCAATGTTGCTTGGTCTATCCCGGCTTTAGAAGCCTTGTTGAAAAAGTTGACAGAATTGTTGATGTCTTTGGCTATAGCTATTGTCCTCATCCCGTGGAGGTATAAAGCTTGAGGATTGTCAGATGACATAGCCAAGTCGAAGAACCGAGGATAAACATCGACTAAATTTGGGTCAGCAATGAAGTCTAATAGGTTTAGCGCTTGCATTACGGATGGGTCCTTCAATGTTGAGTTCAGTAGCTTTGACGCACAAGCTGCACGACATGCGTCCTTCGCAGAAAATCGTCCCACCCTTTGTAGAATCGATGGTAGTAGGTCTTTTATTTGTTGGACTCCAGTATTTTCTTCCATTCTCCGCTGAAAAGCAGCGAGATGAGACAGATAAGTGACCAATTGTTAGAGAAGAAAACTGCCATTCGTATATTATAAATCTACCACAACCGATGGAAAATCTACCATCAATACCCCCATCAACTTAGATTATATAGAAGACATATAAGTGAGCAAAAGTGTTCAGTGACGACGGAAATCTCAAAATTCCCCAACTGTAACCATCAACTTTGGAAACGGCGGCTACGCTCGCCGGAAAATCGACTCTAGTTGGAGATTTTATCAAAAAGTGTCGAACTAGATCTGAAATTGAAGAAGAAAACGAATGATAGGGATAACTTACTGAATCGTTGAAAACAAATCCGAAAGAGTATTTAATTTCCGATCCGGTGTTAATGGTGGAACAAGGGCGGCCGACGAAATGTAGAGTTTCGGTTACCGGCGGAAATGTCGAGAAGGAGAGGATGTGTGGCATTTAATAATTAAAAAAATAATAATAAAAAAAATTGGCAACCACATATTCATTGTTCCACTTTAGGGTTGCCGTCTTTTTCCTCTCTCTTTTTTGACCTTCATCATTATCTTCTTCCTCAATTTCTTGTCAAATCCATTTTCTCCCACATAAATTTCTTGTCAAATTCTTTTTCGAGTTTCATACAATTTTCGGATCCATTCTCGTGGTTTTCTTTTTTCACATTAGAGGGATGGAGCAAATAATATTGGTTTGTGGTCAATGGAGTTTCGAGAAACATCGGTTGATCTTTGTCGTTGACAAGTCAAAGGGATGTAGAATATTATGGGTTGATGGAAAAACCTCTTATGTTGAATTTCTTCAAATTGTGTATGAAGATTTTGGTTTTGATCCTCGATATCAAGAAGTGCAGCTGAGCTATATGTTGTCTAAGCAACTTATGCAAAGATTACCCCAAGATACACCTCCTGTATTTGTGGGAAACAATAGACAGTTGAGTGGGTATTTCGATCAATTGAAAGAAGATCCGGTTCGCTTGTGCATTCAGCTAAAAGAAAAAAACCTAGTCAAGGGAAGTTCTTCAGCAGCAGAAGATCTCCGTCGTGTTGGGAAAAAGTCTTCAATAAGATCCGATTATGTTGAGGTTGAAGAAGATGAAGGAGACGAAGAAGATCATATAGGAGAAGATGAAGAAGATGAAGAAGATGAAGAAGACGAAAATGACGAGGATGTGGAAGAAGACGAAGATTTGAGTTCGAGATATGACGGGTGCGAAGATTCGGATGGTGCTAGTTCGGATGACGACGAATACGAGAGTAGTGGAAAATCAAGAGATGGAGGGAGTTATGATGTAGAAGATGAAGTGGTAATAAATCAACCACCAAAAAAAATATCTCAAATTATCCCGGATGTCTTGAACCTGGAGCTTAGTTCACTAGATTTAGCCGTCGGCCAGACTTATGAGAGAAAAGAAGATTTGATGACGCGGTTGCAAATTCTTAGCGTTACACAAAAATTCGATTTCGACGTAGGATATTCAACCCCAACACTGTTGACAGTAAAGTGTTGGGTTCCAGGATGCAAATGGCGAGTGCGTGCTTCAACCGTAGGAGATGGTTGTATACTCCACATTAAGACGTATGTCCGCACCCACACATGTTCGGTAACGGTCCGATCACTCCGTAACCGCCATGCAACTTACGAGATTCTAATACGTCTGTATAAAGACTATGTAGGTGGTGTTGAACCCACTATATTGTTAAACCATGTCGCAGATGCTCTGACTAAACGATTCAAACTTAAGGTAAGAAGCCAGTTTATTGGTAGATTTATGTAGGAAGTTGTGGTAGATTTATGTAGGAAGTTATGGTAGATTTATGTAGAATTGATAACGCATCTACTAAGGACTTTATATTTACAGGTCGATTATTGGAAAGCACATCGGGCTTTACGATATGCACGTCAATTAGTTGGTGGCACTGCGGAAAGTGGGTATGAAGAACTACCGGCGTACTTATATAAACTTAG
This sequence comes from Alliaria petiolata, assembly GCA_020283515.1. Classification (NCBI taxonomy): domain Eukaryota; kingdom Viridiplantae; phylum Streptophyta; class Magnoliopsida; order Brassicales; family Brassicaceae; genus Alliaria; species Alliaria petiolata. The sequence goes on along the minus strand of JAHZTW010000001.1, from coordinate 6,455,381 downwards.
GCAAGCTAATCCGGGGACACTTATAAAGCTTGATGTTGACCATGAAGATTGGTTCAAGTTTATGTTCCACGCATTTGGTGCAAGCATTCACGGGTTCTCCTATATGAGAAAAGTAGTTGTGGTAGATGGGACGTTCTTGCATGGGAAATACAAAGGTACACTGCTACTTGCAACAACGCAAGATGGAAATTTTAATATATTTCCTATAGCGTTTGGTGTTGTAGATACTGAGAATGAAGAGTCATGGGAATGGTTCTTTAGACAACTTAATCGTGTCATTCCAGATGATCAAGGGGTAGCCATTATATCGGATAGGCATAGAGCCATAGGAAAGGCCATAAGGAATGTGTATCCCCTAACAAACCGGGGTATTTGCACATATCACTTGTACAAGAACATTTTGTTGAAATTCGGAAGTGGTGAAACATTTGGCCTAGTGAAAAAGGCTGCTACGGCATAAACGGAAGGAGAGTTCAATGCCTACTATGCGCAGATTCAGGCTTTGAATCCTCAACTATATAGTTATTTGCAAAAAGCTGATGAGTGTAAGTGGAGTCGTGCTCATTTTGAAGGGGATAGATATAACTTCACAACAAGAAACATAGCAGAATCACTGAATAAGGTGTTGGCTAGTGCTAGAAGTAAGCTTATTGTTCGCCTATTGGAAGATATTAGGATGCTTTTAACAAGGTGGTTTGCTAAACGACGCCGAATTGCTCGTCTGATGGAAACATCTCTGACAACAGCAGTGGAAAAGTTGCTTGCGGTATGAAAGGAGAACTCCGGCGAAAGAACCGTCCGACCCCCCCCCCCCCCCAAATTAAACGACACGACCGGCCACCGTAAACGGAATCGTAAAAAATTGATAGTGTGAATCGTCGGAGATCGAGAGATTTACCTTCTTCGCCGATATCGGACCACCTCCCGCTTTTTCACCGATCTCCTCCCGTCAACCGAACCCCTCGCCGGATAACCCTAATCGCCCCCGCCGTCGCAAAAGGGAAAGAGCTCTCCCGAAAGTTTTTTTTTTTTACGTTTGCCAAACCTAAACAGTTTTTTTTTTCTTTACCTTTTACTTTTAATCTAATTACTTTTAATCTAATCTCTTTATTTTTTTTTTTAAAATGGCATTTTCGAAAAATTTCCTAATTTTTGTATCCTTTTGTCTTTAACAAACTTTGTAAGGTTATTTTAGTTACACCCTCACAAGGGGATGTTAATCTAGTCAATACCATATAGAGTAAGGTTATTCTAGGTAATTGTCTCATTTGAAAATCAATAAATTTTACAAAAATTTATTGGATTTCTACATAAACCAACAACACCCTCAAATTCACATATCATCCCATCGGATTAAACTTATGGACAACCACCATTATCAATAAAATGGTTTAAAAAAAAAACACCATCATCAAACTTATGTAGTAATAATCATTTAAATCTAAAATTTTAAAAAGTTGAATGAGAGAGAAATTAAAAGAAAATGTAAAAAAGAAAGGAAATTTTTTTATAGCACATTGAATTTTGTTTTTTCTGTTTTAAGTTAATTAAACTTTAATCAAAAATAATTCGGCAAATTCCCATTTTTAAATATTTAGTTTTGAAAATCTAAAAAGTTGGATTATTCTTCAAAATACAGTTAATTTTTTTTGTTAGTTATTAACTTATTATCCATTAGTTTCCTAAACCATTTTACCTCTTCAAATTTTCGATAAGTATTTTGAAAATCCAGTTGGAATTAACTCTCCTAAAGTAATTTCATAACCAAATAATTTCCTAAAATCATAGACATTTTAGATTTTGAAATCAAACATGTTGATTTCAAAATCGATTTACAAAGATTTGTTGGATTTCTACACAAACCAACAACACCCTTAAACTCACATATCATCCCCATTTAATTAAACTTATGGACAACCACCATCATCAATAAAATGGTTCAAAAAAAAAGAAAAAAACACCATCATCAAACTTATGTAGTAATAATCATTTAAATATAAAATTTTATAAAGTTGAATGAGAGAGAAATTAAAAGAAAATGTCGAAAAAGAAAATTATAGCACATTGAATTTTGTTTTTTTGTTTTTGTTTTAAGTTACTTTAACTTTAATCAAAAATAATTCAGCAAATTCCCATTTTTAAATATTTAGTTTTTAAAATCTAAAAAGTTGGATTATTCTTCAAAATACTGTTTAAAACAAAAAATATTACATGTACAATATCTTTTTATTAGTTATTAACTTACTATCCATTAGTTTCCTAAACCATTTTATTAAAAATCTAGTTTCCTAAACCATTTTATTAAAAATCTAGAAAAAATACTTTAGCATCAAAAAGAAAAATTAAAGTTTACCCCTTCAAATTTCCGAAAAGTATATTGAAAATCCAGTTGGAATTAACTCTCCTAAAGTAATTTGGTAACCAAATAAATTTCCCAAAATCAAAGAGATTTAAATTTAAAGAGATCCTATTTTGAGTAATTTACTAATTTCAATTGAAAGGCATGGGCCGCGCGTAGTGCCCCTTTTTGTCATTAAAAATTAAAAAGAACAAAAAACGGAACTCTCCGTCTCCTCTTTTCCTCTTCTCCTCGAAACTTTTGCAGTTATCGTCGTCGTCCTCCTCCTCGTCGGGAATCGAAGCTAACGACGGCGACGGTAACGACATTGGAGGGGTGGTGGTGGTGGTGGTGGTTCTATCTGCATCATTCGAGGAGTTTTTTAAAATTTCTCAATTCGATCGAGACGAGTTTTTTCGCCAAAATCTCTTCATCGGAATTCACCCATTTCTTATTCCCGATTTTCCTCCACCTTCTTCCTCTGCGAATAATCGTGCTTCCCCATGGATTTGTCGCATTTGTTGGTACATTAATCCTCTCTCTCTCTCTCTCTCGTTTCTCGATGTTTCGTTTTTAATACTAGTATTTTCCCTTTCTCGGGGCTCTACAAGATAACGCCGGAGAAGCCGGATCCATGCCCTTTTCATGATTTGTTTTCTCCTTTTTCAAAATCCTTCTCTCCAATTTCTTCGTATCTCTAGAAATTGGGTATTTTGCATTACTGATTTGATTTGAGACGTATCTCTTCATAACTTCAGCATTCTTATCTAATTGAAATATTCTCCGATAGTCTGAAACCATTTCTCTTTGATGAAGCTCGTTAATTTGCCGTAAAGGAGTCGGAAAATCTCTGGGGACAGACGAAAAAATATCAGGTACAAATTAGGGTTTTTCTTTTGTACGATTTGATTGTGTCTTCCACAGATTTTTTTTCACCCAAAAACGAACGAAACTATGTCAAAAATTATAAGCAGGAGGTGTGATTTTGTAGCAATGTCATTCAAGAACATAGTGCGTGAGCTTAGAGGAATACGCAATGAGAGGAACAACAATCGTGCCATTGGTCGTCGAGGGAGATCGCACATTGCTCCAGAAGGATCTGCGTCTTCTTCTCCATCGACTGATGAGTGTTTGATTCAGAGCATTTGGGTTGATTTGCCTCCAGAGTTGCTTCTTAACATAATCCATCGGATCGAGTCTGGTCAGACCTCGTGGCCGGCGAGGAGAGACGTCGTTGCTTGCGCCTCCGTTTGTAGGTCGTGGAGGGAGATGACTAAAGAAGTGGTTAAAGTTCCAGAGCTCTCTGGTTTGCTCACATTTCCAGTTTCCTTAAAGCAGGTTTTTAACTCTTTTTTTAAACACTCTTATGTATTCAAGAACTGAGAAATCATTGAAGTTGTGAAACGTATTTTGGATTTCTTGTAAACTCAGCCTGGCCCTAGAGATGCTCCGATTCAATGCTTTATCAAACGGGAAAGAGCCACTGGGATATACCGTCTCTATCTCGGTTTAAGCCCTGGTTAGTTTTACTAATCTTTACCTCTTATGAATTGAGTTTGGAGTTTGGAGATTTGGAGACTTATATATCATCTTCGTCTGTAATGTATCCATTTGCAGCTCTTTCCGGGGACAAGAGCAAGCTCTTGTTATCGGCGAAGAGAGTCAGGAGGGCGACTGGTGCGGAGTTTGTTGTATCGTTGTCCGGAAATGACTTCTCGAGAAGTAGCAGTAATTACATAGGGAAGCTGAGGTATGTATGTTAAGTCCGGTTTTTTTCTCGCATGCATCGTTTTACATCGCCATGGGAGTTTATAAGCTTTTTGTTGTGTGGACGGACAGATCTAATTTCCTTGGGACTAAGTTCACAGTCTACGAAAACCAACCTCCTCTGCTTGAATCGGAAAGATCGTCTAACAGGAAACTACCACCATCGATGCGTGTGTCTCCATGGGTATCATCATCTACTCATAGTTACAGCATAGCTTCAATCTTGTACGAGCTGAATGTTCTCAGAACCAGAGGTCCAAGGAGAATGCAATGTATCATGAACAGTATCCCGGTTTCTTCGATTCAAGAAGGCGGACAAGTTCATTCTCCGACAGAGTTCACAAACCGAGGAAAGAAGAAGAAGAAGAAGAAGAAGAAGCCGCTGATGGATTTCTGCTCAGGGAACTTGGATGGAGAGTCCGCTGTTGAGGAGGAACCATTAGTGTTGAAAAACAAGTCGCCGAGATGGCACGAGCAGCTACAATGCTGGTGTTTAAACTTCAAAGGGCGAGTCACGGTCGCGTCGGTGAAAAACTTTCAGCTAGTTGCAGCTGCTGGAGAAGCAGGTAAGAACATGAACACGAACATACCAGAAGAGGAGCAAGAGAGAGTGATATTACAGTTTGGGAAGATAGGTAAAGACATTTTCACCATGGATTATCGTTACCCGATCTCTGCATTTCAAGCTTTTGCCATTTGTTTAAGCAGCTTCGACACGAAGCCTGTCTGCGAATGAATGAAACCAAAAAACAAAAAAACCATATCAAATTTTATATATTCTCTATTGCAGTTCTTGTGTGGTTAATGAATGTACATACTTTTCCTTCTTGGAGCAAACAAATCAGATCCTTTTTTTTTCCATTAACCTCTCATCTACTTAATATTTTAATTAAAATGTAATTAACTTTTGGTTTAGGCAAGGTATGTCTTAACTTTTTGGTTTAGGCTAGTCTTTCTTTTGAAGCAAAAGATCATCATCACCAATCTCAAAATCTTTCCCTTTATTACAAAACACAATCTCTGTTTCTGTCTCTGTGTTCATCTCAACAGTACGAGACATTTATAGGTTACTTAAAAGATTAAAGATGAAAGCTTTTGTGAGAGGATTATTAGCAAGAGCTAATTATGAGGTGCCAAAGATTCAGAAGAAGTGGGAATGGAAGGAATCGGCCGGTTTTGGTTGCGTTACTTCGTCTCCGCCGCCGCCGGAGAAAGGGTTGGAGAATCTGACGGTGGCGGATGTGCTGCTGACAAAAGACACTGACGGCGGAAAAGTTGACACGTGGTTCTCCTGCCGTACAAACGACACCGTCTTTGATGCCGTTAAGAATGTTAGTTTCTTTTTCTTCTTCCTAATATTATTATTTGCTCATCACGTTACGTCGTCGCATTCGCATTAGTGTTAGTGCGAGCACACGTTGGGGTAATTCCGAACCGAACAAAAAAATACACAAAATTTTTATCTAATTTCTTTTATTTTTTTGTTAAAATTTTAAAACTATTGTATTTTTATATTTTTTATATTACCTTTCTAAGGAAAACAAAATTAACTAGAACATGTAGTATAATAACTTGTGCTATTACCGTCGTTGCGTTACGTACGGATTTAATACCTTACAAGTTACAATGCATTTTGTTGACAAAGAAAAATTTGATCACAATTCTCGAACTAAAAACTCATAGGGGACTTATATTTTGTCTAACAGTAAATTATTTTATGTGGGGGTATTGCCGTATTGGTGTTAGGTCTCGTTGCCTACTCCACGTTTTTTTCTGTGTCCCACGTACTAAGACGTTAAATTCCACATTCGGTGCAATAAATAATACAAAGACGTGTGTATATCTGTAGTTTATATGTCATGAATACATTATACACGTATAGAAGTATGTTTTAACAACAACATGTAATATATGGGTTTGAATTGGATGACACAAAGAAAACCTTATTACAAACCAATAGGCTATATATATATATATTAATTCTGGTCACACGTATTAAATCATACTCAATATCGGACCAATTTTTTGGGTATTTTACGTATGTATTAGGAATATATAACATTATATATATATATATAACTATATAAGAATGCGCATGTATTAGCCCTTTTTTAAAAAAGAAAATGCGCATGCATTTGTCTAACATGTCATGCATATAGAAATACATTTGTCAATCGCTTCACTGTCTTTGATAAAAGGTCTCAATCAAAAATAAATTGCAATATATTTTTATTGATGGTTTTGTTTTTTTTTTGTTTGGAACGAAAAGCAGATGGCAAAGCATAATATTGGATCGTTGGTCGTGTTAAGACCAGGAGACCAGCAATGTATCGCAGGAATTGTCACAGAGAGAGGTATTATGAGCTTTGCTTAGAAATGAGCTATGATCACCCAATATCTTTACCGGTATAAAATTAAATCAAATTAACCAAAAAGAATGTACTCATGTGATAAACACAATTTCTTAGCTAGGGTTCTTTCATCTTGTTATGATATATATGATTTAAAATCGTGTCAACGGGAGGAAAATAATTACTGTGAATATATATATAGTAAATAACAGTCGAAATTTAAGTTAACATTTTAGCGTCTACATATAGTATTTTATTATTATTTGATAATCTGTATTGATGGGTTGATTGTGAATAACAGACTATATGAAAAAGATCATCGGGGCAGGAAGATCATCAAAGGTTACAAAAGTTGGAGAAGTTATGACCGAGGAGGTCAGAAAAAAAAAAAAAAAAAAAAAAAATAAAAAAATAATATTTTGGAAACTTTCATTTATCCAAATAATTATAAAACAAAATGTGGGAATTATTTTGGTCAGAGCAAGTTGGTCATTGTTTCGTCTGGAACAAACATAATCAAAGCAATGCAGCTTATGTCAGGTAATTGATTACTTATACTTATATTTCGTATAAGTATCGTATCGAATCCAAGATGTAAATAATGTTTTGAAAAATGATGTAGAGAATCACATAAGGCATGTACCGGTGATTGACGGAAAGATAGTAGGCATGATCTCTATGGTTGATGTAGTAAGAGCCATTGTGGACCATCAAAACGGAGAGCTCAAACGCTTGAATCAATTCATCAAAGGAGACTTTTACTAGTTCATAATCCACATAAGAACAAAAGCGTAGCTTTGGCAATACTATCATAATTATGTAAATACTATCAATAATTTTCGGGTACTCACGACGGAGAAGGGACTAATTATTTAACAAATTATGGTTTCCGATCTAAAGAGATTATGAGCATAAGGCCTACGCAAAACCTTTTCGTTATCATTCGTCAAGGTCAATAATTTTTTTAGCAGGCTTCTACATAATTTGGGTTTACAAAACCCACGAGAAAAAAAAAAAATTCTCAAATCAGAAAAACAACAACAAATTAATAGTAAAAAAAACTTTGACTAAGTTTGATACGATCCTCCCAAAAATTGGCATTATAAAGTTGGTAAGGGGATAAGCTTTACATCAAAAAACCGTGAAGTCTCAAAGATCAAAGGATATAGAACGAATGGTCCCACATAAGTTACGGAAAACTTCTGATATACCGGTTGATCCCTTGGATAAGAGGCACCAAGACGGATCCATGACTCTTTGAATATGACACACCAAGACAATTCAAGTTTCGATCAATGGATATACACACCATGATCGAAAATGAGAACCACTCTTAAAAGGTTCCAAAAATAAAAACTCGAAATCTGATTTTAATTGATGAAAATGGGTCTATAAATAAAGAAAATACATCATAATCCTTCATAAAAGTAGTCTAACATGCACATCATGTAGCCTAACATGCACATTAAACTTCAAATTGTCCATGTGCTGCACCTCCCCCAAGGATTATTAGTTTGGGCCCTATAGATTTGGGATTTCCTGAGTTATAAAAAAAAAAAAGAGAAGCATATGTTCGTGTAGTGGGAAAACATCCTTGGCTTTTGTGTTTTCCTAAACATGGCAACTTGTTTGAACTCCGCCATCTGTTGCAATGCAAGCTGTGTACACATTGAAACTACCAGAATTAGCTAAATCAACAGTGTGTTACACAAGAGATGGCTGGTTACTTATTCGTAGAATGAGATCAAACGACATGTTCTTCTTCAACTTTTTTTCCCGGGAGCTCATAAGCTTGCTCAACTGTGAGCTTTCTTATAATGAAATTGCATTCTCTTGTCCTCCTACATCGGATAGTTGTGTTGTGGTAGCTTTAAAGTTCGTGGATAATCTTGCCACTATCAGCACTTGCCATCTTGTAGCAACTGATGAGTGGAGTACTAAGGACTTCCCAACTAGTTTTGATCAAATAGGCAACAAGTATATCAAGCTTGTCTATGTCAATGATCGTTTCTATTGCTTTAACGAAGGAGGCAGGTTGTGTAGGAAATATAGAAAGCATATATTAGACAGTTTATAGTTAGGCTATAATTATTCTCTCTTAATATGGTATCAGAGCATTAGGCGTTAAAATTTTCGCCGCCTCCTTCTTCTTCTTGTTCTTATTCCTCTGCTTCTTCATCTTATTCTTCACTATTCTTCCATATTTGTCTTGTCTCTATATCTGTCATCATGTCTGAATCTACTGTAGCAAGAACTTCTATCTTCAATACTCAGGATCCGCAGAGTACTCTCCTCTCTGTCAACATGTCAAGTGTCACCAAACTCACATATCTTAACTACTTGATGCAGAGTCGCCAAGTCCGTGCGTTGCTTGAAGGACATGAGCTCCAACACTTCATTGAAGACACTGACACTGCGCCATCACATACGATAATGGTTGCTGGAGTCTCCTCTCCGAATCCTGCTTACACACCTTGAAAACGCCAAGATCGGCTTCTCTACAGTTCGTTGATTGGAGCCATCCCACTCCCAATCCAATCGGTGGTATCCAGTGCAACCACAACCAAAGAAGTCTGGTCCACTCTTGCTACTACCTTCGGGAATCCATCACACGGACATATCCGTCAGCTCAAGTTCCAAATTAAACAGTGTGCCAAGGGAACAAAGACAATCAGCGAGTATCTTCGTTCTATAAAATCCAAGGCAGACGATCTCGCCCTCCTCAGCAAGCCAATGGATCTCGAAGATCTCACAGAACAAATACTTGCGGGCCTCAGTGAGGATTACTAGCCTGAAGTAGATGCTATCAATGGTCGTGATGTCCCAATTTCATATTCCGAGCTACATGAAAGACTTCTCAACCGAGAAGCCATGATAATGTGCAACGATCCACCTCCGGTCACTCCCATTGTTGCACATGCTCCTGATACACGCTCTCGCTCAAACCAACAGTGGAAAAACAACAACAATCAGCATCGCTCAACTCACCATGGCAATCAACAACGCTTCAACAAACCATATTTGGGACATTGTCAGGCCTATGGAACACAAGGACATAGTGCCAAGTACTGTCCTGAGTTTCGTATTATCAAAGGTTCAGCTCCACCTCCACAAATGCAGTTGCAGCCACGACAACATACTCCTGGAATCCTACAGCTCCTCCTTTTCCTCATTGGCAGCCAAGTGCAAACCCCGCAATGATGTCAGATTCATCCACATGGCTTGTGGATTCAGGAGTGTCTCACCAAACGACTGTTTATTTAATTAATAGAATGCCATCATCTGTTTTAGATTTTCAAACTACATTTCAAAATCATCATGGCCAGTCTCCTAATTTTCAAAAATTAAAAATCTTTGGGTGCTTGTGTTTTTTCATGGCTTCGTCCTTATGCATCACATAAATTGAATGCTCGATCGACACCTTGTGTCTTTCTAGGATATTACATTACACAAAGTGCTTATTTTTGTTTGGATCGTGCAACTCCAAGGATTTACACATTTAGACATGTTGTGTTTCATATTTCCATTTACGATTTCTTCAACTATAGAATCACAAATATCTGAGGAAACTAATTCTCCTTCTCCTCATATTATCACTGTTTTACCTGTTATTAATCCTCCTCAAGTTACAGAAATTTCTTCATCAGATCAATCGAATTCTACATTACATTTAGAAGCTTCCGCTTCGGCATCTCCGTTGCCTTCTTCCCCAAGTAACATGCCGATCTCATCGTCTTCGCAAGCAGTAGGTGGTAATATCAGTACGGAGACCACAACTGCAACATCATCACCTCCATATGCATCTACTCAACCAGTGCCTTCACCACCTCCACCGCTTCCAGTGAGACAAAGCACACAGCAAAGGAAACCAGTGAACAAATTAAATCTTCATACAAAAGTTGTTCACAACACCGAAACACCTCCGACATCAGTTGCTGCAGCTCTCAAGAGTCCCCATTGGCGAAAAGCAATGAGTGAAAAATATAATGCTCAAACAGGACATCGTATATGTGATCTTGAAAATTTATCTGATGTTTCACGTCTTAATGTTATAGGTTGCAAGCGGATATTTACTATCAAGCGTAACCCAGATGGCACAGTCGCACGCTACAAAGCACGTCTGGTGGCTAAGGGATTTACTCAAAGGCCCGGCATCGATTACCATGACACATTCAGTCCAGTCGTAAAACAAGCTACGATACGGTCCGTTCTTAGCATTGCCGTCTCTTACAATTGGCCACTACGACAACTTGACGGTAATAATGCATTATGCATTCCTTCAAGACACGCTTCATGATCAAGTGTACATGACACAACCACCTGGGTTCATCGACAAAGATAATCCTCATGCTGTGTGTCGACTAAGAAAAGCTATCTACAGTTTAAAACAAGCTCTGAGAGCTTGGTATAATGAGCTGCATCATTTCCTCCTACAATCTGGATTCATCAATTCGGTAGCTGACGCATCTTTATTCATCTACAAGAAACAGGAAGTTCTCATCTATATGCTTGTTTATGTTGACGATTTAATAAATACAGGAAATAGTCTTCCTCATACAAATCAGTTTATTGCTGCACTTTCACAACGTTTTTCTCTTAAAGACTTAAAAGATCTATCTTTCTTTCTTGGTATTGAAGTAAATCGCACAGCTAAAGGCATACATCTAACTCAAACTCGTTATATTGCAGACTTGCTTCATAGGACAAAAATGGAGAATTGCAAGCCGGTGTCCACGCCAATGTGTCCAAACACACCAATCACTATGTTCTCGGGCACTACCTTAGAAGATCCGACAGAGTATAGAGCCGTAGTGGGAAGTCTTCAATACTTATCTCTCACTAGGCTGGACATATCATTTCCCGTTAATAAGATGTCACAATACATGCATAGACCGACGACGGATCATTGGAATGCCGTCAAGAGAATTTTGCGGTATCTTGCAGGCACAATAACAAAGGGAATTAATCTTCATGCTGACAATAAACCAATCGTCCATGCATTCACTGACGCCGATTGGGCGGGTAACAAAGATGACTACACATCCACTGGAGCATACATTGTTTATCTTGGTCGCCATCCCATTGCTTGGTCATCAAAGAAGCAAACTGGAATTGCGCGTTCATCGACTGAAGCTGAGTATCGTTCTCTTGCATCTACCACTGCTGAAGTTTTCTGGGTTCACATCACCCACAACTCCGTCAATATATTGTTCTCCGAACTTGGAGTCACATCACCCATTACTCTCCGAACTTGGAGTCACATCACCCACAACTCCGTCAATATATTGCGATAACATAGGTGCTACATACTTGGCGGCAAATCCAGTTTTCTACTCTTGCATGAAGCACCTAGCATTGGACTATCACTTTGTGAGAAATTACATTTAAACAGGCCAGCTAAGGGTTTCTCACGTGTCCTCCACTGACCAACTAGCTGATGCTCTTACTAAGCCACTTTCAAGGACTCGGTTCAAATCTCTATCTATCAAGATCAGACTCTCATCAGGCCGTCCGTCTTGAGGGGGTGTGTAGGAAATATAGAAAGCATATATTAGACAGCTTATAGTTAGGCTATAGTTAGTCTCTCTTAATTCCTGTATATTAGCTTTCCTTATTTCCTTGTACGTTCTCTGTAGTAAAACTTCTATAAATTAATAATGTTGGTATCATGAGGTTTTATAAAAATTTATTAATTTATAGTGATTATTAATTTATAGATATAGTATTTGGTTGAAAAACTAATTTTGGGACTGACAAAAAATATTAATTTAACGAGGTATTAATGAATCGAGTATTAATTTATAGAGGTTCTACTGTATATATGTAGACTCTTTCATATCAATATAATCAAGCAATTCCATAAACCTAATAGGTTGTATTATTTTTACCCATCTTCCGGGACATGGAATCGTCACGATGCCTATGAACTCAAATGCCGTTATCAGCAGTATAGGTGTAACAGTAAAAAAGTTTACTTGGCAGAGAAGAAATGAGAGGTCTTTGTCATGTTTACATGCCGCATCGAGAAGCCAATGGTCTATACATTAGCCTCTTTGAAATGGGAAGAGATGTATAGTAGGACGATTGATGGCTTGATAATATTTGCCAGTTTTTATAACTCTGAGTTGAGAACTAATCTCCCATGGAAGAGGGACAAATTTTATTACTCAATATTTGGCTACGATGGTAAGCTTTGTCTGAAAAGCATGATCCGGGAGTGGAACCGTTAGAACCTTGTCCTCCTGGAAGCCTCTGGATCGCGACTCCGAAGGACGTTTTAGACTTCTTGTCTATTTGTGAAAGCTTTGTATGATAACTGTGAAGTCTATTTCGGGGTCAAGGGACCCCACTACTACGTTTTTTTTTCCTAGGCTTTTGTAGAAGTCTTCTTTTTCTTCTTCAATTGACATATTGAACCGTATCTGATTCTCCCTCACGATTTCTGAGTGTGGCAAAACGTTTACAATCTCAGCTCAGACCTTCAAACATCAAAAGCCGTAGACTTTTTCTGACCTTCAACCCGTTTTCTCATAAGCTTGCCATAAGTTTGAGCTGTCTTTTCGGGAGTTTTCTTGGCAGAGAAAAAATGAGATCATCTTTCTCTTGTTAACAAGCCGCACCAAGAAGCAATTATTGGTGTATAAACTAGTCTCTTTGCAATGGAAGGAGATTTTATAACGCTGAGTTGAGAACTAATATCTCCCATCGATGAGGAGCAATGTCTATTTCTCTTACAATCGCAAGCTTTGCGTATCCTACTCGTTTGATGAAAGCAGGTACAATGGGCTTGAGGAGTGGCTACAACTTGGTTCCCCTCAAAGCCTCTGGATCCATCTGCAAAGAACGTTGTAGACTATTTGTGAAAGTTTTGCATGATAAGTGACCAGTTTTTAAAAAAAAAATTATTACTCAAAAAAAACAAGAAGTCATGAAAATTTATTTGTGTTTAGATTTTCCTAATTTATAATAGTTAGACTTTGAGGTGGAGACGTATGTGGCGATCGACACCATCCTAAAAACATTTAAGAAACTAATTGTCATCTAGCTAGAGGTAATTTGGAGGGAACCAAACGATATGAAAAGTCTTCTTCAAATGTCAACGAAGAACTTTTGTGTTCGAACTCTTGTCCCAGCCATAAAACCTTTGAGGGGATGGATCCAAGTTTAAAACCTTTCAAACCTTTAACAGCTTAGTACTTGTGGTAATACTGTTTTAAGTTTTAAACCTTTTTACACATTATGTAGTTCAAGGTTTTTTCTCAAAACTTAAAAAAACAATTACATTCACTGTTTTATTCTTTATTAATATATTATATATTGTGATCTCATTAATTGGTAGGCTAAAAGAAACACTTACACTAGAATCTCTATAAATTAATACTCGATTCATTAATACCTCGCTAAATTAATATTTTTTGTCAATCCCAAAATTATTTTATCAACCAAATAATATATCTATAAATTAATAATCACTATAAATTAATAAATTTTTATAAAACTTCAAGGTCCTAACATTATTAATTTATAGAGGTTAATTTTACTGTAATATGAAACGGAAAAAGTATATGTGCAGTGTAGCTATAAACCTGATAAAACAAAAAAAATTATTATTGATTTTCAGGTTCTCACATATATATTAATGCACTAATAAACTTTTATATTGATTAAATGTTAAGTTGCATAGAAACAAAAATGGATACACTGAAGCGAAACATGTAAACGCTATTTTAAAAATATAGGAATGAAAAAAGTTTTTGAAATATATATATATATATATAGATATGTATATTAAAATATTAAACATCTAAATTATATTAAAAGTAAAATATTTAAATCAACAAAAATTCACTACATAATTATTAAATAGTTTAACCAACAGTAAAAAGTTATAACGTTTAAAGTCAAAAATTTATAAGATTTTTTCATCATCAATTTCATTAGCTCCATCAATCAAAATTATCTTCAATTCTAGTTTATAGAAAAAAAAATCTTCAAACTCAATAATACCAAGATTGATCTCATCTAATGAATCAAAATAATTATTAACTTACTCTAATACATAATCAAATTAATTATTAATTTATTATAAAAAATCAAATTGATCACTTAATCTCATTCTTATAATTATTTATTTATTACCAAAAACAAAAAGTAAGTTTCTGTAGCGTTTCCATCGTGTTTCCAAAATGGGAATTTCCGGAAACATGATTTTCCGTGTTTCCAACGAGTTTCCAAGAGTTTTTGTTTTCGAAACGTTTCTGAAACGTGAAACGCACCTGAGATGGAGGTTCCATGTAACTTAGATTAAATGTTACTGAAAAATCAAATATTAATGTTCTCTTGTGAAAGATCTAGTGATTACTAAATATAATAACTCTATTTTCATGAATACTTTTAAGACAAAAAATCATAACTGAAAAGAGAATAATTTCTCTAACTCTCATTTATAACAAAAAATACCGTCGATTATAAAATTTATTTTATTGTAACATAAAAAAACACATATAAATATGACACCATCTAGTTCTAATAACTTCACAACAAAAACTCAAAAACGACTAGCAAAACAAATTCAATATAATTTTCTCATAAATATTACAGAATTTCCATTAAAAAAATGAAGACAATTGTTTTGTTTTTCAATGTTCTAGTTCTTGTTTTATCGTGTCAATATATTTTGGGTAAGTTAGACGAATATGTACAGTTGAGTATTTAATTAAAATATTAGTTGAATAATTTTGATATATGTTTGTGAACTTTTTTCAAGTACATCAAATACAATGGCAAAAACTAATTAGGAAGGGAGACTTCATTTTTCTAATGGATTTTCATATAAACGATCAACTTGGACCAGACGAACATCTTACACACTCTGTCAGTATCAATGAATTAGGTTTTTTTCATGATTGTCCAATGGCTTGTATTAGAAGGAATTTTATTTGTCGTTGTATTCACAAAATTAGCAACTTCATCATCTTCTTCAAGCTGTGTTACAGCAAAAAAAAAAAACATCGGTGATTTTGAGAGAGAAAACAATGTGTAAATGACACCAACTGATTCGTACCTTCTTGATGTGCCGTCAGATTCAATCATTGAAATCGATTCCACCGCTTGATGTAGTAGTACTCGACATCGAATCTCTTCTCAATCGCTTCCTTAAATTGACTTTTTCCCCTTTACTTTCTTCTTCTTCTTCTTCTTTGGTTTGGATCAATCTTGGGACTTTGACATAATGTAAATCAAGAGCAAATCGGACCTTTTGAATTCTAAGAATTGGGGACCTTTTGAGTTCTAATCGAGTTGTAATCGGATAATCCGGTTTAATATTGTTTCTAGCTGGTTAACCTTTCTTTGAAAAATAATAAACCAGCCAATACCGAGATCTGTGGGTTTTGAGGTTTCAAATTATAATTTTATGGAGATATAAATTTTTAACTTTCAATTCGGGAAAATATAGGTTTCGAACTTTGTTTTCGGAGTTATCTAACACGGGTCATAGTTTGAGAGACATATAGTGCTATACAATAGTTCTCGTGGGAAAATAGATCGTTTTCTCAAAATTTGTAAATAAAATAATTATAATAATAAATTTCTAATTTAATGTTATTCTTTCATACATTTTGTTATGATGTATAATAATCCAAACATTTTGTTATGATGTATAATAATCCAAACATAATGTATGTATATAATAATCCAAACATAATGTATGTATGCACTTGACTAGAAAGTGCGAAATTATTGTCTCTATATAACTAAATGAACTTATGTTACTGAAACTATATTATGAACCACCAAAAGAATATGTAGTATACATAAGTTCATTTATAGTTAGGCATGGTTATTCATCCAATTTACAATTTATTCAATTTTTTTGACAGAATACAATTTATTCAATTACTATATACATGTAGTACACAAATTGCAGGGAATTTTCACAGAAGAAGGTGAGAACACAAATTAAATCAGAAACATAATTACACAATTATATCAATACAGAGAAGAATGCAGAGAATTTTATGTTGTTTACATCCAAATATGGTGCACCATGCACCGTGCATGATAATCACAATTTAATGCAGCTTTTTAACCAGCACAAACAAATGTTGAGGTAATTAAATTTTTTTTTTTTTAAATTATTTAACCGATTCAATCTACGAAAAGACAAAGCATCTTTTATCATATCGACTTCAATTTTCTGGTATAACTTATTGAGAACATTTCACAAATAGCAATTTCATAAATACCACTTTTGCAGTACATTTTTTAAAAAAATAATCTAACATTTATTATTGTTTGACAAAAAAAAACCCTAACATTTGATATTAAATAGGATAAATTTTAAATTTAAATCTGATATTTTTTATATTATAACTAATACATATGTGCATTATATAAAATCAGAATATGACCCGAGTATACACTGCTTTATAATAAAATATTTTAAAGCCTGTAAAACATAAATTGAAATTTTTTTTGGATCATCCATGATAAAAGAAGTAGTTAGAACATCAAAACAAAACCACTAATAAAAAATCTACCACTTGTTTTTTTACTTTTGTTCTTATTTGTTTGTAGCAAAACTTTTAGTAATATTGCCAAATATATAAGATCTCTATATATTTATATGAATTAGTTTTATTTCTAATCATTTAGGCACTTATATATTTATTTATTATAAAACTTTGCGATTTGAATATCCTATTTTTATTGGAATTATATTTAATATTTTACCGTATTTTTTTTAATTGATAAAAGTTTAATACACATGTCAAAATAACACTACAAGAAAACATAACGTTTGCTACGATTTTTTGCGAGGAAATTAAATCGTCGTAAATTAGCATCGAAATAACGAGGAAATGGCGAGAAAACCATGAAACGTCGGTAATTCGTCGGAAAGAGCGACGAAAATAAGTCGTTGTAAATTCGTTGTAAATTGCAACGATTTAACGAGGAATTTGCGACGAAAATATATTTCGTCGTTAATTCATCGTAAATTTACGACGAATTAACGAGGAAACATATTCGACGTGGATTCCTCAGAATTTCGTCGTTAATTGCCAACGAATTAGCGAGGAACTTTTTCGAAGTAAAGTAACGACGTATTAGAGAGGAAAATAAGTTAGATAAAAACGTGTTTTACTAGTTTTTTTGCCACGAAATATTCGTTGTTAATTCGTTGGTAATTCGTTGGTAATTCGATGTAAAGATATTTGCCACGAAATATTCGTTGCTAATTCGTTGGTAAGTCGTTGGTAATTCGATGTAAAAAAAAAAAGAGGCCTATATATAGAAGCAAACACTTCATTATCAAAACTACAAAAACAAAAACAAACACTTCTCTCTCTCTAAAAAAAACACTTCTTAAACACCTTTTCCAATACGACGGGAACACTTCTTAAACACCTTTACCAAAAAAAAATATGTCAATATACGAAATACGAAGTTGGATGTATAATCGTAAAGATTCGGAGGGATTGCTGACGAGGGAGTTTCAAGATGGGCTAGAAGGATTCATGTATCAGGCGGGAAGTTTGCAAATTACCGTTGAAAGTGGTATGATGTACTGTCCTTGTCAAAAATGCATGAATA
>JAHZTW010000001.1:6350338-6437232 GCA_020283515.1 Alliaria petiolata | reverse complement strand
GTTCTCTTCAAATGTGATTGGTTTGATCCAACTATTGGTCGAGGTGTGCGTAAAAATAAAGATGGGACGGTAGACGTCAATAAATCACGTCGTTACAACAAGTTCGAGCCATTTATCCTTGCATCGCAAGCAGAACAAGTCACCTTTGTTCCTTATCCCCGAGTCCGCACAACAGGCATCCCATGGTTAGCAGTTATTAAAGTTTCTCCAAGGGGAAAAATTATTGATCTCCCAATGCAACAAGATCATTGTTATGATATTCTTCAACCAGATGAGAGTACCAACGATATTCTTCTAATAGATCCGCAAAATAGGGAGGTTGAAGATCTCCCAGACGATACTACTACTGAAGAAGAAGACGAAGAGCCGGAGTTTGAAGAAAGTGATTCACCAGATGAAGAAGGTGAATCAGATGTATCGGAAAATGAATCTGATGATAGTGATTTATAAAATCCATGTAATTTACGATTTATATATGTTATTTGTAATTTGCACTTAAAGTTTTTAATTAAGTGCAAATTCGAGTGATAACGTTCTTAATTAACGACGATTCTTAATTTATAATAAATGTTACGGAAATTTAGTTTATATTTTTTTTAAATTCCTTAAAACAATAAGAGATTATAACGTATAAAAAATTTAGTTTATATTTTTTAAACATAAGAGATTTTAAACGTTTGGAAAAGTGTAAGGTATAACTGCTTTGCGACGACTTTGGGACGAATCGTCGTAAATTCCTCGCAATTTACGAGGAATTTACGACGAAATTTTGGAATCGTCCCAAATTCGTCGCAAACTCATACCCTAAACCCTAAACATACATTCTCTGCTTCAAACTGTTTGGTTATATCAATTTATCTGTAAACGTATTGTCTTCGCTTAAAACTCTAAACTTCATATTTAATAATTTTAAGTTTTTATATATCTGAATGCATGATAAACACGTATACGGACTAATAGTGAGCAAATTTTTCTAAAAGAGTATGATTCTTTATAAAGAATGTTAAAGAAGTTCAATTTACATATATATCTTTTAATTTTTGTGTGGTATGTTTATAAACCTATGAAGATCAATAATAACTTTCAATTTGAACAATAGTTTAGGGTATAGGGTTTGTGTTAGCTCGCATTCGTCGTAAATTCTTCGCAATTTACGAGGAATTTACGACGAAATTTTGGATTCGTCCCAAATTCGTCGCAAACTCATACCCTAAACCCTAAACCCTAAACATACATTCTCTGCTTCAAACTGTTTGGTTATATAAATTTATCTGTAAACGTATTGTCTTCGCTTAAAACTCTAAACTTCATGTTTAATAATTTTAAGTTTTTATATATCTGAATGATAACGCGTATACGGACTAAGAGTGAGATAATTTTTCTAAAAGAGTATGATTCTTTATATAAAGAATGTTAAAGAAGTTCAATTTACTTATATATCTTTTAATTTTTTTGTGGTATGTTTATAAACCTATGAAGATCAACAATAACTTTCAATTTGAACAATAGTTTAGGGTATAGGGTTTGTGTTAACGCGCAATCGTCGTAAATTCCTCGCAAATTGCGAGGAATTTACGACGAAATTTTCGGATTCCTCGTAACGTCGTCGTAAAATATACGTCATAAATGCCTTGCAAAGTTACGACGAAATTCCGAGGAATTCGAAGAATTCGTCGTAAATTCCTCGTAAATTTGCAAGGAATTTGCGACGTTATTATTTACGACGAATTACCGAGGAATTACAGGAATTCGTCGCAAATTCCTCGTAAAGTAGCATCGAATTTGCGACGATTCTAATCTAAATATACCAGCGGGTCTTCCCTCTCCTCCTCACAATTCCCTCAAATCTCAATCCTCTCTATAAAGCTCTCTAAAAAAACTCTCTATCAGAAATCTTTCTCTCTCGGATCTCTCTCAAACCAAAACAAAAAAAATACTAACTTATTTTTTTTTATGTTCCAAATTTAGTTAGGTTATATAATCTTTAGAATATTTGTTAGGATATCGGAATATTTAGTTAGGTTTGAATTTTTTTATTTATATTCATTAAATTTAGTTAATAATTATTAAATTATTTTTATTAATTATTGCAGATGAGGCCTTCCCGTCGTAACCATTATTATCACTTTTTACATGATAATGTTGTTGGGAGTTCGTCTGGGACAGTTACGGCGGTTCCGGATTCGAGTACTCAGCATCCGTACACTAGTACTTCCGCTGCGGGGTCGGAAGTTCCGCCGACCCAGACTCAGGCGACTCAGCCGACACAGTTCCGGTCCGCTCCTCTTCCTTATGCAGATTTCACGGTTGATGACTTGATTGCACAACCGGGAAGAACCAATGTTACGCGATTAGATCCATATCACGTAAACGGAAAATGGTAACTAATTTTTTTTAAATATTTAATATTAAATTTATGTTTGCAAATATTTATTTAATTATTTAATTTTTAGGTTCGGGATCGAAAGTTGTGTTGGACGGTCCGTTAGCGATATCATCAAGTCGTTTTTCACCGAGCCTCACGCAAATTTCTCTCAACTTTCTCCGGAAATATTCGAAACTTGGTTCAAAATGTTTGCGGTAAGAAATTAAATTTTTTAGTTTAAATTTTCTTAAATATTTTTTATATTTATTATTAAAATTTAACTTTTATGTTTTTGTTTTCAATTATTGTAGCAAAAGTACACTTGAGATTCTGTTCACACCCTCACTGTGAGGACAGCATTTAGGAAGAAGGTGATGGGACGTCTCGGAGGCATCGTTAAAGACTGGAAGAGAAAATGGGAGATCATAGGCGACGACGCAAAACCCATTTTCATCGAGAAGACTGTTTGGGACGGATTGGTTCGCTACTGGCGGGACCCCCACTCGGTCTACATTTCCGGAAAGTGTTCAAATTCTCGTAATACCATTGGTCCAGACGGTTTACCCGCAAATTTGCCTCATACGGCCGGTCAAACGCCTTTTGCGGGCGTTCGTTTACAAATGGTATATTAGTAAATACATTTATAATT
The DNA here is from genome assembly GCA_020283515.1 of Alliaria petiolata. Taxonomy (NCBI): domain Eukaryota; kingdom Viridiplantae; phylum Streptophyta; class Magnoliopsida; order Brassicales; family Brassicaceae; genus Alliaria; species Alliaria petiolata. The sequence continues at coordinate 6,434,218 of JAHZTW010000001.1, read as the reverse complement.
TTTTTTCCTAATTTTTTAAATATTTTCTAACAAAATTAAAAAATTTGCAGGCTTCCGAAAACGAAGGTGTTTTGCCTCCGATGACGCAAGTTTTTGAAAAGACCCATCGCAGGAAGGCATCGGGGCTCTTTGTCTCGCAAAAGGCCGAGAATCTCTACAATGAAGTGCAATCGAAGATTGCCGAGCGTGAGTCACAAATGTCTCAACTTTCACCTGGCGGTTCTTCTGTGCAATCCGGAGGGTTGACCACTCCCGACATTGATCGGATATACGAAGAGGTGCGTTTAATAACAATTATTATTTTTATTAATTCATAAATATTTTTATCTAATATAAATTGTTTTTTTTAAAACGTAGGTTGCCCCTAAGAAAAAGGGCAAAGTCATAGGGATGGGATCGATACAAGATGTCCCATCTGCTTCATCATTTGCCCCTCGACGGTCCGCAGAAGATGATCCGGTCTTTCTACGTGCCAAGATAGCGAGTCTCCAACAAACTCAAACCGAATATCAGGAACAAGTTAAGGCTGAACTTTCGGAGTACGACGCTATCTTCGAGATAATGGCAGTGGGAAATTCCGAGGTCGCCGCATTATTGAAAGAAAAGCGGAGACGACGAGCCGCACAACAGGCCGGAACAAGCAATGCAAACGAAGAAAATTTGACAGAAGAACAGCGGGAATCGCAACGCCTTGCGGATCAAGCAGCTCAAGAGGCTCACGGCATTCCGGATTTCGATTTTAACTTAGAATAGTTTTTTATTTTATTATAATAAAAAAATATTTATAATTATAAGTTATGTTTTTATTTTATTTTTGTAATTTGTTTTTTTTTTAATTTTTTTTCGGTAAAATCGTCGTTAAATCGTCGCTATTTTGCCTCGATTTTACGACGAATATAGCTTTGCCACGAATTAGGGACGAATTCTTTTGCCTCGATTTTACGACAAAAATCTTTGCCACGAATTAGGGACGAAAGTTTTTGCCTCGATTTTACGACGAAAATCTTTGCCACGAACTAGCGACGAAATATTTTGCTTCGAATTTGCGAGGAACTAAATTCGCCACGAATTAAGGACGTTTTCTGTCTCGCTACTTAGTTACGATTTTGCGACGAAATTATACCCTCGCAAGATTGCGACGAATCCGCGACGAAATTATTAACGACGATTTTACGAGGATTTCAGTGACTCAAAATTAACGACGAATTTGCGACGAAATTGCTTTAGCGACGATCGATTAACGACGATCCTGATTTCGTCGCAAATTCGTCGCTAATGCTGATTAGCGACGAATTTGCCACGAATTTGTCCCTCGTAAAACCTGTGTTTTCTTGTAGTGTAATATTAACTAACTCACATGAATAACAATCATTTTTATTTAGTTTATAATCTCCTGATACCCTCGATCATCTTTTTATATTTTTATTTAGTTTTTAAATAATTTTCATCACATATTTTTTAATATTTATTCTTGTCTTATTCCTAGTTGAACCAAATTACCTTTTTAAAACTTTGTCAAGGAGGCATAATAATTAAGGTTAATTTATTGAGAAGGTCGTGGGTTCGAATCCCTTTAAATGTGAGTGAATAAAAATATTTTGTTTGATTCACATTTAATTTAAATGAAACAAATTTTTAAAAATTAAATAATAAAAGACATGTGGCATGCTCGTGCGTGATGACGTGACACTCCTAGGTGAGTTCTCTTAAGCTTTCATATAGTAAATTATACATATATCTATATTTATACATGTTTTGATGAATTGGTTATCGTACAATATTTTTATTTTTATTACTTTTAATCATACTAGGAGAGAATCGGCGCGATGCGCGTATTTTATTTTAAATTAAGTTTAAAATAACATATTTTTAGATCTATATTTTAACTATTAATTTTATCTTTTAAAATTTTTTAATTTTCTACCTTTTTCGTGATAATCTGTGCAATTTCTTTCATACATTATTTTACGAATCTTTATTTGTTCTTCAATTTTCATACTCTTTTCATTTTTCTAAATTTTAATATTATAAACAATTTAAGTTTTTTCAATTTATCATTTTGAAGATTTATTTTAGATATTCTGCATTGAATCCATGTTTTTTTCATGTTTTAAATTTTTGTATATTTTTTGTATCTATTCTTCTTTTTCTTTATTTTTATTTTCTTCTCTATATTTTTTTAATATAATTTGTTATCTTCTCGATTTTTTATTAAATATTTTGTTGTATCTTAATATTTTATAGGTTGTAGTTAACTTTTTAATTTGTTCCATATCCTAATTTATTTTCACTTATACCAAAGTTTAATTATGGTAATTTATTTAAAAATAAAGATTGCACCACGCAAAAAATATAATGAGATATTTAAAATTATGTATTATATAAGATTTATATTTATATTTTATTTTTTAAATTAAATTAGAATTTCATCTACTTACTATAATTTTGAAATAGTTGAATTCAAATTTAATGATTTTTATGTATAGTTAATTGTACACATGTTAATATTTATTTATGTTACTTGACGTTTAAAAAAATTATAATTACTTTTTTCAATTTATCATTTTGAGTATTTCATTATTTATGCGTTTGGGGCATAAGTCTATAATTGATATACATATAAACTAAAAAAATGCTTCTAATTTGATATGTAAAATATAGAGACAATATCATAATTTTTATAAAAGGTTGTCAAAGAGTACCAATGACATAATGAAAAAAAAAGATATTCTTTTATTGAGAGGATTATGAGTTTGAAACCGTATGAAATCAAATAAGAGGATAAAAAAATGATGTTTGGTTCAGATTTTATACAAATTAATTTTTTTTTGTGAAAATTAAATAATAAATGACACATGGCATACTCTGAGATGTTGACGTGGCAGGTCCTATAGATAGTCATTAAGCTTTCGTATAGTAGAAAATAAGGTTTAAATCACTAAAAAAATATAATGATATATTAAAAATTTTGTATTATATAATAATTATATATTTATTATTTTTTAAATTAAATTAGAATTTTATCTATTTATAATATTTTTAGATAGTTGAATTCGAATTTAATGGTTTTTATATATAGTTAATTGTACATATGTTAATATTTATTTTTGTTACTTGATGTTTTAAAAAAAGTTGTTGTTTTTAATTTATTATTTTGAGGATGTCTTTATTTATGCGTTTGGTACATAAGTCTATAATTGATAAACATATAAATGTTTTTTAAAAAGTGCTTCTAATTTAATATGTAAAACATAGAGATAATAGGATACGTTTTTAGAGAGGGTTGTCAAAGAATACAAATGACATAATAAAAAATGGTCTTCTTTTATTGAGAGGATCATGAATTCGAATCCCTATGAAAGCAAATAAGAGGATAAAAATATTTTTTTGAAAATTAAATGAGCAAGTGCCACGTGGCACACTCTCATGTGCTGACGTGGCAGAAGAACGAGAGAGCCCTTATGCTTTCATATAGTAGATTTGACTATCTTTTATTTTATTTTAAATCTGCATATAATAATGTTTCTCTTTATGAGAAATAAAGTATATAGTTTATGATATTTCACAATTTTACAATGCAACATGAGAAACTATTAATATAAATTTAAGTTAAAAAATTAATTTTCTAAATTTTCAAAAATAAAACTCACAATCGAAATAGAGTTTAGATTTCTTAATATGTGTGAAAAACTCTCAAATGACACTCTTTATGAAACATATGGAGTATATAGTTTTAAAAAGATTTCATTTTTGTTTAGTTCTTTTCCTTTTACAATTAATATTTAACTATGTAATTTTGTAAATTAGAAATTCATTGATTAAAATATTTTAATCGTGACACATATCTAAATCTGATAAATTAATTTGACACATGGCATAATAATGTTAATTAGTAACTTTGAAGTTCAAGATTTATATAACAAGATATAAAAAATATGTTAAAAACAAATATCCACAAATCTATAAAAGAAATCTTGCATGATCTTTAAGTTACAATATTTTAAATTAAAATTTTGAGTATATATTAATAATTTATTAGAAGAAATCTAATATATGGATATATATATATGTATATACATACAATAATGTATTTTTATAATTTACTATATTTTACATTAAAATACAACTATAAGTTACAAAATTATCAATTTTTACAAATGATCGAGTTACCAAAAAACTTATAGTTAAATCAATTTTTTAATAAATTTTCTTATAAATGAGGTGTAAACCGATAAATCAAAAACTTACTTCGAGAAAAATGTTGACTTGTATGTAATATTAAATTAAAGAAAAATGTTGACTATATTTAAGACGATAATCTTCTCGCGCTTTGAAATCCCGAAGATTGTCATAAGCGACGGAGGATCACACTTCATAAATAGGGGTTCGATAATCTCCTAAAGAAGAACGGAGTCAAGCAGAAAGTAGCATCTCCATACCATTCTCAAACGAGCGTCCAAGTGAAAATCTCTAACAGAGAGATAAAGTCAATCCAGCAAAAGACTGCCAGAGTTCACCGAAAGGACTGGTCGACGATGCTTTATGGGCCTAAAGAGCCGCCTACAAAACACCTTTGAGAATAACTCCCTTTCATCTTGTCTATGGCAAAGCCTGTCATCTACCCATCGAAATCGAATACAAGGCTTAGTGGACTATCAAAAAGATAAACTTCGACCTGAAGGCAGCCAAGGAGAAATGATAATTCCAAGTGCATGAGCTAGACAAAATGCGGCACAACGCTTACGAAAGCTCTAAGATCTACAAGGAGAGAACGAAAGTCTTCCACGACATGAAGATCATCCCACGCACATTCGCGGCAAATGACCAGGTCTTACTTTTCAACTCTAGTTTGAAACTTTTTCGTGGGAATTTAAGATCGAGCTGGTCATGTCCATTCAAAATCAAAGAAGTTAAGACATACTGAGCAATCACACTATGGGACAAGAATGTAAACTTCTTCACAGTAAATGGGCAACGACTCAAGGCGTACCTAGCCGAGTTTGATGACATGAGAGACGATGTATTTGGATGACACATCAATCATCTGATGCCTATCAAAAGTCTAGCTAAAAGAATTTAAACAAAACCGCTCAATGGGAGGCAACCCATTTAGGTACTTCGATTTCTTTTCTTGTTTCTTTTGCTTTCTAACTTCTAATATTTGGTTTTAGTCTTCTCTTAAGTTTTCACCTTTCATAAAACCCAAAAACGCAAAAAAAAAAAAATCAGAAAAGTTCAAAAATACCAAAAACATGAAGAGGGAGATTCGAAGGCAACTCACCGGGTGACAAACCGCCCGTGCCCCGCCAAAAGGAGCCTGGTCGCGCCACAAACCACGATGGCCCGCATAGAAGAAGCCTGGCCGAGGATGTGACCACCCGTCGCTCGGCCAGCCTTCCTCTGCAACGTATTCCATCCCAAACTTCACCTAACCGATCCTCTTCCAACCCTTCTCAAGCCCTGCAAGTTTTCTTCTTGTTTTACCTTTGAGGCTTGTACACGTCCTAAAGACTGCAAAAACGACTTCCACAACCGCGGCACGTTTCTATTGCATCAAAAATGGCGAGATAAGACGAGACTCCATCCAAGTCACGTTAAGTCAATGACTCATTCCCTTTTCTTCAGTGAGTCTTCAACAGACATATATGCAAAGAAAGAAGAAGAGCACAACAGTCTCATCCTCTAGAACCGTTGTGTAAGCTCCAGAAGGAAGAAGATACAAATTCCTTCACCCAAAATGCGAAGAGAAAAGTTCTCGAAGACTAGCTTCTCTCATCCACAACCAAGACCTTTAACTAAGACAAGTAAGGATTTCATATAACATTGAAGTTCGAGCTAGCAACACTTAACTTTCGGGATCCCGAACACATCACTGGATAGGCCAGCACCGACCCAAACCATGTATTTCTAAGGTGATGCAATCTTCAAAACCACAAGTCGAGGAGATTTTCCATCTTTCATTCAAGGTGTTATCAAAGGTCAAGGATATGAACCAAGTACTCAGCAATCAAAGTACTTATTCTTCACATCAAGACGAGCCAATCATCACCATCGAAGGCCGATCACCACCATCATCCATCAACACCACATGCCCACCACCACCAAACCGAAGCAAAGGAAGATCAAACTGCAACATCACATCTTCTTTCGAGCTAAGTTTTTGATTTCTTTTGTTCAATTAAATCGATTCTCAGCAGGGACATAAGGAGAATGACTAATTCCTAAGCTTAATCACCGTGCCAAGCTACCCAAACCAAAACCTAATGCCACTTTCAAATAAGTCTTCACGAGCTAGTACTTGAATTTACCTATCTTTTTCACCTCTACTCGACTTTTTTAAATTGGGGACAATTTGATTTAAGTCTGAGGGGTGGGGGGGGGGGATTTATTAACTTCTAACTACGTTTTATTTCATGAGTCTTTGTATGCATTTTTTTTTATTTGAGTCAATTTTATCGAGTCAAACCTTGTATCGAATGATTATGCAACTCAAGGATGATCATGGCCAGTGTGCTTCTACACTTTTTCCTAGTAAACGCTCTTTCAAGCTTTGGTACTAGACTAGACTGTAGCTAGAAAGCTGGCAATGCGAAATCCCAGAAATTTTTTGATCTATAAAGACTTCATTGGAAGAAATATACTAGCTCTACTTTATTTGGACTTTAACTTGACATTCAATTTTTTGTCAACAGATTTAAACATTCAACGAGCCAATACGTTCAGAACATCTTATCCCTTTTTCACCACTCTTTGTTGATCCTAAACGGCCAATTCACTTTTAGTTGGTACCTTACCCGAACCCTTAACCATCTTCCAAACCACATGCAACTCTCTTGTTTTTGTTCTATGCAGATATGTGCAAAAACGCCGGAGATGGAGGAACGACACGATTTTTAGTCACAAAAGACGGATGATCGAATAGTTAAGGAACCTAAGGGCCAACAAGAAGAATAGTCAACTTATGCCTCAGAAAACTCGAAAGAAGGGTAAATTTGTGTACTCCCTAAGACTCTACTACATTAAGGCACTTTCCGTTTCATAAAAAAATATATATATTAAAAGAGAAAACTCGGACATAGAGCCTGAATTTTTTAAAAGAGTGATGATGGAACTTGTCCATAAAAAAAAGAGTTACAAAAAGAAGCGGGAAGAAAAGAAAGCCAAAAAGAGTCTAGGCAAGTCGAAACATTCAACGAGGAACATTATGGTTGGTTTGTGAGAAGTTTAGACGCCATCCAATTCAAACCCGAAGCAAGAAACCAAGCCTGGGAGGATGGCGACATAAAGGAGATTTCGCGGAAGTACATGTGCGAAGAGTGACTGGAAATCGTGGACTTAAACAGTTTAACCTTCTCTTGTTATTTTTCATAATATCTCGCACATTCCGAAGAAAAATACCGTAATCCGAAACACTATGAACCTCACCGTTAAAAGCCTTTTACACCTAACCTCGTTGAATCTCGCTTAATATCCCTTGACAAGAATCACGCCAAAATTAATATTGCTTAGAGAGCTACTTGACTGGAATAACGGAATAGTATGTAAGGAACTATAGTGAAAATTTTCTAGACTAAGCTTCGATTGATGTGATTCGATGGATCATGGTTTAGAAGGACACTCACTGAGATTTGCTAGTTCACGTGATTTTCAAACTTCTCTTCCTTGCTTGGATTTTTCTTTTGTTTGAGAACAAACAAAGGTTTAAATCTGGGGTAGTTGATAACATGTATATTTCGCCCATTTTTACCGTCAAAAGTATATGCTTTAATAAGCATTTCACTAAGGTTTAAATGCATAAATAGTAGTTTTCGAGTATTTGTGTATCCAAGACTCTTTTCATGTAACTTAGCAAAAATAATGCAAAACAGAGCAAAACGAACATTTTTGGATCATGTGTGAGATGACAGAAGTTCAGCACCAGATGAAGACCTTCCCACCACGAGATCAAGCTGAATTTTGGTGACAAGATAGCCTGATCTACTGCCTTTCACATCGAAGTGGTTTGCACTCAATCCAATGGTTAGACCTCAAGTAACAAAGAATGCAAGAAGGCCAGTCAGACACATCCTCAGAAGAAAGCTGGCCGCGACAGTCATGTTCAGACTTGTATTGGCCGGGCCACGGCCAGTCGCTCACGCGGTCACAACAAGTGACGATTCCCGAGCCCATTTTCAAGACCAAATCAAGCCCGATAGCCGTCAAACTCGATGGAACCCTAAGTGACGCCTAAGAAGACATGGAGATCTATAAATATTCATTGCTACTCACTATTTTAGGTATGCATTCATAGCCACCCAACACACACCCATCTTGACGGAAAAGGAGACGCCGCCCGCCAAGGAAAAAGAAGAAGACGAGCGACAGCCATCTTCCTCTCTCTCTACTTCGTCTCTCTGATATATTATTAATCTTCATCACTTCTACATTTCTTTTACCTCGTCGTTACTATCTTTCTGTTTCTATTTAGACCTTTGCGATTCTTATCAATGTCAATGATGAAGAATTGTGAATCTATGTCTGAGTAGTTTTTCAGTTGGGTATAGAGGGGTTTCTTAAGGGGATTTCATGGTTTGATTTGATAGGTTGTTAGATACTTCCTTAAATACCTTTCACAGTTCTTCGTTTGGATTTACTCTTATTACGTAATTCTCAGTTGGCAACTTAGGATCGATCATATGATTATTAGAGCCGCGCAAGCGCTGAATCTTTTAACCGAACATAGTTTTAAAAGAGCAATTGAACCGTAGGATGCTAACAACCGTAGGATGCTAACGCATATCAGCGGTGTGATGTGAGCTTCGATCGAACTCATTCTTATAGCTGATCTTGCTGCGAAGTCGCCACCGAAAGGGGGTGATCGAGCAGTACATGTTTAGGTGTTGGGTTTTCCGAAAGGGAATCCGACCACCTTTGTGTTCGAGCTTAAGAACTAGTAGAATTGATTATCTAGGTCAAGTTTGTTTATCTGTAGAATCATTCCGTAGAAAATCCGAAAGATCCCTGAAACCCTCATTTTATTGTTTTACAAACTCACTTTTCAATTTTGATCCATTATCGAACCAGCTCCTCTCCAAAGCTAACTTTTAATTTGTTTGTTCTCGTTTGGTTTTCTGTTTTAGTGGATTTGTCTGAAGCAACATAATCTAAGTGGATTGATACCCTAAATATTGAAGTGCACATCTGTGCACTAGCATGAAATATGGTTATAAATTTAAAACTCGAAACATACTCTAAAACCTGTTGCATCACCCCCATTCCCCCTCTCCCCCAAATTTTTGGGGAGAAGGTGGAGTGACTACTCTGAGACACCGTAAATACCGTGACCATTCACGGCTACCGGTAACCTAAGCCCGAACGTGTCTCATGAAGGCCACATTCTTCTGCACTCACCCCATATGAACATTTCTTAAGGTTAGTAAACTCCTTCCTTGTCACGCCAACCAGTATGAGAGTCCTTCGACCCCCTCTCGCATTGGGCTAAGGACTATCCTCGCCTCCACTCAAACTAACAAATGTACATCATAAGCCATGAACGTGATGCTTGACTCAGCCTCCACAAACATACCTTTCAAAGTATATAAATCTAGTTGTGGACGCCTGACTTAAGTGTCAGAGAACTTTCGGGAGGACTTCTCGTCCCTTTCGAAGGCCGCCTCATTGGTTTGCTAAATGATTTAAGGTTCTAGAAACCAGACACGCGCCCACGTCCATGTACTACTCATTCCCGAGAGGGTGGACCCGTGATTCGAGGTTCGACTATCCCAAAAACACATATCCCGTTTGCATCTTGCAAAATATTCCCGAACAAACATATAGAACTTCAAAACTAACTATTACATACACATCGTCAAAATATTTAACAGAACTGTTCATTTACTTTAAAAAGAATGATAACATGTCTTAGTAGAGTAAAAGAGGAATATTATAGATTTTTAAGTCAAAAGAAGCCATTATTAAGGATGTAAAACCCAACTACTCTCAAAGTTTCAAATTATTACAATGCATATATGTGGTTCTATACAATATGTTGGATGAGTTATATGTTGTCTCCAAGATAGGTTTGGACGTTTGGTGTTTTTTCTCTTCTTTTTTTTCGTTTAACAGGTATGGTAGTTGTTTAGCATATTTAATTTGTTATAAGTTTGTTGATGTAATTTTTTATATACTCATGTCTTTTAGATTTAATCACTAATCAAAGAACTTTATTTTAGTTTAACTGTGTGGTTGAGAAAATCATATGATTCTAAAAAATGACATATTAAATGAGAAACAATCAGGAATCGATGGAGTGTCACGTCTTTGAAACCAACTTTTAAGGAGATGGACTACTTTTTAACCACAAAAAATATTAAAATGGATCTGTTACTTAAATTAGATATATCCAAAATGAAATATGACTATATATACTCCTACACACTTCATTCTTTTTTCCTAATTTTAAAAATTACTACACTTTTTTTTATACAAAATATACACATCTTCCAATTTTATCGTAACATACGAGATGATTAAACTCTTTCAACTCTCGGTCACTGTTCTAACTATTTTCACCATTCTCACTACAGGTTTGTGTTTATATTTGCAACCGTTTTAATATTTTATTAATATTTATTAGAAAATAGAGTTATTGTTAAGAACATGTGTTCTTTCAATAGAAGATAAATTCAACTATGTTTTGTCAAATTTATATCAGAATTAGATAGCTGTTTTTTTTTTAGTTATAGAATTATATATAATAGCAATTTTAACACTTTTCTTTCAAATGTTCATAAAAATAAACACTTTTCTTTCAAATTATTGCCAAATATAAAAAATTAATTACAACTGTTTTGATTTAGTCTTTAAAACACAGAAGCCAAAGATATTATGAAACTTTGTGGTAAATATTTTTGTTAATCCCATAGTTCTTACACTTGTATGATAAATTTTGTAAATTATAACTAGTTTCATGGTTATTCATCCAATTCAATTACTATATACACGTAGTTATATGTTCACACAAGAAGGTGAGTACACGAATTAATTCAGAAACATAATTAAACAATTCTAGCAATACATAAAAAATTCAGAGAATTTAATGATATTTTTCTCCAATATGGTGCATATTAATCACAATTTAATGCAGATGTAACTTTTAAAGTTTTTTTGGGTTAATTAACTACTACAGTCCACGAAAAGAAAGAGCATCTTTGATTACATGGACTCTCAATTTTCTAGTAAAGCTTATTGGGAAAATTTCACAAGTACCAATTACATAAGTACCACTTTTGCAGTATATTTTCATTAATAATCTAACATTTATTATAAAATAAGATGCAACTTGAATTTAAAATCTGATATTTTTATATTGTTATTAACATATATGCACATTATATCAAATATAAAAATATGTTAAGAACAAATATTCACAGATCTATAAAAACAAAATCTGCATGAACCTTAAGTTAACATATTTTAAGTTAATTTTGGGTATATATTAATAGTTTATTAGAAGAAATCTAATATATATATATATATATATATAGTACAATGTAGTTTGATATCTTACTATATTTTAGATTAAAATAAAACTATAAGTTACAAATTCTGAACTTTTTAATATGATCAAGTTATCGAAAAACTTATAGTTAAATCAGTTTTTTATAAATTTTCTCTCATACACCACCTTTCTTATAAATCTGGTGTAAACCGATAGATCAAAACCTTACTTCGGAAAAATATTGCTTTGTATTTAATATTAGATTAGGACCCTCGTTCATGCGGATTTGTAATAAAAATTTTTAAAATCCATAAAAAAATAAATTACAAACAAAGAATGAAAAACAAAAATGGTTCCCCGTGAAAAAATATAATAAGATTAAGATCATTAAGATAAAATCACCAAAAAGTAAATATAATATTTATTTCTTTATTTTTCTATTTTGTTTGTTTCCAATTGAAATGTATTAATTTCCAAATATTTAGAGTTTTTATATTCATACATAAATTTGGTTTATTTCTAATGATTTAGCTATTTATATATCTATTTATCCTAAAACTTTAACGAATTGTTTATCATATTCTTATGAGAATTATATTTTCAATGATATTTGACCTTTTTAATTGAAATATTATTATATATGTCAAAATCTGATCGCACATGCGTTGCCATCATTTTAATCTAGATTTTGATATGTATCACTAGTTTACAATTAACTATTTCGAAACCCGTTAAAAGGAAGCCAAAAACAAAATAGAATTAAAATTAAAATTAAAATGAAAACATTAAGATTTATATAATAGGATTGAAAGTTTTGTTCAATTTTATTTATACACTTTTAATAGTTTTTCATAATTATTTTTGAATTTTGAGGCACTACAGTTATTTTGCATCATATGTTTTACTCTATTATTTGTAAATACAGATATTTCAACTATATTTTTATTGTTTCACGAAGATTGATGTCTTTTAGTTTTCTATGCACATTGATATCATATTTCTAATATTTAAATGTCTTATAATATGCGTAAATGAAACTTCTCAAATATGAATATTCACAAACAACAAATAAAAATATTTATTTTATTATGAAAAATAGAAACTGATATTTTCATATTTATTTATTTCAATAGGGATCATGGTGAAGCAAACAGAAGGACAAAAAAAATGTGTTCTGAAGTTCTAGATATACAAAACTATTGTCTACCATATGGGTGTGATAAAAATCCAAAAATGCTAATACCCAAGGAACGTTGTGCTTGTGTCACCAGACGTGACCCAAATTGTACCACATTCGACTGTCAACGTGCATGTACCACGAAGTCAATATTTGGTTTAAATAATATGAGAAACGCCAGGGGGGTTGGAACTTGCAAGCCGAAAGGGAAAATTAATTACAGAATGTCATTGCGCTAATCACTGTATTTAAAAACCATATACGATGGTGAATCGGAAAATCTACCAGATCATCGAGTAATCAAGGTAGATTGGTCTAAACGGGAGTTAAGCAAAAATATAATTTTTTCTTTCAAGAGTTTTTTATAATAATATTTAATAAAACTAAATAAGTGAAATATGACAAGTAGCCTACTGATTTGTATTAAGAATTTCTAATAATAATATTTAATAAAACTAAATTAGTGTCATTACTATGTCATCATCATTAAAACCTGCATAATGCATGTTATTGTAAAAAAAAAACTAAATTAGTATTTACAAATCATAATAAACATTTTGTGTATTTCCAATTAATTTTATTTTTTGAGTATAATAAATATTTTATTTTACATTTTTAGACCTCGTATCTCATTTATAAAAATTGATGGTTTTTTAAAAACGTATATATAAACTTCCAAAATTTTATTTGAGCAAATAGTTATTAACATATGATTTAGGAAGGTTTTCCTAAATTTTAAAAATAATTTTGTAAATATTCATGGTTTCCCAAATTCCAAAATTTATGTAACATTTCTACATATCTCGGAAAAATTCATTCAAATTTTAGCAAGAACTTGCTAATTATTTAGAAAAACTTCGTAAATTTGAGTTGTTATATAAATAAACAGAAAAGTTTCCATTACTACGTTTTATGAAAAGCTTCGCAAGTGGATAGCTGTAACCAATAAACAAAAGTATCATTCGGTAAATCTGTAAAATTATTTGTAGGAAGTGCATAGTAAAGACTAAAACTTGTGCCCGTGGCTACAAATCATGTATTCCTTCTTTTTGTTAAGTGTTCTTGTTCTTAATTTGGGGATTGTTGGATATTAAGTGATTTAGAATCCATTCTCAATGAAAGTAATTCATTATTTGGAGAAAACAAAAAAGTCTCCCATTCTACAAAATTGAATACAATTTCGAAAAAATAATTCAATTCCGCCAAGGTGAAATCAAACTAATCATCCTAACTGCAATTTGGAAGTAGTAAACTAAATAAAAAGAAAGGTCTCCACAAAAGAACGAAGTATTAAATGGCTTTACATTGAGATTTTGGATCACAAGCAGAGTACCGGTGATCGAGTAAGGCTTCACGTGCCTGAGCCCGACAATTTCTTTTGTTGCTTTGCATAGAACGTGAAAGCCGGGAGATTCAAGATTACACGTAACTGCGTCTGATGCTTCATCAAAGCTTATCGTGAGTATGCAGGAGACAACTGAGACATTTAAAATTTTGGGAGGGGCAATAAAGTGAGAAAAGGAAAGAAATTAGGAAAACAAACCTTCCCTGTAAATGTTCGTCTGGTAAGACTATTTCTAAACAGAACCCGATTTCCAAGTTTCTATATGTTACTGTTTATGTCGGCTACATACTCTTGCAGCTTCTTCATCACTTCTTTGATGCTGCAAAACAAGGAAAACCATTAAAAGTGTGTATAAAAAGCATAGAAAGGACTTAGGACCAAGTGAGAAGAGACTTACTCATAGAAAGGAGTTAACCTGAAACCAAAAGATCAGAGGAGAAGTAAGAACACAATTAGAGACATCTAGGTCTTACGGTAGTGACAACTTTACAAACATAACCTAACATCACCAGAAACGGTACATTCTCCAAGGATACGGTTGATGCCGCCTCCTGGATATGCTAAAACCAGACAAAGTACTGATAGAGTAAGGAAGTATGAGGACAGAGAAGGCACTAAAAAGTACTAATATCGAAGATGGAGAAGAAGATTACAAATGCAGAATCACAATCTCATGAGTCATGACGATTGTGATCCAGTCTCATAACGACTATGAAGAAGCTCATAACGCAATGTTCTCAACAAATGTAATTTCTGGATAAGATCACATGAAGGACTGTAAAAAAGTATTTATTTTAAATGTTAATCGAGCATCTTTTCTCCTCCAATCATTTATCCATCTCAGCAGCCTGCAGCCACCTCAGCTTTCTCTATTTGCTTTCTTGCTTGCTCTGAATCCGTAAATTTCTTCTTCCTTTGGCAAAAACAAGCTTGATGCAACCTATGAGGATCTCCATTGTTCTCTTTGATGTATTTGAAATTGTTCCTTAACCCTATCGCCAACTAAATATTTTGCAGTAGCCGACTGAAGTATTATTAGGATTACCTGAAAAATTATATGCAGCTTAAAAGAGCAAAGTCCGGACCATTGAAGCCTATTGATTAGACGATCGAGCCAAATAAAGCACGAAGCATTAAGGAACGTTTTTTTTTTGGAACTTCCGGAAGAAAAAAAACTACAACAAATATTACTTGGATTATAGATACTTCAAAACGGCAGAGGTAAGAGGTAAGTAAAAACTGTTCAAACCCGAGTAATCATCTTAATATTATGATTTGTTATTTTTTGTAATTAGCAGGACCTCTTTGCTTTTATATTGCAAAATTTATGAGTCAAGACACCTCAATATCTATCTGGATGCGCCAGAAATAAATTCGAGTAATGCAGAAAATAAACAATTACCAGTATCATCCAAACACGATGCATTTGTGAATGCTTTTGCAGACCCCCAATTAAGAAGACAGTGTGTACTGTTACTCCCCCAGATGGTCGGTGTAGTTCTGGAAAAAGATATCCATCAATAATAGAAAAATTTGAGACCATAGAGGAAAATTGATTTGAAGTTGAGCTAACCTGAACTGGAGTACCATTCTTTGAGGTTTTGTTGTCTTAGAATCTATATGTTTTTGAACATAATCGAAGAGTATATAAGGCAAACAACTGAAAATCTACTATATAAAACCTTTTGAGAGACATTAAAAGGATAACACTATCTATAATAAAATTTTAGAATAATGCCGGTGGATAAGGTTATGCAATCATACCAAGTTACATATATATTTGGGAGGGAAGACTTACCCATTTGGGTATATAGTATCCTTAGGGCAACCTCATTGGGAGGTTCTGCCACGGTATCTCACTATTATAATAACATAAATAATCAAAAAGTGAGGAAAGAGAGTGAGATACGGGGTACTCGGCTGAGGACCTCAACAATAAAAGATGAGAACCTCTTGTGATGTTTGTCAAGTTATGACATACCAACTTCGTATAGTGTATTCGAGGCAGGGGGTGCTCGGATCACTTGCATTGTAGGATAATGTTTGATGCTGAAGATAGACATATAAGGAGACCTTTTTAGTTTGTCGATGCTCTAACAACGCTGGAGGGATTTTTACCGACAGTGGAGGATTACTGGACGAAATCCCCTCCATTATTTCAGTCCACCTCAGCTATGTACAGATTCTCAAAGAACTTAAAAGGTCTCAAATCTAAAATCAGGGGCCTGCAGAAAGAGAAACTGGGTAACTTACCGAAAAGAGCAAAGGAGGCGTATGATTTATTATGTGATAAGCAAAAGATTAATTTGATGGCTCCTACTGATGTAGCAATGGCGGAGGAAAAGCAAGCTTTTGATAGATAGACTCATGTGGCAGATCTGGAGGAAAAGTTCTTAAAACAACAATCCAAATTGCATTGGCTCAATGTGGGGGATAGAAACAACAAAACATACCACCGAGCAGCAACTACGCGGAAAACAAGAAATGCAATTAGAGAGATTAAAGGACAGAATGGTGAAAATCTAACATCAGGAGAGGACATCAAACAAGAGGCGTAGAGATTTTTCCAAGACTTTTGAAGGTTATAGCCGAAGATCACAGGTATTGAAGCTGCATCCTGAATTTCAGCTAAAGTTGCATCAAGAGGTTCTCGGTTCGAGTCAAGCCTGATGCAAAAGTCCACTAGCGTTTACAGATGTCACTCTCTCTTTGGTCAAGTGTGTGTTATCACACGTGCTAGATTAGCAGGCCGTTAAGCGTGTTGCTTATATAGTTACTTAGCTTCTATTTAGAAGTCGATCTGATCCGTTACATCAAGATAAGATAGAGAGAGAAGTAAAAGAGAGAGAGAGAAGCAAGAATCTCTGTTTGCGTTTTACGGCGAGGTTAGCCGGAAGTTAGTGGATTGCTCGCCGGGGCTTTTCCGGTCCCAGAGACGTAGCTTCCTCACGGAAGTGAACTCTGGGTGATCAAATCGTTGTCTTCTTTACTTTCTGTATCTTCTTCTTTCATCTCTTCCAAGTGCGATTCAAGACTAAGGTGAAGTTACATCGAAAGTCAAATCTCAGAAGCTAAGGTGAAGTTACATCGAAAGTCAATCACAAAAGCGAAGGTGCATAAACCTTGACAAATTGGTTTCAGAGCGCTAGGTTACAGCGCGGATTGAAAGATCGACGGAGCTACATCGAAGATGACGACTCATCGGATCGAAGTAGCGTTGTTCGATGGAACGGGAGATTTCGGGATTTGTAAGAAGCGGATGCTCGCGAATCTGAGTGTCCAAGGTCTAAAGGATGTGTTGACGGAGCAAGCTCAACCATCGGTTCAAGTGAAGGCAGGAGAAGCGGATCCACTCAAAGCCGGTCTCAAAGGCATTGAAGATTCGACGCGAGCTGAACGAGACAAGAGTGCTATGAACATCATCTTCACGTGCGTCTCAGATCAAGTATTACGCAAGCTCGACAAGTGCGTAAGCAGCTCAAGTTTGGGCTATGCTCGAGAGACTCTATACACCAAAGACATTGCTGAATCGAGTACACGCACAGCTTAGCGTATACTCTTACAAGATGCAAGACTCAAGATTGATCGACCAGAACGTGGACGACTTCTTGAGGCTGATCGCGGAGCTAAGCAGTCTCAGCATAGACATTCCAGAGGAAGTACAAGCTATTCTACTACTCAACGCTCTCCCTGCAAGGTATGATTCTCTTAAAGAAACATTGAAATATGGTAGAGAATCTATTAGGTCTGAGCAAGTGATTAGTGCTGCTAGATCTAAGGAAAGGGAATATAAAGAATCTGCTAGCTCTAGGAATTCTGGTGAAGGGAACTATGTTAGGGGTAGAACGGATAGTAGAGATGGTAGTAGCTCGCAATCTGGTGCAGGTAAAAACAGGAACAGGTCAAGATCGAAGTCAAAGGATGGCAAGAGAGTATGCTGGATCTGCGGGAAGGAGGGACACTTCAAGAAACAATGCTACAAGTGGCTAGAAAGAAACAAAGGCAGATGCCACTCACAAGACAAAGGTGAATCAGCATCTGCTCAAGATGATGCCAAGGATTTGATTGGGTTGTTAGTGGCAGAGGTGAATCTAACGACAGACAGAGCGGATCAAGATGAGTGGGTGATGGACACTGGTTGTTCTTTCCACATGACTCCAAGGAAGGAGCTGTTCATTGAGTTCAAAGAGAACACAAGTGGAAGAGTAAAGATGGTAAACAACACGATTACTGAGGTTAAAGGCATCGGCTCCATCAGGTTTGAGAATCCAGATGGTACAACGTTCACCTTGCACGATGTGAGATACATGCTAGGAATATCTCGAAATTTGATCTCCATGGGTACTTTGGAGGATAAGGGATGTGAATTCAAGGGGGCTGATGGTGTATTGAAGGTGGTCAAAGGCTGTATAGTGTTCATGAAAGGACTAAGGAAACAGTCTCTGTACATCCTGCAGGACAAAGCTAAAGTGTCAGAAGCTCACGTAGCAGTGACAGGGGATGATAACCACAGAGAAGTCGAGATAGACTTCACACAGATATGGCACAAAAGGATGGGTCACATCGGTCAGAAAGGTCTTGAGATCTTGGCAAAGAAGGGTTGCTTTGAAGGCAACAAGATAACAGAAATACAATTCTGTGAAGATTGTGTAAAGGGAAAGACTCATCGAGTGAGCTTCGGACCTGCTCAACATGTGACCAAAGAAAAGTTTGACTATATACACTCAGACCTATGGGGATCTCCCAATGTCCCAATGAGCATGGGTAAGTGTCAGTATTACATCTCCTTTACGGATGACTTCACAAGAAAAATCTGGGTCTATTTTCTGAGATTCAAGGATGAAGCATTCACAAGTTTTGTGAATTGGAAACGAATGGTGGAGACTCAGAGTGAACAGAAAGTGAAGAAGCTACGAACAGACAATTTTCTCGAGTTTTGCAACAAGCAATTTGACATCTTCTGCAAAGAAGAAGGGATTGTAAGGCACAGAACATGCACTTACACTCCACAACAAAACGGTGTTGCAGAAAGATTAAACAGGAGCATCATGAATAAAGTTCGTAGCATGCTAAGTGATAGTGGTCTCGGTATGAAGTTTTGGGCTGAAGCTATAGCCACAGCAGTTTACCTAATCAACAGATCTCCTGCTTCAGCCATCGATTTTAAAGTGCCTGAAGAACTATGGACATCAGTGATGCCTAGTCTTAAACATCTTAAGAGATTTGGGTGTCTGGCATATGTTCATGCTGAAGGTGGTAAACTAAATCCTCGAGCCAAAAGAGGAGTGTTTACTGGTTATCCAGAAGGGGTGAAGGGCTTCAAGGTCTGGTTGCTTGACGAGCAAAAGATTGTCATCAGTAGAAACGTGGTCTTCAGGGAAGAAAAGGTCTACAAAGAGTTGCAGACAGATAAAAAGGTAATGTCAGAGAAGGCTCCAAGGACAGTCAACATTGAGGTTTCAGGTAGACAGTTTACTTCAGAGGGTTCTTCTCGAGGTGGAGACATTCCTACGAATATTCACGAAGACAGTTCATCATCAGAAGAAGAGGTTGAAGATGTAACTGAAACCACAGATGAACAAGGTAAAGACAGTGCAAAATACTCCACAGATATATCAGATGCAGGAAGACCCTGCAGAGTGCGGAATCCTCCAGCGAGATTAAAAGACTACCACTGTGATACAGCTGATGGTGAAGATGACTTTGACGGATACATCTGTGCAATGTCAGAAGATGCTGAAGCAGAACCTTCATCATATCAGAAAGCAATGAGAGATGCAGACAGTGACAAGTGGACTGAAGCTACAAACGAAGAAATGCATTCTCTCAAGAAAAATCACACATGGAATTTGATTGATAGACCGAAGGATCAGAAAGATATCGGGTGCAAGTGGATCTTCAAGAGGAAACCAGACATTGCTGGTGTTGAAGCTCCGAGATACAAGGCGAGACTCGTAGCCAAAGGGTTCTCACAAAAGGAGGGCATCGACTATCAAGAGGTCTTTGTTCCGGTTGTGAAACATGTATCTATTCGATACTTGTTGTCAGCGGTTGTTCACTACGACATGGAGTTGCAACAAATGGATGTGAAAACAGCTTTTTTACATGGAAGCTTGGATGAGTTTATAGTAATGGAGCAGCCTGAGGGATTTATAGACAAGAAGCATCCAAATAAAGTGTGTTTTCTTAAGAAGTCACTCTACGGTCTGAAACAATCTCCAAGACAATGGAACAGAAGATTTGATGACTTCATGATGGGGAAGAGTTACAGTAGAAGTGAACATGATCAATGTGTCTACTTCAAGAAACTTTACAATGACGTTTACATCTATCTGCTACTCTATGTGGATGACATACTCATAGCGTCCATTAATAAAGGTCAGGTGCATAAGCTCAAGGCTCTTCCCAGCTCTGAGTTTGAAATGAAAGACTTAGGCGATGCCAAGAAAATCTTGGGAATGGAGATAGTCTGAGACAGAGTTCAAGGAGGGTTGTGGATATCACAAGAAAGCTACTTGTTGAAAGTTCTGTCAAATTTCAACATGGATCAGTCAAAGCCAGTCTCCACTCCAGTGGGAGTTCACTTCAAGTTAAAAACAGCTACAGAATATGAGTTAAGAGAACAGTCTGTTTTCATGGAAAGTATTCCATATCAAAGTGTTGTGGGAAGTATAAGGTACTCTATGGTTGGTACAAGGCCTGATTTGGCTTATCCTTTGGGCTTGATCAGTCGCTTCATGTCAAAACCGATAAAAGAGCATTGGCAGGCAGTTAAGTGGGTATTGAGGTACATCAGAGGTACAGTGGAAACAAAGCTGAGTTACAAGAAGAAGGGAGACTTCATTGTCAGAGGGTATTGCGACTCAGATTATGCTGCTGATCTGGACGACAGAAGGTCTATTACAGGTATTGTTTTTACTGCAGGTGGTAACACAGTCAGCTGGAAGTCTACATTGCAGAAAGTTGTAGCGTTGTCAACGACAGAGGCAGAGTATATCGCATTGTCTGATGGGGTAAAGGAAGGTGTTTGGTTAAAGAGGTTTGCAAAAGAGTTGGGGTTTCCACAAGACTCTGTGGAGATCTACTGTGATTCTAAAAGCGCCATCGCTTTATCGAAGAATGCTGATAATCAAGAGCGAACTAAGCACGTAGCAGTCAAATACCATTTCATTCGGGATTTGATCAGTGCTGGTGAAGTTCAAGTGCTGAAGATTTCTACAATGTACAATCCAGCAGACATTTTCACAAAGGTTCTTCCGGTGTACAAGCTAAGAGAAGCATTATAGATGCTTCGGGTCTCTAAAAATTGAGACAAGCATCCGGTGAAGGATGCAGGTAGTCGGTAAAGACTACAAGGAGCCACCAAGAAGTTCAGAAGAGAAGTGTGATCTTGTCTAAGGTGGAGATTTGAAGGTTATAGCCAAAGATCACAGGTATTGAAGCTGCATCCTGATTTTCAGCTAAAGTTGCATCAAGAGGTTCTCGGTTCGAGTCAAGCCTGATGCAAAAGTCCACTAGCGTTTACAGATGTCACTCTCTCTTTGGTCAAGTGTGTGTTATCACACGTGCTAGATTAGCAGGCCGTTAAGCGTGTTGCTTATATAGTTACTTAGCTTCCATTTAGAAGTCGATCCGATCCGTTACATCAAGATAAGATAGAGAGAGAAGTAAGAGAGAGAGAGAAGCAAGAATCTCTGTTTGCGTTTTACGGCGAGGTTAGCCGGAAGTTAGTGGATTGCTCGCCGGGGCTTTTCCGGTCCCAGAGACGTAGCTTCCTCACGGAAGTGAACTTTGGGTGATCAAATCGTTGTCTTCTTTACTTTCTGTATCTTCTTCTTTCATCTTTTCCAAGTGCGATTCAAGACTAAGGTGAATTACATCGAAAGTCAAATCTCAGAAGCTAAGGTGAAGTTACATCGAAAGTCAATCACAGAAGCGAAGGTGCATAAACCTTGACAACTTTCTTACTTATGTCCCTCCAGATTATGAGGGAGTATCGGTCGAGAGGTTGGAGGAGATCTTGGAATATCGCTGCTCAGAAGGTGATTGTTTGCAGTTAATACGAGATGTAACAGAGGAGGAAGTGAGAAGGGTTTTATTCGCTATGCCAACCAGCAAGTCCCCGGGGTCCAGATGGGTATACATCCGAGTTTTTTAAATCAGCTTGGAGGGTCATTGGTTCAGACTTCACGATTGCCATTCAATCATTCTTTAGCAAAGGCTTTCTCCCAAAGGGAATCAATTCAACGATATTAGCTTTAATACCAAAGACAGAGGAAGCAAACGAGATGAAAGATTACCGGCCAATATCTTGTTGCAAGATTCTATATAAGGTAATATCAAAAATCTTGGCTAATCGACTGAAGGAAATTCTACCAGATTTTATCTCGGCTAACCAATCAGCATTTGTCAAAGGTCGACTTCTTATGGAAAATGTTTTACTCGATACGGAATTAGTAAAAGATTACCATAAGCCCTCAATATCCCCTCGCTGTGCAATGTAGATTGATATTGCAAAAGCTTTTGATTCTGTTCAATGGAGCTTTTTGCGGAATACGCTAGGAGCGTTGGGTCTTTCGATAAAGTTTGTTGAATGGATAATGCTCTGTGTTTCGACACTTTCTTTCCCTGTACAAGTTAACGGCGAATTAGCAGGTTATTTTCAGAGCACTAGAGGTCTGAGACAAGGGTGCTCTCTATCCCCATATTTGTTTGTTATGAGCATGCACATCCTATTGAAGTTACTGAATAAAGCAGCGGCTGAGAAAAAGTTCGGGTATCACGCAAAGTGCAAAAACTTAAGACTCACGCATCTCTGTTTTGCGGATGATTTAATGGTCTTCACTGATGCAAAACTGCGATCTTTGGAAGGAATTATCAGAGTTTTTGATGAATTTGCGAAGCTTTCGGGGTTAAAAATCAGCTTGGAAAAATCGACATTGTATCTTACAGGAATTACATATAATGCGAGAACTAAGATTACCTCAAAGTTTCCGTTCACGGTGGGATCACTGCCTGTTCGATATCTTGGACTGCCATTACTTACAAAGCGCATGAGTAAGGCTGATTATGCACCTCTGCTTGAGAATATTCGATTAAAGATTTCTTCCTGGACAGAAAAGTACCTCTCCTATGCAGGCAAATTGCAACTCTTAAGTTCAGTGATATCAAGCATCACCAATTTTTGGATGGCTTCATTCAGGTTACCAAAAGCTTGTATAAAAGAAATTGAGAGTCTGTGCGCAGCTTTTCTTTGGTCCAGGCCAGAGTTGAGTACGAGAAAATCAAAACTATCATGGACTGATGTATGTTGACCAAAAGCAGAGGGAGGGCTGGGTCTGCGACTTCTCACAGAAGTAAATCTTGTTTGTAACCTGAAATTGATATGGAGAATACTCTCCACGAGTAAGTCTCTTTGGGTTGATTGGGTGAAGGAATATCTTATCCAGAAGGGCTCTTTCTGGTCGGTTAGATTCAAGCACAACTCGGGTTCTTGGATGTGAAGAAAGCTCCTGAAACAAAGAGAACTCGCTCAAACGTTTCATACAGTAGAAGTGCGTAGTGGATCAACAACGTCCTTCTGGTATGATATATGGAGTCCGTTGGGTAGACTAATCGACATAACAGGTGCAAGAGGAGTGATTGACTTGGGGATCTCAATCAATGATTCTGTTGCATCGGTTTTTGACTGTCACACCCGCAGAAGACATAGGAATGATACTCTCAACTCAATTGAGAATATCATTCACGATCAGAAATCAAAGAGAGTCATAGGTGAGCGTGATTGTGTACTATGGCGTCGGAAGAATGGGGACTTTAAAGCAAAGTTCATCTCAAGTGACGTATGGGATCAAATACAGAATGAAAAGCCAAGAAAAGAATGGCATGGAGGCATATGGTTCCAGCATGCTACTCCCAAATACTCGTTTATGACATGGCTTGCGGTCCATAATCGTTTAACGACGGGAGATCGTATGTTGCAATGGAATGTGGGAGTGCCAACCGATTGCCTATTATGCGCAAAGGAAATGGAGTCGCGTGACCATCTTTTCTTTTTGTGCGATTATACACACCAAATCTGGAAATCTCTCACTCTTGGACTACTCAAGCACATGTATGTCTCGACTTGGGATTCAGTTCTTCAGTTTATATCAGACTTCAATTCGCCTCGCACTGAGGCGTTTCTGCTACGGTATGTTCTTTAAACTACAATCACTTATATTTGGAGAGAAAGGAACAACATAAGGCATGGCGAAACACCATCCCAACCTCAGCGCCTCATACAACTCATTGATAAGGCAGTTCGGGATAGAATTTCATCGATTTGAAAGTTAGACGTGCGATACGAGGAAGCTCTTGTTCATTGGCTTGAAGCCCGTGGCTAGTATCTCTTAGTTATCATTGTCTTACTTTTCAAAACCGGTTGCACAAGTTGTAAAAGACGATGTTTTTTTTTTTGTTTAAACAAAAATTTAACATTCTTTTCCAAAAAAAAGAATTTATTTTTGATTTAAAATTTAATTATTTAATTATATTGTATTTAACTTATTAATATAATAATGTTGAGATACTATAAAAATCATGTGAACTGATGTGGATGCTCTTAGTAGCTTCTAGTCCGAAGCCATTTGACGTCTGCATCACTGGAAAAGTAAGTCAATCATTTTAGTAATATTCTCACCTTTAGAGTAAGAAATGTAAACCAAAATCGTTTAATCATATAATTAATTTGAGGCTTCTCCTTCATCAAAAAGTACTAATTCATATAGCAAGTTCTTCATTGGTACCTCTGAGTTTCTCGACTGCTTGGTTTACTTGAGATGATGTGGTGTTGAGCCTACATAATTAGTGTCGCTTATTGAAACCAGAAAACGTAGGCAGTCCATCTTTTTAATCGGTCGGAGATCTCATCGGTCACCTTGACGCTTAAAGCGACATCGACGACTGAAAGAGTTGGAATAGAATGTGTGAAGTCGGAAGCGCTGAGAGAGGAAGAGAGTAGAGCAACTAACCAATTTCTAGGCGGCGAAAGAGGGCCATGAGAAGAATTTCATCGGAGGAGTGCTCAGCTTGGCGAAAACACCGATTTTGGTGAGATCAAAGCTTTATCTTTCATTTTCTCCCCTCCGTATCCTCTCTTCCAGTAATTAAAAAACGTGATTTTGAGGAGCGATTTAATATCCTAAATGTGGAAACGGAGGAGTCAGACAAGCGTTCGATAAGATGAGTTTAACAGAATGACGATTTTGGGATTAAAGGGGAAGTGAATGAGATTACAAAATAAATAAAACGAGTTTAATTATCTTGGACACGTGTGTGGCAGAACCAGGAGAGTTTCATTCTCTTTTCATATAGTAGATTAATAATTTATTAGAAAAATCTAATATATGGATATATGTATATATATATACTACAATGTAGTTTTATATTTTACTATATTTTAGATTAAAATAAACAATAAGTTACAAAATTTTGAACTTTTCAATATGATCGAGTTACCGAAAAACTTATAGTTAAATTAGTTTTTATAAGTTTTCTCTTATACACCTTTCTTATAAATCTGGTGTAAACCGATAGATCAAAAATTTACTTCGAAAAAATGTTGCTTTGTATTTAATATTTGATTAGGATCCTCGTATATGCGTTTGTAATAAGATTTTTTAAAACCCGTAAAACATAAATTGAAAACAAAGAATGGAAAACAAAAACGGTTCACCCGTGAAAAAAATAAGATTAAGAACATTAAAACAAAATCACCAAAAAAAAAATATAATATTTATTTATTAATTTTTCTATCTCATTGGACTCCAAATATTAAGAGTTTCTATATTCATATATAAATTTAGTTTATTTCTAATGATTTAGCTATTTATATATCTATTTATCCTAAAACTTTAACAAATTGTTTATCATATTCTTATGAAAATTAAATTTTTAATGATATTAGACTTTTTAATTGAAAACATTATTAAAAATATCGAAATCTGATCACCTAACTCACATGCGTTGCGGTCATTTTAATCTAGATTTTGATATGTATACGCTAGTTTACAATTAACTATTTCATAACCTATTAAGAAGAAGACAAAAAAAATAAAAATAGAAAACAAAATTAAAACATGAAAATTTATATAATAAGATTGAAAGTTTTGTTCAATTTTATTTATTCACTTTTAATAGTTTTCATAATTATTTTTGAATTTTGAGGCACTACATTTTTTCATCATATATTTTACACAAAGTTATGTAAATACAGATATTTCAACTATATATTTATTTGTTTCACGAAGATTGACGTCTTTTAGTTTTCTATGCACATTGATGTCATATTTCTAATAGAATACTATTGCTAATTTGCTATATTAATAATAAAAATATTAATTCAATTTATTAAGTCTATGTATTTTAATTTTTAAATGTCTTTTAATATGTGTAAATGAAACTTCTCATATATGAATATTCACAAACAACAAATAATGATATTTATTTTATTAAGAAAAATAGAAACTGATATTTTAATATTTATTTATTTCATTAGAGATCATGGTGAAGCAAACAGAAGGACAAAAAATGTGTTCTGAAGTTCTAGATATACAAAACTTTTTTATACCATATGGGTGTGATAAAAATCCAAAAATGCTAAAGCCCAAGCAATATTGTGTTGGTGTCAGCGAAAGTGACCCCAATTGTAGCACGAAGACAAATAATAAAAGAAACGACAAGGGGATTGGAACTTGCAAGCCGAAAGGGAAAATTACAGAATGCCATTGAGCTTATCCATGTCGTTAAAAAACATATACGATGGTGAATCGAAAAATCTACCAGATCATCGAGTAATCAAGGTAGATTAGATTGGTCTAAACGGGAGTTGAGCAAAATTTTAGTATTTTATTTCAAGAATTTCTAATAATAATATTTAATAAAAATAAATAAGTGAAATATGAGAGTAGCCTAATGATTTGTATTAAGAATTTCTAAAAATAATATTTAATAAAACTAAATTTGTGTCATTACTATGTCGTCATCATCATTAACCTGCATGTTATTGCAAAAAAAAAAACTAAATAAGTATTTAAAAATCAAACCAAGTGTAGATGGTCTAGTGGTTCTCACTTGAAAAGGAATTGTCCTGTTAGTCTAGACCAGGAATCGATTCCCCTCAAGCGTGAAATTGTTAAATCATTCTCACTTGACCACACGGATATGGACCTTTACTTTCGGCCCATTTGAATACCGGAGAGAGGATTTATCTATGGGCTGCACCTCCCCCAATGATTAGTTTGGACCTTTTCATAGGTTTGGGATTCCCTGAGTTATCAAAAAAAAAAGTATTTACAAATCATAATAAATATTTTGGAGGTGTATTGGATAATAAATTTTAGAAACATTTGATAGTTCTTTTATAATTTAATGATTTCTAAATGTCTTCTCAAATACTATGTTATTCAATCAAAAATTTGTAAAAACTAAATCAAATCCACTGTTATTAGAAATATTTTAAGTAGTGGACTTTAAGAGATTTGTAATAATTTTAGCATGTTTTGATGGAGCTTCCTAGTAAAAATATAAAATATCAAATCTCATGTTTTTATGTGGGATTTGATATAACTTTAATAACAAATCATAATAACTTTCATAATTCAACAAAATCATAGAAAAACTCATTAAAACTCAATTTTTTTTCAAATCACATCAAATGTTAAGTTGAATACACCCCTCTTAAATTGAGTAACTGATTTTATTTTGATTTTGGGATCGGTTTAAGTTTAAGTCCGATTTACATAAAAATAAAGCAAAATACATATTTGATTTTACTTCAAATTAATTTTCTTTTCTGAGTATAATAAATATTTTTTTTTTACATTTTTAGACCTCGTATCTCATTATTACAAAGTAAAATAGGAAACATAGAAAACTCAAAGAAGAAAGCAAAATACATAAAAATGGAAACAACTACTATTAACCTACAAAATATTTTATTTATTGATTTGTGCTAAGTCTATGACTATGTTGTTATATCATTGTTTGGATTCAAATTTACATATTGTATATTGTTGAAAAAAACTGAAAGCTATTTATCTTTTTTTTTTTTAGGTTTCCTTATCTGTAATAGGCTACATAGTAAACAATGGGTTTATAGGATCGCATTTACATTTTTCGTTTCTGACATCTAATAGAAAAGACTTTATCCAAAAATGATCAAATGATAATCTGTCCCAGATCGTAAACAATTTATGTACTCGCTGTGCCATAAATGTCTTTGTAAGCAAAGAGAAATAAATATTAGCTTAAAGGTAAAAACAAAATCTGTGGATAATTATGAAAACGAACAAATAAAACCTTATAATCCTTGAGATCCACGGGACATCCAAGGGGAACAACAACAACACCACCATCCTCTAAAATTCGAGCTTCTTCCAGGTTCGGTTCTCTTCTTCCCATTCCCTTTGTACAACATTATTATACATAAAATCTCCAAAAAAATATATTAATATCTTATAGGGTTAATTACTCCGAGTAACCTTATATATACATGATATTACTAGATTGATATTGTAGGAAGGGTCTCTAACAAAACTAATCTTACAAAGTTGGGTAAAGACATATCCCACAAACCGAAATAATATAACGAAAATTCGAGCTTCTTCAAGGTTCGGTTCTCTTCTTCTCATTCCCTTTGTACTGCATTATTATACATAAAATCCCCTAAAAAATTATTACAATATCTCGAATGTCACTCATATACATAAGAACTAATTTCGACTTATGATGACTACGGTTGTTTTGTGACTTAAAAACGAAAAAAAACACTTAACATATACGCAAATAAACAATCGTGTGCGTGGCATATATAAATATACCTTTATTTTTCCCGGAGGCAATAGATTTGCATTATAGTCTGTTTGCTTCTTGAAGCTCAACCATTTCACCCAAACCTATCCTCCTTTCTATTATTTGAGAAGATCTTTTAGCTACACAATAAAAGTTAGTGCATTCTAATGATAACATGTAAATGTGACATGTCAAATTTTCTAAAATAAACGAAATATTTTTACTGGTTCAGTTAAAATTTAAATAAATTATAAAATTAAAACATGAATACACTAGATTATAACACTAAAATTAATAATAATTATTATGATTTCAATTTATTTATATATATATATTCATAATAAATTGCATAAAATATGATTACGAAAATTTTACAACCAATATATATTATATTTTTATATAAAAATAATAATATATTATCCAATAGAATAGTAAATAGGCTATGCCATTATTATATCTTATTTTTTAATAAATAAATAGTTTATATCATACTCATAAATAGTCTCATCTAGATCGAGAATTTGAGATCAGAAATAAAATGAGATGTAACCGAATGAAAAAATGAATTATAATAAGATAAAACAAATATGAATAAAAAATAGAAATAAAAATAAAATAAATTTCTACAGTTTTGTTTTTTCATAATACTCTCGTGCTTTATTTTACGGAGTCATTGAAAAATCTTAAGAAGCCAATTTTATAATAAACACATGTGCGGCTCAAATTTTATAATGAACATATGCGTGCATGTCAACCATAAGAAAATTATTTTTTCATAAAAAAAAATTCTCAATATTGAACGAAAGGTGACCGCAGAGTTACCAGAGAATTTATAAAATATTATATTTTTAATTGAAAAGGAAAATTAATATTAGATTATCCAATGTACTATATTTATTTTTATGATAAAGTCAAAATTATATTTTAATTTTTTTAAAAATTCTTTGTAATTTTTGTTAATATTTAATATAAGTTTTAATTTGAACCATATATCATAAAATGCTGAAAATAAGAAATTTTGATTAAATAAAGAACGATAAAAACAGTTTTCGTGATTGTTTTTAAACGCAAAAAACTGCATCGTGTAAAAACATAATGTTTGCGAAAATATCAGAAAAACTAACCAACATCTAAATATTACAATTCACTTATTTGTAACTCATACTTACATGCATAAATAAAAGTATTTTTTTAAAAAAAATTCAACCATACATTATAAAAATATATACTATAAAAAATATACTTTGTTATATTTTTTAAGGCATAAAAGTCATACTTCGATTTTTTCACGAATATGTGTGTGGATATAAATATTAGTTATGGAAAAGTCAAAGTCGCATGCGAACTTGTCGTGCATGCATTTTGTTAACCTCGATTACAGTTCATTTTTAATTTTAGTTATTAAACAATTGATATATTTTTTAAATCTATATATGTCCTAAGAGCGGTGAGGTGGTTGGTACTTACGAATGTGCGGGCCAACCATCTACCTGTTCTTAGGATAAGTAAAGATTGTAAAACTCATTTTGGTTTAATTAGCAATATGTCACATAAAAATATATACTTAAACTATATATATTGGCAAGATTATACTGTGTAAGGAGAAAAAAAACATAGTATAGATAATATTCAAGACATCATATAAGAATTTAATTATTATTTAATATAATTTTTACATTTGCATTTATTTGTCACTGTAACCTGTAAAAAAATAAAAGTTTTTAAAATAAATAAGTTTCAAAAGACACAAAATGATATAAAACGTTTGTGTGATTGTTGTTAAACACTAAAACTGTATTTGTATACAAATATAACGTTTACATAATATATAAGAAAATTAATCAATACTAAAATATTACAACTGTTTATATCTATAAAAAATTTATACATGCAAATGCGTGCAGGCCAACTATAAAAATTAAATAAATTCTTATATGCTTTAATATTTTTTAGTTTATTTAATTATCATATTTACACTTTTTATCTAATGAAGTATTTTAAAATCTTGATTAATAATTTTTTTATCTTCAATTTCTATTGAAATTTATAACATTTTTCTTTAAATTTATCATTTTTTATTATTAAATATAATATTATTATTAATACATAACTAATTATGTACAAATAGATCAAATTATATATTGAACATATGAAATGTTTTGTAGCACGCACACGGTACAGACCGATCACCTAGTTTATATGTAAATACTACAATAAGCTTTTTAATGATTATAATAAAATAATTAAAAGGTTAGAGCTCGGTAGAGTTCAAATTAATGTCTATTAAAAAATTATTATTTAATAGACATAATTAATGAAAATAAGATTAAAATTTGAATTATGGGCTATGACCCAATTAAAGAAACGATGGTAACTTAAAAAGAGTCGCAAATGTGAGCATCGAACCTTGATTAGGAGGGTCAATGTAAGAATAGTCAACCAAATCAGCCACCAATGCGCCCAACCAACATATCTAATCTATAATGTCATATGACCCTACTTTCTTGAACGTGGGTCCGCCTTTGGTTTAAGGAGTGACCTTTTGTAAAACATGGAAGCCGCTTTTGATTTCATCAGGAATCCATGGATCCAATACTGCTGCACCTTTCTTTGTTCTTCTCCTCTCTGCTTTACGAGTGAGTCTTCTTCACTTTTTGTGTATTATTGTCTTTCTCTTTAGGTTTAACTAGTTGCTAAGCCTCTTGTGATATTAGTAGTGAAGACATTGCATGAAATAAAGATAGCAGTAGTTTCAGTCTTATGATTTATACGTTACAAGTGTGTTTAGTGAATAAAACTTGTGTGTTTAGTGGATAAAGAAAACGGTACGCCTTTTATACCGGCTTTGGAACTTAGAGAAGTGCCAAATTCCTCTTACGTAACTCAATCTGAATTAATCCAGCTCCTTCAAAGATTAGATTTTGGATCATCAACAAATCAAACAGTCATGTAAACAAAAAAATCTTTTTTTTTTTAATGCAGTCTTGAAATGCAATGTTCTTTAGATTCTTGACATTTGCAACTAATCAGGTTTCCAAATGACGATTTTGACCAAATGAATCGAAGTAGTTAAACTCATCATCGACCTCCCTCTCACGCAACAAAAATGGTGATTTCAGACTTCCACAAGTTGTAATGAGTACCAGAGAGTGCAAGTGGGTCTCTAAACTTTGGGTTGACTCCAGATGATCAGCGTTAGTACTAGTGGGAACTGTTTTTCAGTCTGAACCACGTTAGTACTAGTAGTACTGGTTATTGTGCATCTCCTTGGGGTTCTTACTTTTTATGTGTGTTCATCTACCCTTATGGGGTTCATGTGCATCCTCTTGGTGTCCTTATTTTCTCTGCGTGTTCATCTACACCTTCTGGGAGCATATCTCGGATGCATCCCTTCGGGGCCTCTACCCTACTCGTATAACCGACAGCCTTTCAGAGGTTAACCGACAGCCTTTCAAAGAGTTCGTCTTGCTACCATCGATCTATTTCAGATCCAAGTCCGCCTGTTAGGCCCACGCCGCCAAAGCTTCGTCAACTCCGTCCGAAGATAGCGTCCTCAAAAGGCCCATTCAGTGTGCTCCTCCGTGGACATATTCGCCCCTTGGGCCTCGTTCCTCTGGAAAACCGATTTTGCCTCTTCTGAGAGCTTCACTTCTCAATCTCAGACTTCTTCCTCCAAGAAAGGTCAAAGCACGATTCACAAAGCATCAAACTTTTGCCGCGTAAGCACAATTCGAAGACTGTTCCGGCAGTTCGAGAGTCGGGGTAACGCCTCCGGAAAACCTCTGCTTGCCACAAGCTGGTACGCACATGTTGCACCAAAAGCAACGGCTCCCCTTCATGTTAGCAATTTGCACACTGGGACAATCTTTTCCCCCTCTCAAGGAGCCCCTCGCGGTCCTTGGACAGGTGTCTCATTAGCGTCGAGACTTCGTTTCGATCTCCACGGTCATTCGGAGTTATAACTTCTCTATAAAACCAATAGGGGAGGAAGGAGGCCCCACCGCTAAGCGCCAAGCGAAGTGATGTGGGTAAATCCCTCCAGAGAAAGCTCCCTCGCGAGCTCTTTTTCCCTAGAAGCGGTATACAAGTCTCATTCAGTTTCAGGCTAGCTCGTACTCTCCCGGTATGTGTGGTCACTCAGGGCGGATTCTGATCGCTTCGGCGGTAAGCCAAGTGAAAAGTCTTCACCTAAAGCGTTTCGGCCTAATTTGACGCACATATCGTAACGGCTGGGGAAGCCCTCCTTGAGGCAATCTCACCTAACGAATCCCTTCGTATATGAAACAAAAACGACAATGTATGTTCTTACAAGAGATCGAGACCAGAGGGTTTGACTCCCTATTTTATCTCCGACAAACCAGAAAGTTGGAGGCAATTGTTAGGACCGATTTTACGGGAACATGTCCCGGAGTGCCACATAGCCAGAGGGGCCCGCTAAGCCGTAACCCTATCCTTAGGCCTCATGCCTAATCTGACCGACGTCGAGGATAAAGGAAAGATCCGACGGTACAAGATATCATCGAGAAGAGGGAAGACGCGACCAGTCGGCTAGATTGGTAGAGCCAATAGGAGAAGGAGAGGAAAGTGTATAAATGGAGAAGGGATCAGAAGGAGATGGAGGCCCCCCTTTTTTGGGAGAAGGTGGAGTGACTACTCCGAGACACCGTAAACACCGTGACCATTCACGACCACAGGTAACCTAAGCCCGATCGTGTCTTATGAAGGCCACATTCTTCCGCACTCACCCCGTATGAACATTTCTTAAGGTTAGTAAACTTCTTCCTTATCATACCGACCAGTATGAGAGTCCTTCGACCCCCTCTCGTACCGGGCTATGGACTATCCTCGCCTCCTCTCAAACTAACAAATGTACATCACGATCCATGGACATGATGCCCGACTCAACCTCCACTAACATACCTTCCTGAGTATATGTTCTCAGTTGTGCATGCCTGACTTGAGTGTCAAAGAACTTTCGGGAGGAAAACTTTCTCTCGTTCTTCCCGAGGGCCGCTTCGTTGGTTTGCTAAATGATTTAAGGTACCGGAAACCGGACACGCGCCCACGTCCATGTACTACTCATCCCCCAAAGGATGAACCCATGATCCGAGGTTCGACCACGATAGGTTTGGACGTTTGGTGTTTTTTCTCTTCTTTTTTCGTTTAACATGTAAGATAGTTGTTTAGCATATTTAGTTCGTTATAAGTTTGTTGATGTATTCTTTTTATATACTCATGTCTTTCAGATTTTAGTTTAACTGTGTGGTTGACAAAATCATGTGATTCTAAAAAATTACATATTAAATAAGAAAAAATTAGGAATCGATAGAGAATCACGTCTTTGAAACCAATTTTTAAGGAGATGGACTACTTCATAACCACAAAAAAATATTAAAATGGATCCCTTACTTAAATTAGATATATCCAAAATGAGTTATGACTATATATACTCCTACACACTTTTTTCCTTTTTCCTAATTTTAAAATTTCATCGTAACAGACGAGATGAATAAACTCTTTCAACTCTCGGTGACTGTTCTAACTATTTTCACCATTCTCACTACAGGTTTGTGTTTGTATTTACAACCGTTTTAATATTATATTAATATTTATTAGAAAATAGATTTATTGTTAAGAACATGTGTTATTTTCCTAGAAGATAAATTCAATTATGTTTTGTCAAATTTATATCAGAATTAGATAGCTGGTTTTCTTAGTTATAGAATTTTTATATAATAGCAAGTTTAACACTGTTCTTTCAAATGTTCATAAAAATAAACACTTTTCTTTCAAATCCTTGCCAAATACAAAAACCAAAATAGACTACAATTTGATTTAGACATTAAAACACGGAAATCAATGATATTATGAAACTTTTTGGTAAATAATTTTGTTAGTCTCATAGTTCTTACACTTGTATGATAGATTTGTAAATTATAACTAGTTTCATGGTATTCATCCAATTCATAATTTATTCAATTACTATATACACGTAATTATATGTTAACACAAGAAGGTGAGTACACGAATTAAATCAGAAACATAATTACACAATTCTATCAATACATCAAAAATTGCAGAAATTTTATGTTATTTACATCCCCAATATGGTGCATGTTAATCAAAATTTAATGCGACTTTTTAACCCGCAAAACAAATGCAGAGGTAATTTATAAAGTTTTTTTTTGGTTAATTAACTACTACAGTCCACGAAAAGAAAGAACATATTTGATTACATCGACTCTCAATTTTCTAGTAAAGCTTATTGGGAAAAATTCACAAGTACCATTTTTGCAGTACATTTTCATTAATAATTTAACATTTATTATAAAATAGGATACAATTTAAATTGAAATTCTGATATTTTTATAGTGTAACTAATATATATGTACATTATATAAAATATAAAAATATGTTAGAACAATTATCCACATATCTATAAAAACAAAATTTGCATGAACCTTAAGTTACAATATTTTAAGTTTATTTTGGGTATATATTAATAATTTATTAGAAGAAATCTAATGTATGGATATATGTGTATATATACTACAATGTAGTTTTATATTTTACTAAATTTTAGATTAAAATAAACAATAAGTTACAAAATTTTGAACCTTTCAAGATGATGGAGTTACCGGAAAACTTATAGTTAAATTAGTTTTTATAATTTTTCTCTCATACATCACCTTTCTTATAAATCTGGTGTAAACCGATAGATCAAAAACTTACTTCGTAAAAATGTTGCTTTGTATTTAATATTTGATTAGGACCCTCGTATATGCGGATTTGTAATAAGATTTTTTAAAACCCGTAAAAAATAAATTAAAAACAAAGAATGGAAAACAAAAACGGTTCACCCGTGAAAAAAAAAAAGATTAAGAACATTAAAACGAAATCATCAAAAAAGAAATATAATATTTATTTATTTATTTTTCTATCTCGTTGGACTCAATTAAAACATATTAAACATTTCCAAATATTTAGAGTTTCTATATTCGTATATAATTTTTTAGTTTATTTCTAATGATTTAGCTATTTATATATCTACTTATCACAAAACTTTAACAAATTGTTTATCATATTCTTATGAAAATTAAATTTTTAATGATACTTGACTTTTTAATTGAAAAAATTATTACAAATGTCGAAATCTGATCACCTAACTCACATGTGTTGCGGTCATTTAATATAGATTTTGATATGTATACGCTAGTTTACAATTAACTATTTCATAACCTATTAAAAAGAAGACAAAAAAATAAATGTAGAAAACAAAATTAAAACATGAAGATTTATATAATAAGATTGAAAGTTTTGTTCAATTTTATTTATTCACTTTTAATATTTTTCATAACTATTTTTGAATTTCGAGGCATTACGTTTTTTTATCATATATTTTACACAAAGTTATGTAAATACAGATATTTCAACTGTATATTTATTTGTTTCACGAAGATTGACGTCTTTTAGTTTTCTATGCACATTGGTGTCATATTTCTAATAAAATACTATTGCTAATTAGCTATATTAATAATAAAATATTAATTATTGTTCTTTTCAACAGAACCCAATTTATTAACCTATTTATTTTATTTTTTAAATGTCTTATAATATGCGTAAATGAAACTTCTCATATATGAATATTCACACACAACAAATAATGATATTTATTTTATTAAGAAAAGTAGAAACTGATATTTTATTATTTATTTATTTCAATAGAGATCATGGTGAAGCAAACAGAAGGACAAAAAATGTGTTCTGAAGTTCCAGATACACAAAACTTTTTTATACCATATGGGTGATAAAAATCCAAAAATGCTAAAGCCGTCATTAACGTGTCAGCGAAAGTGACCCCAATTGTACCACATTAACGTGTACCACGACGTCAATATTTGGTTCAAATAATAAAAGAAACGACAAGGGGATTGGAACTTGCAAGCCGAAAGGGAAAATAACAGAATGCCATGTCGTTAAAAAACATATACGATGGTGAATCGGAAAATCTACCAGATCATCGAGTAATCAAGGTAGATTGGTCTAAACGGGAGT
Organism: Alliaria petiolata; assembly: GCA_020283515.1. NCBI lineage: Eukaryota > Viridiplantae > Streptophyta > Magnoliopsida > Brassicales > Brassicaceae > Alliaria > Alliaria petiolata. The sequence continues at coordinate 6,397,330 of JAHZTW010000001.1, read as the reverse complement.
TAAGCAAAATTTTAGTATTTTATTTCAGGAATTTCTAATAATAATATTTAATAAAAATAAATAAGTGAAATATGACAGTAGCCTAATGATTTGTATTAAGAATTTCTAATAATAATATTTAATAAAACTAAATTTGTGTCATTACTATGTCATCAGCATCATAAACCTGCATGTTATTGCAACAAAAAAAACTAAATTAAGTATTTACAAATCTGATGAATATTTTGGGGATGGGGAGGGGCTGTATTGAATTATGAATTTTAGAAGATTTGGTGGTTCTTTTAAAATTTAATGATTTCGAAATGTCTTCTCAAATACTTTGTTATTCAATCAAGAATTTGTAAAAACTAAATAAAATCTACTGTTATTAGAAATATTTTAAATAGTAGATTTTAAGAGATTTGTAATGATTTTATGATGTTTTGATGGAACTTCCTAGTAAAAATATAAAATTTCAAATCTCATGTTTTTATGTGGGATTTGATATAACTTCCATAATTCAACCAAATCATAGAAAAACTTATTAAAACTCAATTCAATTCAAATCACTTAAATTGTTAAGTTGAATACACCCCTTTAAATTGAGTAACTGATTTTATTTTGATTTTGCACTCAATTTAAAATAGAAAACGTAGAAAACTCATTATTACAAAGTAAAATAGGAAACGTAGAAAACTCAAAGAAGAAATCAAAATACATAAAAATGAAAACAGCTACTATTAACCTACAAAATAATATATTTATTGATTTGTGCTAAGTCTATAACTATGTTGTTATATCATTGTTTGGATTCAAATTTACATATTGTATATTGTTGAAAAAAACTGAAAGCTATTTATATTTTTTTTTAGGTTTCCTTATCTGTAATAGGCTACATAGTAAACAATGAGTTTATAGGATCGCATTTGCATTTTTCGTTTCTGACATCTAATAGAAAAGACTTTATCCAAAAATGATCAAATGATAACTGTCCCAGATCGTAAACAATTTATGTACTCGCTGTGCCATAAATGCCTTTTTAAGCATTGAGAAATAAATATTAGCTTAAAGGTAAAAACAAAATCTGTGGATAATTATGAAAACGAACAAATAAAACCTTATAATCCTTGAGATCCACGGGACATCCAAGTGGAACAACAACAACACCACCATCCTCTAAAATTCGAGCTTCTTCCAGGTTCGGTTCTCTTCTTCCCATTCCCGTTGTACTACATTATTATACATAAAATCCCCAAAAAAATATTATAATATTTTATAGGGTTAATTACTCCGAGTAACCTTATATATACATGATATTACTAGATTGATATTGTAGGAAGGGTCTCTAATAAAACTAACCTTACAAAGTTGGGTAAAGACATATAACCCACAAACCGAAATAATATAACGAAAATGCCATTTAAAAAATAAAAATATCCAGTAAAGAAAAAAATTACGGTTTACAAAATAAGAAAAAAGTATCGGTGAAAAAAAACCCTAGATCTCTCGCTACGACGACTGAAGCGGCGATTTTGAGACCGACTGAAGTCTGGTTAGATTCAGGCGACGACTAAGTGGATTTCGAAGAGGAGAAGGTTAGTTATATCACCTTTGTGGTTCATATTAAATATTATCTGTCCGGTGAAGTTTTCTTGGGGTTTTGTTTCCTAAGTCGGAATAAAATCGGTTTCCTCGGCGATAGTCCGGTGAAGGGGTTAGATGAAGAGTGTGGGGGATAACGGTGGTTGTCGTGGAGGTGAAGGAGAACAAAAACCGGTGAGAATTGTTCGATAAGGTTAAATTGAAGGGGTAAATATGTGGGTCCAGTTACGGTAGATTTGTTAAGGAATTGTGAATGATGTTATTATTAGGGATTGTTTGGAGACGTGGTAATGGTAGATTTTAAAATTTATTTGGTTGATTTGTTTGGTAGTGATGGTAGATTAAAGATTGTATTCTTGGTAGATTTATTTATCATTTTTTGCTAAGGGGAAGTAAATTGTTTGTGTACAGTTGAAATTGTAACGCTTAATAGTGTTGTAGTGTGGTAGATTTGTAGAGTTGTAGAGTTTATGGTCATTGATGTATGTGTTACATATATGCAGATTTAGGGATGGCCTCTTCAAGCACTAAGGACTGTGAAAAGCGGGAGTACCCAGGGAGAATGTATCCGCCGGGGAAATCTCCATTGCAGAGGAGGAGCTTGAATTATAATTGCAAGTTGGGTGATTTTGGGATGTTGTTGGACGCAGTAGGAGAGGATGTATACAATGACATTATGAACAACTCTCAGGTTGGAGTGTTTTTGAAGCTTGCACAAAAGCGTTATGTATGGACAGCGAGGACTGTCCATAATTTGGTTACAAACCAACTGGCGGTTGATAGGCGGAACGAGATGTGGGCGGTTATTGGTGGACGTCCATTGAGGTTTTCGCTTCACGAGTTTGGTTATATCACAGGGCTCCACTGTCAACCCATTGTGGTAGACAATTGGGATATTGATCAAAGTGATTTCTCGGCAGAGATGGATGTGAATGCAGGGATATGCCCAAATTGGCATGAGCTAGTATCAGTTTTTGAAACATGCAAGACTTGGACATATGAGAAGAAGAAATGGGTTGCCTTGCTATTCATATTGCATGTTGGAATATGGGGGCTTAATAGGAACAGTCGACTGCCATTGGATTGTGCAAAAAGAGTTATGGATGCAGATGCATTTGAGAGCTAGCCGTGTGGAAGGTACTCTTACAAGGAATTTATGTACTCCTTGAATATTGCATCCTTGGCCGGAGATAGTTATGTTTTGCATGGATGTGTCCATGCCTTGCTTATTTGGGGTTATGAGTCGATTCCAATCTTGGAAGAAAGGTTTGGTCGTTTAGAAGAGAATTCAATTGTTTTGGCGTGTCCTCTACTTCGGTGGCGTTCCTCTAGAGCCCGATACAATCTGGAAAAAGTTTTGGAGGAGGAACGAATCGCAATTGCCGACAATAAGGTATGATTTTATATATTTCTTTATTGGTGGTAGAGTTATGTTATACTATTTCCATGGTGGTAGAGATATATCTGTCATCAATTTTATTTGGTAGACTTATGTAGATATTTTGAATGTAGATTCGGGTGAGACATATATTGGCGGACGTCCCAAGGGAGGAGATTTATCCATTTTGGCCAGACGAAGAGGGTGATGCAAGTGTAGATCTGAAGCTTGATAATATGATAATCGACATTCTGGATGGATGCTTGGATGAGACATCATGGAAAGTGGCGGAGCCGGTTGTTAACGAATCAAAGAAGGAGAAAAAGGATAAAACGGAGAAGAAGGAGAAGAAGGAGAAGAAGGTGAAGAAGGTGAAGAAGGAGAAGACGATTGAGAAGGAGAATGTAGAGGAAAATGATGATTTTGTCGATCAGCCGAAAAAGAAGATGCGAAAGACAGATAATGAGGGTAGTTCTCGTGGGGAATAGAAGAAGAATAAAATTTATGAATCAGATTCGAGCGATAAAGACAACAGTATGGAGAAGCAGAGGGAAGAGAGGAGGATGTAGAAGAAGAAGGGAAAGGAAAAGGTGATGGAGACACAGGCGAAGAGGTATCAGATTCTGATATGGTGCTTGGTGTTTTTATGCAGAAGGCAAAGGACAATGGTTGCAAGCACGCTGAATCAGAGGACACAGCGGGGACGAGTTCGACAATCCTAAAGGTCATTCAACAATTAGTTTCGAAAGTTGAGGCAATAGAAAATAAGATTACTAAAATGGTGGGGAAAGCAGAGATACCTGTTGTGGAAGGAGAAAATAATCCGTTGGAGCCAGAAGCGGGAGATGAAGAATCCATCTCACGCAAGTCACTAGTTAGAAAGGATCCGGTACGCAAATCACCGGTTAGAAAGGATCTGGTACGCAAATCACCGGTTAGAAAGGATTTGGTACGCAAGTCTCTTTTCTAGTAATTTGGGGTGTTGTTTTCTTTTCTTGTCGACTGCAACGTTGACTTAGAACATTGGGTGTTGTTTTGTTTTCTTGTTTAAACTGGAAGACATGTTTCATTTTGTTTGGAGATTGGTCATGTGTTTATAGTTTGTTTCAGTTTTGTAGTTGTATATGGAAGGAACGTGATGGTAGACTTAAACTAATAGTGTGTTTATAGTTTTTGAAATCACGTGATGGTAGACTTAAACTAATTATAGTTTTGTACTTCTATATGGAAGGAATGAACGTTATGGTAGACTTAAAATAATTTTGTGTTTATAGTTTGTTTCAGTTTTGTAGTTGTATATGGAAGCAACGTCGTGAAAGATTTAAAATTGTTGTATATATATTAGGGTAATTGTTAAACGGAGCGGTAGACTTATTAATAAAGGTGGTTATAAAATATTATCATGATTTCCCGTACTAATTGGGTTGTCGTCGACTGCAGTCGTGGATGTTGGAGGTGCAAGATACGTCGGATCCAGACTTTCCGATATCAAGGGTGGTTAAAACCCTAAACTCGAAAGGAAAGAATGTCCGCAAAATAAAAAGAGAAGTGCATGAGCCGATAGGGAAGAAACTGTCAGATAGGAAACCAAAATCTGAGGAAATTAAAAAGGAAAAAGTGAAAAGCAAAAGCCACAAAAAAACACCACAAGTCGGAGGTAAAGCAAAATTCTAGATGCCACACTTGGTTGATGAAGAAGATGGAGAATTCGTGAATCCATTGGATAAGCTGAAGGCATTGTCGACAAAGATTGAACAACAACCCATCCGAAAGGGAAGGGGTCGCAACTTTGCTTCCACTCAAATCTCTCCTTTCGCGGGAAGCTCCGTGGTGAGACGAATAATGGTCGGTGTAACCCCTTCCTTAGATATGTACGATCCATTTGAGGAGGTGGATCGGGATAAATTAGACGATTTGCTCCGTTACATAAAGCAAGATTTGTAAGACCTTATAAGCTTCTCATTCTTTATTTTCTACTAACCCTAAAATAATCGTTCTCAGTTTTCTTTATTTTGTTTTAGGGAGAACCCCTTCGACGACTCTTATGCAGGTGTCAAATTCTACCTCACTTTGATGACACCTAAAGAAATGTGGCCTACTGAAGAATATGGTTGGTTGTCAAGCAAGGTATGTATTGAATAATGATGGGGTAGATTTTTAATACTTTTGTGGTAAATTTGTTTCCCATTAATTGTGGTAGACTTAACTGCCTAGGCGTGGTGGTAGATTTTGGTAGATTTTGTTGATTGTAGTGGTAGATTTTGTGTATACACTAACATAATTTCATTTTCAATTTCTCCAGCATATGGGGTGTGGAATTGATTTGTTGCGAAGTAGGTCTTTCCGCGATCCATCTCCATTTCGAGACGACGGCCGGGTTGCTTTCATGGACCCGGTCATGTCTTATATATGGTGTCTAGATTACGAAAAGAAGCATTTACGGGCGGAGAATAAGTGGATGTTCCCCGAGGGTTATCTTGACGTTGCAAATGGGATATATCGTGGTTTTCCATGTCCAGCGAAGAAATGGGTGAAAGATGTTGATTTCTTGTACATCCCCCACAACATCGATAAGAGACATTGGGTGGCAGTTGAGGTGGATTTTCGAAAGAGAAGAATTAGAGTCATTGACTGCATCCGCGGGTTATACAATGACAAGTACATAGAAGACTCAGTTAAGCCATACGCAAAGTTTATTCCCCTATTGTTGAAGCAGGTAGCACCAGTGGAGGTGAGGGGGAAAATGAGTGAGAAATCGTATAACACATACCTCGTCAAATCGGCTCCACCGAACACACAAATTGGCGATTGTGAGGTGTATACGCTTAAGTTTATCGAGTGTTTAGCACTAGGTTACTGTTGGGACTCCCTCATAGATAGTAACATGCTTGGGATTCGCCTAAAACTTGCCGCTGAGATCTTGGACGAAGTAGACTCGGAGTACAACTTGCAGCGATCTGATCCCAACCCCCGCGGTGCATCGGATGATAAGTATCCACTACAGACAGGGTCAGCCAATTGAGGAAGGGGTGTGGTTGAGTATTTTTGACGCGTGATATATATTGTTTGACAATTATCACATGTAAAAACCTCTCCATTTTATGCCCAAGATGCAGCACGGCTTATGTATTCCTAAATGTAACACCACTTTAATGTTTAGTTACCGTAATTTAGCGAGTAAGATCCAACATGTTTAATTGTAAATAGCAGTCCACTGTTAACTGTAGTTGCGGTAGGTTTATTAAAGGCTTTAAATTACAGGTGTTAAACGTAATGTACTCGGAATAGTACTTAAGAAATTGAAAGGCAGAACATAACTTAACCAATGCAAGTCGCCCTATTATGTCCATGTTTAGTTACCGTACTTTAACCACTAACATCCGGTAAGCTTAATTGTAAATAGCAGTCCACTATTAAGTTTAGTGGCGGTAGGTTTATTAAAGATTTTAAATTACAGGTCTTAAACGTAATGTACTCGGAATAGAAGTAAGAAATTGAAAGCCACAACGTAACTTAACCACTGCAAGTCGCCCTATTATGTCCATGTTGATGACACTAAGAACATCTGTGCTCCTTCCTTGCACGTTTCTTTGCCATAGCGATCTCAAACGTCCCCTTAATTCTGGTTTTCTTTGGCCTTCCTGGAGGGTTTCGAACCATAGGAGGGAGACAAGTTTTGCTTGCAACATCATCAGGCAAAGGTAATGCAATATCTCTTGGCATTATAGTCTGCGTGTATGCATTGTACAAGTAGTTTGTATGATAGTAAGGATGACAAAGAGAGATGGGAGACGAATGATGACCTGCTTTGTGAGACCTTGCCAATGCTTCAGCCCCTGCAATGGCATGTACACATGAGATTTTATCCAAATCAAACCTATGGCAAGTACAAGTTTTGTTAGTTAGGTTGACTACGTGCAACATTGTCCATGACGTGACTTGTGTTAGATGTTCATCTATCTCTTGGACACCCAACTGTCTTGCATCGTCAACTCTGGCCTGAATTAAAGGGAATTCGTCATTTGAAGTTTTAAGATTTTAAATCTACCATACGTCGAAACAAACCTACCACCATGCATTACCTGCAGCAAGGTTTCCACTGCAGTAGTGAGAGCAGTTAGCATTACATTTGCATTTCGCCGTCTTTTGGCAAACCACTTTGTTAAAAGCATCCTAATATCTTCCAAGAGTCGAACAATAGGCTTACTTCTAGCAGTTTTCAACACTTTATTAACTGATTCAGCTATATTGCTTGTAGTGAAGTTATATCTATCACCTTGGAAATGAGCACGACTCCACTTACAAACATCTGCTTTTTGCAATAGGGCATGATGTGTAGCTTGAATCTCCCCATAGTATGCATTGAACTCTAAAGGCGTATATGCGGTGGCAGCCTTCTTCACAAGTCTAAAAGTTTCCCCTCCTTTGAATTTCAACAAAATATTCTTATGAAAATGATAAGTGCAAATACCACGATTTGCTAGAGGATAAACCTTCCCTATAGCCTTTCCTATTGCTTTATGCCTATCCGAAATAATGGCAAGTCCTTCATCATCTGGGATGACGCGGTGTAGTTGACTAAAGAACCATTCTCAAGACTCTTCATTCTCCGTATAAACGACAGCAAAAGCTAATGGAAATATATTAAAATTTTCATCTTGGGTTGTGGCAAGAAAAAGTGTACCTCTGTATTTTCCATGTAAAAACGTCTCATCTACGACTACAACTTTCCTCATGTATGGGAATCCATGTATGCTACCACCAAATGCGATGAACAAAAATTTGAACCTATCTTCCGCGTCGACTTCTAGCTTAATAAGTGTTTCAGGATTAGCTCGCCTAATAATGTACAAGTATGAAGGGAGTTCTTCATACCCACTTTCCGAAGTTCCAGAAACTAATTCTCGTGCATAACGTAAAGCACGATGCGCCTTCCAGTAATCGACCTATTAGGTAAACACAATTGAAACATCAAACAATTAATCTATAGCGACAATTTAATATTAAATCTACTGCCACAATTTAATATTAAATCTACCACCACAATTAAAACTTAAGTCTACAAAAAAAAAACACCTACCATTATCCCGAAATGTTTAGTTAGACCCTCTGAGACATGATTAGGCAATACACCAGGTCCAACACCACCTATGAAGTCTTTATAGAGACGACTTAGGATATCGTAAGATGCATGCCGCGTACGGACTGATCGGACCGTCACAGAACATGTGTGCGTTGGAACGTAAGTTTTTATGTGGAATATTGTACTCTCACCTACGGTTGAAGCACGCACCCTCCATTCACATCCTTCAACCCAACACTTGACGGTCAACAACTTTGGAGTTGAATATCCCACATCGTAGTCGAATTTTTGGGTAATAGAAAGAATTTTCAACCTCATCTCCAAATCCTCTTTTGTGTGATAACATTGGCCAACAGCTAAGTCAAGTGACCTATTTTCCAAGTTCCCAAATTCTGGGGAAATAGGTGGTCATTTCTTTGGTGGTAGATTATCCACTTCTTCTTTATCCGAAATTGCAGAATCCTTTACTTTCCCTCGGCTACCATATTCTTCGTCATCCGAACTAGCGCCATCCAGGTCATCGCATGCATCATATCTAGAACTCAAATCTTCCTCTCCATCTTCTTCATCTTGTTCTACTTCTCCATCTTCTTCTACTTCTTCTACTTCTTCTACTTCTTCTACTTCTTCTACTTCTTGTACTTCTTCTACTTCTTCATCTTCTTCTTCCTCTTTGGATTCCGATAATATGATATCTTTGGCATCTTTTTCTTTAATCTCAACACATAGACGAATCAGATCTTGTTTCAACTGCTCGAAAAACCCACTCAACTGTCTAGTGTTTGCTACAAAGACAGGGGGCGTATCTTGGGGTAATCTTTGCAACAACTTTTTTGAGAACATATAACTCAAACGCACATCATGAAATCGTGGATCCAAACCAAAATCCTCATACACAATCCCAAGAAAATCAACATAAGATGTTTTGTCATCTAACCGTAATATCCTGCTTCCCTTGGACTTGTTTATGAGGAAGACATGACGATGCTTCTCAATACTCCAATTACCAGTAACCAAAATGATTTGCTCCATCAAAGATGAAAAAAAGCATCAAAAATTTTTCTTTTTAAAAAAAAGACAAAGAAGGAGGTCGATTAGTGAAAGGATGAACCTTGAAAAATTTCAGAAAACTATAATTAGGGGAGAAGAAAAAGATGGAGCTTGGTGAGTCGGATCTAGAATTCGATAGCAATTTGGACGCCTACCTAAATCGCTAAATGAGTTCGATTGAAACGAATTTTTTTATTTATTGGATATGTGGTCACAATTGCATCTTTTTTTTATATTTTAATGCCTATACTATTTTGCTGCTCACGTGGCTTGGCTTTTTTGTTCACAAAAGTAAAAAAAAAATACCACTTTATCCTCTTCTTCTCGACATCTCCGCCGACACATCGATGGACGATCCAAACTCCTGATTCCGGCAAAGACGATGTCTTACTCGACGAGGACTCTATAAGTTATCTCCTCTCGGTGCCTATATTTTCAATTCTTTTCATATTACATAATATTACCCCCACTTTCGACGACGTTGATGGGTTCCTCCGGTAACAACTAGATCGCCGCCACCTCCAGTTATAAACAAACTTGACTTTGCACACTTCAATCGACTAAACCGACTAGTGAAGACAAACCAATTCGCCGAACACTACCGCTACAACGGGAAAAGAAACGGTAAACATGTATAACTTATAGTGGTAGACTTAAATTTTGTCAATTTTCATTAACAAAGTTGTTTCTCCAACAGATGGAATTGATCGTAGATTTTGGAATATTGGTGTTTTAAACTGAGGTGAAACAGGTGTGGTCGACTTATATTGATAGGGTTAGAAATGATTTCATTGATAGTAGAGTTATTTTATTGGTTTCGTATTTGAACCATATTTACATGTGGCAGACATATTGTGTAGCTCATAATTTGTCAAACGGTTAATTTACATGTAACCTATTGCCATTTTTGACAAGATAATGGACTCAACTGACGTGTTCAACCAATTAAGCGACCTCCTCGTTGACGTACTAAGGAGGGTGGGCCGAGTTTCAGCAAAGGACGCTTGCCGTGCAGCTTGTGCGTCTAAGCTACTAAACAAAACTTTGAAGGAACCATCGGTAATACAAGCGCTCAACCTATCAGACTTCGTTACTGACCCCACCTTAATGGATCGGGTTCCTCGCTTCTTTGATTTGTCTCTATCATCCGACAATCCTCAAGCGTTATACCTGCAAGGGATGAGTACATTACTTGTTGCGCGTGACGTGGAGAAAGCGGTCCCCTTTTTCAACAAGGCTTCTAAAGGGGGAATAGACCACGCAACATTTATGTTTGCTATTTGCGCCATCGCATATGGCCAGTATCCAAGAGCAGTAGAACTCCTAGACAATGTTGTAGGATGGAGATCACGCATGCATTACATGTTGGGGATTGCTGAAGAGGTTCTCGTTACCATCAAGGGTATGCGGAGTGAAGGTGGAGGTCTGTTGCCAAATGTTTTAGGTGTGGCTGAATATCCGAAATGCAATTTCAAACACAGAGTTATTGGCTGTGAGGAGTGTTACCTTTTTGTTCAATACCAGCTGCTTAAAGATAATATATGATGGTAGGTATTACCATGCAATTGAACTATGATTTCAGGTCTTTAACTCTATCTATCTGTTAGTACGATGAACGATGTATGATGTACGATGTACGATGTAAGCGGATTAAGATCCTTCGTTTTTCCAATGTAATGAAAGGGTTTTCAACTTATGAGCCACCTCTCTAACCTATTTTATGACCATAACCAACCCAAAATGTTGACATATCGGGTGGCTTGACCGTTTTTATGTTACAATTATAGTTGATAGTACTGATAGATTTTTCGATCTCTTAGAAAAAAGTCAAATCTCTACCACCAAACATAAGTGTACCATTACACATTATCGATAAATCTACCAATCACATCAGTATAGTAAATACTGATTTATTTAAGTCTACCAGAACAACTACACCGTAAATCTACCAATTGATGGCCCTTAAATCTACCAATCCAATTAATTTACTGTGAAGATAGATAACTCTACCCTATCTGCGATACCAAACTTCGGGTGTTCGATGTTAATAAGTCTACCGGTTCATACAACAAATCTACCAGATAGAAAATAAATCTACTGAAAGTAATTTAAATCTACCTTCACTACAAGTCAACCTTCTTGAAAAAGTCAAACTTGTCTCGCCTATTCTAACAACTTTTAAACAAGTCTACCATCACTAAAAATACATCTACCAAAATCTGCACAAATCTACCGATTAGTATTATCTCTACCCAACCATAAATTTAAATCTACCAAATTAAGCCTACCAAAAACCAAAAACTCTATCAATATACAACAAAATCTACGGTTCACAAATTACCGTTGACTTAGCTCTTTAAATCTACCGTCAAGGAATAGTAGACTTATGGTTACCAAGCTCGACTACGTGGCAATTGAAAGTAATGGCATTTTGGTAAATACATTTTTTGGCGTCAAAGGCTTGAGGGGTAAAATTGGTACGCAAATTACTTTAGTAATAAAAATATGTTTTGCATCCTTCTTACAATAAACATGAATTTCAAAATTACTCTAGTTATCCACTTATACATAAGAACTGATTTGACTTATGATGACCACGGTTGTCCTGTGAGTTTACGTTTGTGTTTAAGCGTTTGTGCTTAGAAACAAAAAAATACTAACATATACACAAAGAAACAATCGTGTGGAATATATAAGTACTATCTGATAATCCGCGTCCTGCGCGGAGTGAGAAATTTATAATTTTTCTGGTAATTAAATTAGAATTTAAAATATAATAATTTCTAATTATTTAAATAATTTTTTTTTATTAAATTTTTATTAATAAAATAATATTTAGTTTTGTTTAAGTGAAGATGAATTTATTTATTATTTATTTTGTAACATTGAAAAATTAAACTATAGTAAAATATCTTAGTTCAGAATTTTATATAATAAATTGTTATGTTGAAAATATAGTAAGAAAAATTTTAAAATTTGTATAATATTAAAACCTAGTCCATAATTAGGCCTGGGTTGCGGGTCGGATCCGCCTCGCCCAACCCGCCCTGCAGCGGGTTTAAAGTTTTATTTACCCGCACCGACCCGCCCCGCAAAAAAATTAAACAAAATTTTTTTGATCCGCACCCTCACTGTTTGAATTTAAGAATACCCGCGGATAACCCGTAAATATTTAAATAATAAAAAATAAATATTTTTTATAATTTTAACAAAAAAATACTAATAAAAAAAAATCCAAAATATAAATATACAACTATACAACTTATTTAAAATTATAAAAAAAACATTATTAGCGAATTTATACATATATTACATAATATTTTAAAATTTTAATAATTTTGTCAATAAATTTTTTAATAATTAAAAATTTTAATATATATATATATTAGCGGGTAACCCGCAAATCCTCAAAAAAATTTTGGAAAACCCGCACCCGCCCCGCATTTTAAAAGTACCCGTCCAGCAAAACCCGCTTTAAACAAAAAAAAAAAATTTGACTCGCACCCGCCCCGCTAGGCCCCTAGTGGGGCGGGATCTGCGGGTAGTGAACCAAATTCCCAGGCCTATCCATAATCAATAATCATAACTTGCGAGTCAAAGAAACTTTGAAATGATAGAAACTTTGTTTCAATATAGACTTACTTGTGAGTCAATCAAGACCATTTCAATGGTCAGGCCAGTAGCAGCGGAATACTGTTTTCAAAGATGTATGATCTTCGTCTTGATTTTTCACATGGATTTGAAATGTTTTAGGTCAGAAACGGAGCTAAAAGATGCCATAAGAACTAAGGATTGAAAGCTTGGATAAATATTTATTTTTTTGAAATGATGAGTATAAGTGGTAATAGAAGAAAATTTTATATAGTAGATTAAGAATAGAGTTTAGTGAGATCGTAATTAATGGAATTAAAATTCGAATCGGACTTAATGGAAATAAGTATAACAATTTCTAGGCAAGTGATATTGTAATTAATGGCTCGTATTTAATGTTATGGGATCGTATTTTATGTTATGGGATAGAACCATATAAATTGTTTGAAGCTACCTAATTAATGGGATCATATTTAATCATGATTTTGGCAGGTGACATTCTAATTAATAAATTTGGACTTAACAGAATATATTTTCGAAATCACCAAGTTTATGGCAATGCATATTTTTAAAGTAACAATTTTATTTGATTGAATGATTATGAAAAAGTTAGAATAATAACTTTCCTTTCATAATGAATTCACAATAAATAAAAATTATAGGTTTGCGATTTTGGTAAGTCTAATTTAAATTAATGGATTCGTACTTAATAGAATTAATTGAATCAGACTTATTTTGAGACTCAATGAAAGTGGAAACCAAGGAATATATTTTCGTCGATTTGTTTCCTTAAAATTATTTGGTGACTTAATGAAAGTGGGCATAATTAAGTTACTTAATGTAATTAATTTCGTTGGCCATTATTCCTAATTTTTGGAATAAAAAGAAGTAGGTTTATATTATTCTATTTTTTATTACTAATGATGTATAATAATTTTTATATAAATATAATTTTTCTGGTTATATAAAAAAATACTTAATTGATAAATTTATTCTATTTTTTATTACTAATGATGCATAATAATTCATATATATATATATATATATATATATATATATTCTGGTTATATCAAAAAAACAGAAGGTGGATAATGACATAAATAATTTATAATTTTAATACCTAAAGTAATTTATAAATATCTAAAAGAAACTAATTAGGAAACATATGAAATGTTTTTGTGAAAGTGGTTGTGTGCTTATTATCTTGTCTTCGTTGTCTTAAGTTCAATTCCCCAGAAATGAAATTAGTATTTTTTTATTTATACATAATTTATTATTATTAATTTCATTAAATGATATGTGAGAATGAATGTGGTGGTGACACATTAGTAAAATGACACCATTGTAAATTAAATGGTTTGTGAGAATGTTTCTCAATTAATATATAGGGAGGCAATACATTAGCATTAATGCTTTATATATTTTTCCGGGAGGCAATACATTAGCATTAATGCATTATAGTCTGTTTGGTTCTTGAAGCTCAACCATTTCACCCAAACCTACCTATGTATATGTAAATACTACAATAAGCTTTTTAAACGATTATAATAAAATAATTAAAAGGTTAGAGCTAGGTAGAATTCAAATTAATGTACCTCGCACAAGAGTCTGACTTAAGGTTGGCAGCATCGTAAATGTAGCTTTGCTAACCGATAAAGAGTGATATGGTTAGTCTCAGATTCCATCTAAAATTAATTCACAAGGAACATGCTTCAAGCCAGTTTGTATAAAATTGTTTGTGGATTGATATTTGTTATCAATAATTTTATAGAACTGTTTGTATATTGATGATCTAATGAGTAGTATAATGTCAAAAACAGAGAAGCAGAAGAGTAAAAGGTTGATCGGAAAGGTTTTTCTGATGATTATTCCTTGCCACTGGCATTCATACACAACTAATGAAAGCCTAATTAAGAATCTGTACATGAACAATTCTAGCAATTTGAATAAATTCAGAATATACAAAAGTTAAAACCTAAGATTTGGTTGTTAATTAAATATATAATATCCGCTAGCTAATTCGATAACTTGTGATTGACGTTGATAGAAAGGGGGAAAAAAAACTAATTAGTTGCTATTTCGATAACTTGTAATTAGTTGCTGCACCTTTCTTTGTTCTTCTCCTCTCTGCTTTACGAGTGAGTCTTGTTCACTTTTTGTGTATTGAAGACATTGCATGAAATAAAGATAGTAGTAGTTTCAGTCTTATGATTTATACGTTACAAGTGTGTTTGGTGAATAATTAAACTTGTGTGTTTAGTGAATACATGAAAGGGGAAACAGTACACCTTTATATTGGCTTTGGAACTTAGAGAGGTGCCAAAATCCTCTTTTGTAACTCAATCTAAATCAATCCAGCTCCTTCAACGATTGGATTTTGGATCATCAACAAATCAAACAGTCACGTAATTACAAAAAAAATCTTTTCTTTTAATGCAGTCTTGAAATGCAATGTTCTTTAGATTCTTGACATTTGCAACTGATCAGGTTTCCGAGATGATGATTTTGACCAAATGGATCGAAGCAGTTAAGCTCATCGTCGACCTCCCTCTCACCCAACATAAATGGTGATTTCAGGCGTCCACAAGTTGTAATGAGTACCAGAGAGTGCAAGTGGGTCTCTAAACTTTGGATGGACTCCAGATGATTCTTATACTGAGTTTTCCTTCTACATGTACGCAGTAGACTCAATGAGCATCTTAACAGCTGCTGGTTGATGTAACTGCAATTAACACCAGACCACCTATAAGCCTGTGGCACGCAAGGATCTACTTCCCAGTCAATCTTGTTGACGCCGTAACCAGACTTTATTGGATAACCTCTTACCAGTTCCCAAAGTAATACGGTGTCCAGACTCCAGACACGATCAAACACATCAATTCCGTACCTAAAACGAAGAAATACAGAGCAAATTTATGAGTTTTTAAAAAAAACAAATCTCAGTTTTGTGAGACGAGATTATGAACCTGTAGCCTTGGTTAACAGTTGCGCCAACGTCTGCTCTGATGAAGAGCTGCAATGACCCTTGTCGAGTCAATTAAGTTGTGTTCTTAATTTTTACGAAGCTCTAAAGCGGAGATAAAGGCGTTGAGGCTCATGTTTTGACCAGACAGATTTGTAAACGACCAGTGGTGAAGACATGAATCATCTCAAAGATTGATGCTTCGTTCTCGTTTGTGGTTGAAACTGTAGTCCATAGGTTAGGTCCGAGGTGGAGCTCGAACTACATGGTGGGTTAATCATCATAACCGCCGCGTAAGAAACTTGTTCTGATCAGATACTCATCGCCTATTGTTAGGTTTAGGGTATAGAAGCTTCTTATGCCTTGTGGAAAACTCAGTAGGTTCCTTGTTGACACAAGACTCGGAATCCACCAAAGCCTTACACCCTTGATTCAAGTCTTAGCCGCGAGAAGGAGGCGATGTAGATGATGAGTAACCGGTTTGTTGTTTGATTCCACAAGCAACGGTTTGAGACTCTAGTTTCCAAGGGCTATTCCTCGCATGGAAAACTAGACTCTCCACGATTATAAGCTTTCTGATTCCACAAAAAAAGACTTTAAAACTCGCAAGAACAATTGATTCAAAGAACTCTTTCTTTAGAAGCAAATAAAAGGGAATTTTCTTTATAAAAGTTGTGTGTGTCGAAATACAATGAACTGAAGCTTATATAATGCTCAAAATGAAAGACTTAAATGGTAACGAAGCATTAAAAAACAAAGCATAAAATATGGTGAAGATCTTGGACTAGCCGTTTGGACATAAAGGGGGATTTCTTGCTTGGGGAAGATTGGAGGCGTGGCCAACAAAGGGAAACAGATCTTGGGGATCTTGAATCATTAAAGGGACGTTATCTCCTTGAGAGGTTGGAGGGTCGAGATCAGCTGGCAGGATTGGTCTTTGATCAGACTTTCCTTGGAAGATAGAGGAGCAAGGCCGGAAAAGAAAAGTCTTCTCTTTTGTGGTTTCTTCTTGAATTTAATTCGGTCATTGACTTCTTCTGGTGGTTTAGGACGTATGGCAGCTTCAGTGGACTCCAGGGAAGGTGAATAGAAGGAGTTGGCCGAATATATCTTCATAGTTTCCATACTTGAACCCGAAAATGCCCATGTAGGTCCATTTATGCGATTAATCGGTTCTGGTGAATTGGCTCGGTCTTCTAGCAATTTAGATCGAACCGGCAACGTCTTGGCTTTATCAGGAGGCTCTTCTTGATGTATAGAACGGTGGCGTTTCAGGTTTAAGTCTTCTTTTGTAAACAGCTCCAAATGTCTTTGCCCCGGATTAACTCCATTGGAGGGTTGAATGGGGTTTAAACTTGTGAACCGATTTGCCTCGTTAAAACCTTTCCTGGAAAACCCATTGGGACAAAACCAAGGATAAGGAAAAAGAGTACAAATGGCCACAGCCCATTTGTAAGCCTCGAGTTTATGCTTGGATTCAAACTCGGCAGCTGGTTTGACCTCGGATGCAAGCTTGTTTAACTCGGGATTGGCTCTAATGCAGCTTCTCTCCTCTGGTACGGTTGTAGTGGCACTGATGTTTACATCACTTGTGAAAGAAGTAAAACAATTAGTAAAGAATAACTGAGCTTTAAGTTAACATTCAATCATTAATTGATTTTGGGAATGTTATATATATATATATATATATATATATAAGGCTTGTTGTTGAAACTGGGTTCGGTATGCTTGTTTGATGCTTCTACCAACACCGGAATTGATGAAATTCACATCGGAAACGTAAGTTAGGTTTGTTGTTCTCTCACAAAAAGTAGTTCCTCTCGGCGAACCGCAATCAAAACTGATGAATCCTGAGGAAGTAGGAAAGAAGAGTATAATTGAAAACCAAACCGGATTTTTGATGAAGATATTTATTAACTTTGGTTGTGTACCTGACTGATCTGGAGCAAGACTAAGAAATAAAGCTGAGAAACTTTGCAGAAGAACTAAGAGACGACAAGCAGGAAACGCATTAACATTCGTCATTTCAGATTTTATTTTCTTTTGATTTGCAGATTAGAAAGTGAGGAAACAAATGAACATATATGAAAGTGTAAATTGTTTAGAAAAAAGAAAAAAAAATGGAATTGTTTTTTTGTGAACCGCGTTAGTACTAGTAGTACTGGTTATTGTACATCTCCTTGGGATCCTTACTTTCTCTGCGTGTTCATCTACTCTTCCGGGGGCTCATGTGTATCCCCTTAGGGTCCTTGCTTTCTCTGCCTGTTCATCTACCCTTCCGGGAGCATATCTCATATGCATCCTTTCGGGGTTTCTTCAGAGCGTTCATCTTGCTACCATCGATCTGTTTCGAATCCTGGTCCGCCTATCAGGCCCGCACCGCCAAAGCTTTGTCAACTCCTCCCGAGGATAGCGTCCTCAAAAGGCCTCCTGCAGGCTGATCCTCCGGGATTCCCATTCAGTGTGCTCCTCCGTGGACATATTCGCCCCTTGGGCCTCGTTCCTCCGGAGAACAGAGTTTGCCTCTTCCGAGAGCTTCTCTTCTCAATCTCAGACTTCTTTCTCCAAAACAAGTCAAAGCACGGTTCACAAAACATCAAATTTTAGCCGCACAAGCACAGTTCAAAGACTGTTCCAGCAGTTCGCGAGTCGAGGTAACGCCTCTGAAAAACCCATGCTTGCCACAAGCTGGTACGCATATGCTGCACCAAAAATAACGGCTCCCCCTCATGTTAGCAACCTGTGCACGAGGACAATCTTTTATCCCTCTCAAGGAGCCCCTCGCAGTCCTTAGGCAGGTGTCTTATTAACGTCGAGACTTCGTTTCGATCTTCGTGGTCATTCGGAGTTATAACTTCTCTATAAAACTAATATGGGAGGAAGGCGGCCCCACCGCTAAGCACCAAGCGAAGTGGTGTGGGTAAGTCCCTCCAGAGAAAGCTCCCTCGCGGGCTCTCTTACCCGGATACAAGTCTCATCCAGTCTCAGGCTGGCTCGTACTCTCCCGGGATGTGTGGTCATTCAGGGCGGACTCTAATCGCTTCGGCGGCAAACCAAGTGAAAAGTCTTCTTCACCTAAAGCGTTTCGGCCTAATCCGACACACATATCGTAACGGCTAGGAAAGCCATCCTCGAGGCAATCTCACCTAACGAATCCCTTCGGATATGAAATAAAAACGATAATGTATGCTCTTACATGAGGTCGTGATCGGAGGGTTCGACTCCCTACTTTATCTTCGACAAAACAGAAAGTCGGAGACAATTGTTGGGACCAATTTTACGGGAACTTGTCCCGGAGTGCCACATAGCCAGATGGGCCCGCTAAGCCGTAACCCTACTCTTAGGCCTCATGCCTAATCTGACCGACGTCGAGGATTAAGGAAAGACCCGACGGTACGAGATATCATCGAGAAGAGGGAAGACGCGACCAGTCGGCTAGATTGGCAGAGCCAATAGAAGAAGGAGAGGAAAGTGTATAAATGGAGAATGGATCAGACGGAGAAGGAGCCCCCCCCCCCCCATTTTTGTGGAGAAGGTGGAGTGACTACTCCGAGACACTGTGACCAACCATGACCATTCACGGCTACGGGTAACCTAAGCCCGAGCGTGTCTCATGAAGGTCACATTCTTTCGCACTCACCCCATATGAGCATTTCTTAAGGTTAGTAAACTCCTTCCTTGTCACGCCGACCCGTATGAGAGTTCTTCGACCCCCTCTAGCACTGGGCTAAGGATTATTCTCGCTTACACTCAAACTAACCGATGTACATCGCGATCTATGGACGTGATGCTCGACTCAACCTCCACACATATACCTTCTCGTGTATATGTTTCTATTTGTCCACGCCTGACTTGAGTGTCAGAGATCTTTCGGGAAGACCTCTCGTCCCTCGCAAGGACCGCCTCATTGGTTTGCGAAATAATTTAAGGTCGCAGAAACCAGGCACGCGTTCACGTCTGTGTACTATTCATCCCCCAGAGGGCGGACCCCTGATCCGAGGTTTGACCATCCCAAAAATATACATCCGTAAGCATCTCGCAAGATGCTTCGAACAGACATATAGAAATTCAAAATTAACTATTACATACACGTCGTCAGAATAAAGTGTTCATTTATTTTAAAAAGAATGATGACATGAGTTAGTAGAGTAAAAGAGGAATATTATAGATTTTTAAGTCAAAAAAAGGCATTATCAAGGATGTCCAACCCAACTACTCTTAAAGTTTCAAATTATTACAATGAACAGATGTGTGGTTCTATACAATATGTTGGATGAGTTATTTGTTGTCTTCGAGATAGGTTTGGACGTTTGGTGTTTTTTTTCTCTTTTTATTTTTCGTTTAACATGTAAGGTAGTTGTTTAACATATTAGTTCGTTATAAGTTTGTTGGTGTAATTTTTTTATATACTCATGTCTTTCAGATTTTAGTTTAACTGTGTGGTTGACAAAATCATGTGATTCTAAAAAATTACATATTAAATAAGAAAAAAATCAGAAATCGATGGAGAACTACGTCTTTGAAACCAACTTTTAAGGAGATAGACTACTTTTTAACCACAAAAATATTAAAATGGATCTGTTACATAAATTAGATATATCTAAAATGAGATTTGACTATATATATTCCTACACACTTTGTTCTTTTTTCCTAATTTTAAAATATTATTACACAATTTTTTTTTTACAAAATATACACATCTTCCAATTTCATCGTAACATACGAGATGTTTAAACTCTTTCAACTCTCGGTCCCTGTTCTAACTATTTTCACCATTCTCAATACAAGTTTGTATTTATATTTACAACCATAGTTCTTACACTTGTATGATAAATTTGTAAATCATAACTAGTTTCATGGTTATTCATCCAATTCATAATTTATTCAATTACTATATACACGTAGTTTTATGTTCACACAAGAAGGTGAGTACACGAATTAATTCAGGAACATAATTACACAATTCTATCAATACATAAAAAATTCAGAGAATTTTATGTTATTTACATCCCCAATATGGTGCATGTTAATCACAATTTAATGCGGCTTTTTAACCCACAAAAACAACCGAAAAACTCAAGCTACACGGAAACGAGATTCCAGAGTTGGATCTTCACTTCACTTGAGTTCAAACAAATGGGACACTGTTAAGCTGGAGTCTCTTCTGCAAACAGTGGCCAAAGAGATGATATATCATGTGTTGACAGATACATTACAAGTGTGCTTAGTGAATAGAGGAAACGGTACGCCTTTTATATCGGCTTTGGAACTTAGAGAGTTTCCAAATTCCTCTTACCTAATTCAATCTGAATCAATCCACCTCCTTCAACGGTTGGATTTTGGATCATCCTTTTATTGAGTTTTACTTGTACATGTACGCAGTAGACTCAGTGAGCATCTTAACAGCTACTTGTTCGTTATCCAATACGCCGTAATAAACCACACAAATTCTCCGAGGAACTTGAAATCCCTTGAGCCTTTGATTGAAACCTGATCGAATCCATCATATCACCAGAGATTCAAATTTTAGCATTCTTCGAATTCGTGAATCAAATATTATCAAAACGAAAAAGAAGAAGAATCAATCGCTCTTGAATTGGGAAGAAATCCACAGAAATGCGAAAATTAGAGTTTTGCTTTCGAATGAGGATGTAGTAAGAGAAATCAGAGGAAGAAATTGGGAAATAAAATCTGACAGTTGCGACTTCTTCAAAACCTCAGCTTTTAACGGCTACTCGTTTACTGAGATTTTCGTAATTACTACTTACGGATCAATTATCTAATTTCAAAATTGAAACCCAATATGGAATGATTAATCCAAAACGATATCGGTTTTTGTTTTATCCCTAGTTCAAAAACTCGTTAATCGGACGGACGAGCAGGGCCTAGTGCCAAATCAGTTATTTGAAAATTAAACGGGGATTAATCAAAGATTTTTTTTAAGGCTTTTATCTAGTTTATATATTATATATCTCTCCACTCAAACTATGAAAGCGAGTTTATTGTATTGGGAAGGACTCTCCTAGATGACTAGTTCGAGTAACAGAGAAGGAATTTTTAGGTTTTTTCTAGTTTGACATGAAGGATAAAATTATCATTTACTTTTCATCTTTTTTTCTTAGAGTTTTATCTTTTTGTACAAACAGATCGACTACGGCTACTTACTTTCGTTTTCTTCTTTGTTTGCATCATAAATTTATAGATCTAGTGTAATATAGTCGATTTATAGTATTAAACTAGTGAAAATTAAATTTTTCCATAACCACCAATTTTTTGGCCGAATAAACTGAAATCGTGGCGGCTCCCAACCGCTGACTGCTTCTACGCCGGGTGATCGGTCTCCACGGGCATGTTTTGAACAAGGCTTTTATTTTCCTTAACTAAACAAAGTAAGTTATGTTATTTGATAGGAATTATATTAGTTTGAGAAGCACTTCAAAGTTCAAACCCAAAAAATGGAAAAACAAATGGATACTGACGGCGGCAAAGTTGACACGTGGATCACCTGACGTAGCAACGACAACGTTTTGTAACTTTGTTCGAGTTTTTGATCGGAAGATAAAAAAAAAAAGATAATATGTGCTCAATTTCTCGTTTGTTTTGGTTTATTTGTGTGCTGAATCTAAAAAAACTGGGCTTCTTCTTCTATTTGTCTTCAACCTGGGCCACAGCTTCTCCACTTAAGCCCATAACAAATCTGAAGCCCACTTGTCTGACTGAATCGTAGTAACTCAGTTTCATATGCAACCCTAGATTTACGATTCGACCACCACAAATCTCCTCTCTCTGATCCATTTCCATGGCGTCTGAGTAGGATTCACGATTCGATTTTATTTTTATCCTTCCGCCGCAGATTTTCTCGCGCTTTAAATTCTCTGAGGAACTTGAAATCTCTTTGAGACGCGTTCGATTGAAACCTGATCGAAATCATCATATCACCGGAGATTCAATTTTAGCATTCTTCAAAATTCGCCATTTTCTCTAGTGTCTTTCAGAAATCGCTTCTTCCAACAACTGTAAGTTGTTTCGTCTCCATTTTTTTCTGAGTATATGTGTTTGATTCAGTTTTATATTTTTATACCGGTGCTCTTTTGGCTTTGATCCTGTAAAATCTTGTTGGTTTGTATTTTGATTCCGAGCTTGGATCCCTCGGTGTGTTCATCATTTGTTTTTTTTTTTTTCTTCTCTCACTTCATATGGTTCTACAGTTTAGAGATTTTGACAAGTATTTTCAAGATAAACGTTTCGTTGTCAAACGCAAATTGGGGAAGAACATTTGTTACGCCCATAGGGAACATTGAATGCTGCAATTGTTACTGATACAAGGACTAGTCTTTGATGTTCTTTGTTTCATTAGTTAGTTTTAACTTTGATTGATTGTTGTAGATACATTGTGCAAACCTCTCTCAATGTTATAGAAATGTCAGTGTTTCGAGGGTTATTCTCAACGTTGTTTCTCTTGTTAAATGGCTAGAGTTGAATCAATCGACGAAAAGTTTGTGATATATGAGCGTGTTTAGGATAAGTTTAGTTGAAGCAGATTTGTGTGGAACTTTTGTTTTTTTGTGTTTGTTTCTTTGGTCATGCAATCAAATTGATTCTTGTTTCTGGAATTTGGTTCTTGAGTTGGTTTTTTGTTTTTGTTTAGGGAGCCATGGGAAGAAAGGCTGGGAATTTGTACATAAACCCGAAAAAGCTCGGTGGTATAGCGAAACCGTGTATGAAGGAGATGGTATCGTTCTTGAACTGTATGGCTCTTCACCAATGCAAAGACGATAAATGCGAGAAACAGAAGCAACTCCTGAGCGTTTGTATGAAGGGCCAGGTTCAGTTTTACTTTGCATCTTTTTTTTTCTCACGGGTTTTTGTCGAAACGGCTAACCTTTTTTTGCTTTCTTGAAACTCTTGCTTTGCAGGCGGAGAAGTCCAAGTCTTGGGGAAACATCAACTACCATTTGCAGAGGCTAACACGCGGAAGAAAGTGATACACGACATGGATCTTGTATCCATAGTCTGAGGATCGTTGATGGTCAAGTGGTAGTTAATGCTCTTATTGATGATCTTTTCATTTGTCTTCTTGTTCTTTTTGGGTACTTCATCATATTTTGTACAAGTTCTTGGCATCTAGATGAAGAAACTTTGGACACATTGTTCACTTAAAAGAGAAGGGATTTGGTCTCTTTTGTTTTGCAATAAACATGTTCTTTTGAGCCAAGGCAGAGAAGTCCATGAGTGTTAATGATATCTATACTAAAAAAAAGAAGAAATTTGGGGCTTCATACGCCATCCACATCAGCTTTTTAAACCATTCTCTCCTTCTTCCACATCAACATTTTTAAAGTTTTCTTTCTTTGATTTCTAGAAAACTTTTTTAGAGCCGCACTAACAAATTAAAATTAAAAATCAATCTAACTTAAATAAAAACCAAATATTTATAATAATAAAAACTCCAGAGACTTGCTACGTCAGCAAACCTAATATGGTTTTTGGTGTTAAAAAATTCTTATGAAAAAATCTAATATATATTATTAATCTAATTATAAACTCATTAAAACATGTGTAATGTAAGAAAAAATTTTAAATTAAATTATATGACAAACGCAAAGGAAGCTTCTACGTCTTCTAAGTTCTAAGAAATTCCACATACTTCTTCTTTTTGTGAATCGATACTAACTGGCTAATGATAATAATAATCAATTAGTATATATATATTTTTTTTTTTAGTTGGGGTTGCTAATAAAAGAAAAAAAAAAACTACATGAACACCATCATAATAAAAAGGAACAAAAATTAATTAGAACAATGAGATGCTGAGCTAGCAATCATATGCTTCATAAGTTATTTCCTTTTTTAAAATGAAAAACTATTTTGGATTAAAGAAAGAGAAAACTTATAAGTGAAGTTTAGGGTTGCTAATGAAAGAAAAAAACATACTACACGAACAAGATCTGAATAAAAAGAAACAAAAACTATTGTGGGTTCCTAAAGTTATCCACATAAGCAAAAAAAAAAATCTACAAACTCGCCACGTGAGCAAATCTAATATATTTTGTTTTGTTAAAAATCTCTTTTGAAAATATTTTAATATATATTATAAATCTAATTATAAAAGGCTCATTAAAATATATGTGTAATGTAAAAAAAATGTCCAAATTTAATTATATGCCAAATGCAAAGGAAGCTTCTACGCCTTTTAAGTTCTTAAAAATTCTGCATACTTCTTTTTTTTGTAAATCAGTATTATCTCGCTAATGATAATAATAATCTATTAGTATATATAATTTTTTTATTTGGAGTTGCTAATGAAAAAAGGATGTCACTACACGATTAGAATAAAAGGAAACAAAAACTAATTAGAATAATGAGGTTCTTGAGTTGGCGATCATATATTTGATAAATTATTTCGTTTTTAATTTAAAATGAAAAATTATTTTCTATTAAAAAAAGAAAAAGCATATTTGTGAAGTGTGGGGCTCCTAATTAAAGAAAAAAAATACTACACGATCTCGATCAGAATAAAAGGAACCAAAAATTAATTAGAACAATGATGTGCTTGAGTTGGCGATCATATGTTTGATAAGTTATTTCATTTTCAATTTAAAATGATATATCGTTTTTGACTAAAGGAAAAAAAAACTTATATGTGGAGTTTGGGGATGCTAATGGAAAAAAACATTACATGAACACTATCCGAATAAAGGGAAACAAAAATTAATTAGAACATGAGGTGCCTTAGTTGGCGATCATATGTTTGATAAGTTATTTCGTTTTCAATTAAAATAAAATAAAAATTCGATTAACGAAAGAGAAAACTTATATGTGAAGTTTGGGCTTGCTAATGAAAGAAAAAATGATCACGATAGGAATCAAAGGAATCAAAAATTAATTAAAACAATGAGGTGCTTGAGTCGGCGATCATATGTTTGATAAGTTATTTTGTTTTCAATTTAGAATGAAAATTATTTTCGATTAAAGAAAGAGAAAACATATTTGCGAAGTCTGGGCTGCTAATGACAGAAAAAAATACTACACGAACTCGATCGGAATAAAAGGAACCAAAAATTAATTAGAACAATGAAGTGCTTGAGTTGGCGATCATATGTTTGATAAGTTTTTTCGTTTTCAATTTAAAATAAAAATTTCTTTTCGATTGAAGAAATAGAAAACTTATATGTGAGGTTTGGGACTGCTAACGAAAAAGAAAATACTACACGAATACGATCGGAATAAAGGGAAACAAAAATTATTTAGAACAATGAGGTACTTGAGTTGGCGACCATAAGTTTGATAAGTTATTTCGTTTTCAAAAAATAAAAATTTGTTCTTGATTAGAGAAAGAGAAAAATTATATGTGGAGTTTGGGGCTCTTAATGAAAAACAAGAACACTACATGAACACTAAAAGAATAAAAGGAAATAAAAATCAATTAGAACAATGATGTGCTTGAGTTGGTGATTATTTGTTTGATAAGTTATTTTATTTTCAATTTAAAATGAAAAATTATTTTCGATTAAAGAACAAAAAAACTTAAAGTTTATGAGTTCAACCATATACCGAATTCACTTAAAACAAAAATAATTTTAATAATGGCTCCGATTGGTGACATGTATTTTTAAAGTTGAGTTACAGTTGATGTTATAATTCGATGTAACTTGCAGTAAAATTATGTGGTATAAACAGTAGATTTATGTAGTAAGTCTGCTGTATAAATCAGAGTTAACATTTTTGTTAAAATAGATGACTGGTAACTTTTTTGATGTATAAGTTGCACTGTGTATTATTTAAAATAAAATTAAATAAAAAATATTAATAATGATCATATTTATTATAAATTAGAATGATAAAATTAATTAAAATTAATATTAACTTAAAATTCAGGAAACTAATTTTTGTTTTGATAATAATAAAAAAAAACTTAATTTACATGCCAAATCAGATAATTTAGCCCTTTAAAGATTTTTAGCCCTTTAAATTTTTTTTAACAATCTAGAAATTAAAAATTGACAAAAAAAAATAAAAAATTCAAAATACCAACGTTGGAAAAAAGAAAAGAAAAAAGACTAACTCAATCTCTAAATCATCACTTTTTGCATGATTTAAAAATTTAATTTGAGTTAGCAATTTAACAAAGAGATAACTCAAATTTGTAAATCAACCATAACTCATCATAACTCAAGCTTAAAATCAAAAAATCTAATTTTATACTTGATTGGTAACATTTTTGAGTTAGACTCCTAACTCAAACAAAATCAATGGTAACTCACGTTACCAATCAAAGCCAATATTTTGAAAGCTGGTGAACAACAATGAGTTTCAATACGTATTTCAAGTTTTAGTTTAAAATTGAATTTTGACATATCCAATGAGGTGCTTGAGTTTGTGATCATATATTTGAGAAGTTCTTTCGTTTTCAATTTAAAATGAAAAATTATTTTCGATTAAAAAAATAGAAAACTTATAGTTGTTGAGTTCACTCATATACCGAATTCAGTTAAAAAAAAAATAATTTCAATAATGTTTTGAAAGTTGGTGAACAACAATATGTTTCGATACACATTTCAAGTTTTAGCTTAAAAATTAATTTTGACATATTCACTTTGTAAAACTTTTTAGTTAAATCACAATATATTTTTCAGACATATTCAAATATTCAAGATATATAAACTCACATGAAAACTATATTGTAAATAAAATATTATATTTAAAATATCAAATTAAAGTTAAAAAATTATATATCTTAAATAATAATATAATGTTAATAAAAACAATCCGCGTGTAGCGCGGAAAAACCCCTAGTTCTGTAATATGATAACTAAGAGTATAGCTGTATAAGAATCATTAGAACCAGAAAATTTTAATTTTTCTTTTCTTTTTTTCTTACGGATTGTGGTTGTTTTGATTTTTGACGTTTATCGACATCATGTAGCTTTAAAACTAGGTGTTAGCATGTTTGGAAAAAGTTTCTTACACAATGAGAGAGTTTGAATAAGGTACAAGTGATGCAATTGAATTGATTCGTTTCAAATTTACATGTTTTTCTTGATAAACCATTTTTTTTTTACCAAAGACTTTCACTCCGAATCTGGTGTGTTCTCAAAATTTACGCCAGTGTTCCTTCAAAAACCATAAAGTAAAAAATGGTTAGATGATAATACAAAAGATATGGAGAAATTGTAGTGAATGGTAACATCATTTTGTACGTTGAAAATTTATTATTATGGGCTTGCAACGGTATTCTGGGAATAGTTCATCGGATCAACTGGGTTTTGATACTATTTTAAGAATCATGAGTTAAAAATTAAATCCAATTAAAAATAAGTATTAACCAATATCGTTCATAACTTCATATACTATGTCAGATTTATTTTGATACTATAATTGATGTATTACAAATATAGTTAGAAAAAACAAAACATCTTTAATCTATAAAAAAATCTTTTTTTTTTTTAATGTCTTACGGGTTAAGCTCCAAAGACATTCAATCTTCTTTTTCTATATGATCAACTATTTTTATATGCACTATTCATCAGATTATCAGTCAAACCCTAAATATTTTTATCAAAACTGAAGGGTTTTTCAATAACTATATAGTAATATTATGTTTCATAAACAAGTAAAAAAATTAATATTTGATATATTGAGCCTTAATATATGCTGAAAAGAACCTTAATATATTTCTCTAAATTAAACTCCTACAAAGTTCAAAACTCAAACTAAATGAGAAAATTTTAAAATTAAATTTTGCTTGAATAAAATATGCATTTATCAAAAAAAAAAAAATTAAATGAAAATAAAACTAAGTAAGGTGGACTGTAGTAATTTTAACAATAGTTTTAAAAATCAATCCAAATTAAACTCAATTGACAATTGTCTTTCCTCAATATATTGACGTTTTTTTGTTTGTCAGAAAAATATTTGACGTTAACAACAAGAGTTGATTTGGTGAATAACAAAAAAAAAAAAAATTATATTTCACAAACTAATCAATTTGTTAGAAAGAAATAAGGAGAGATAGAGACAGAAATTAGTTATGTTGTGAAATGTAGTTTTTTTTTTTATTCACCAAATTTTCTTTAACAACAAAAGGAAGAAAATAAGAACAAGAAAAAAAAAACTACCTGCTAGTAGCCCAATCGGCCCATGTCTTGGCCCCTTGAGCAGCCTCTCCGGCGCTGCTTTTGAAACTCGAGACGGCAGCCTCCGCCGCAAGAGTCACCTCATTGGCTGTCACTTTCACGGGCAATTCTTCCGACAGAACCCTTGTCATAACAATTGTCACCATAAATATTATTGCAAAGAATTTCACTTTTTCCATTTTGGTTTACACAACTTTTTTCTTCTATTTATTAAAAAAAATAGAAAATTATTACTATTGATTACGATTTTTGTTTTAAAAATAAAATTCTGGTAGATTGATTTGTCTTCTATATGACAATGGATGTGTACTATTTATAGGGCCATAATAGCTATTTAAAAGGCAAAAAGAGCGGAACACAATTTGATTGTTATTGTTAATTTTTTTTTTGTTGACTAAATGTTATTGTTATTTTTGATTCGCCTAAATTTGAGTGTATGTATCTATCATGTATGTTTTCAACGAATTTGCTGTTTTGTTATCTGCTTCAATTTCTTTTATTTTTATGGTTTACTGTAGTAGTCAAATAGGATGTATAATTTCGGGCTCTTTTGCTCTCTAATCATATTGAGAAAAGTTTCAAAGAATATAGGCATGATGTTTGAATAATAAACCCAATAATCATGGTACAGTGTGAAAAGTTGAAAATAGTCTCCTTGTTTAGACGTGAAATTAAAGAGCACTTAGAATTGGCTGACGTCACACTACTATATGAGAGTAGTGAAAAACACATATATTTTTTTTAGAATTTTTTAACCCACTTGATTTTGTT
This sequence comes from Alliaria petiolata, assembly GCA_020283515.1. NCBI lineage: Eukaryota > Viridiplantae > Streptophyta > Magnoliopsida > Brassicales > Brassicaceae > Alliaria > Alliaria petiolata. The sequence continues at coordinate 6,367,778 of JAHZTW010000001.1, read as the reverse complement.
TACTTTGTTAATTTCATTTTACTTATAGATTAAATCTCTTAATACTAAAAACACACATATTTTGCGTGTGTTTAGCGAATATTTGAAAAACGGACATAAATTTTTAAAATATAAATAGTGTCATGAATGAAAAAACATATCAATTTATATAGATATACACATATGCCTTGAACGCTATAGTATACTTTTTACGATAACCTTTACATCATGTGGTGATATATATATCATGGATTGTACTATACTATATGCATATACTAGAATATGAATACGTAAGAAACATTAAGTGTTTAATAGAAGTGTAATAGTATATATTGACTAAAAATTTGATTTAAATAGACAAATCAAAATTAAGACAGAAAGAGTACCTTCGACTTGGAGAAAATATACACGATAAGTATAGTCTGATAGATGTAAATAGTATAAACTTGAAAGTCAAATATAGAGAAGCAACTGCAAACTGCATTATACCAAAACAATCTCATGAACTGACCATTCACGATGGAGAGTTCGTAATACGATTCACTAATCTAGGGATTATCAAACCACATGATTTGGCTATAGAAAAAAGGAGGAAGACATGCATGTCAGCATATTCTCTCCTCACTATTTCAAATAAGGGTATTTTTTAATATATTGTAAGATATACAAAAATAATACAGCTACATTTTTCGGATGCTCACTACATTTATTATAACTTTTGTTATGGTTACTTCTTCTAAATTTTTTTATAAGTTCCTCTTGTTATTATGTCTAAAAAAATTAAGTTAAATGATTTGACTAAATAAGATAAATGGGATATGTAATACAAATGAATAAACTCATCTTATTGTAGAGAGTTTTGTTTAAATTATGTTTGAATAAAATAGTTTAGGTTTAGCAAAAATTTTATGAATACTTTATTTCACAACATTTTATTATTTTATTTTTCAAATATAAGATTTAATTGCTTCAAAAAAAGAAAAATATCCTTCTACAATTATGAAAAGAAATAAAATTTGTCATTTAGAGCCTAAGTCGTGAAAAAATGTTATCGTGAAAAAATGTAATAGACCGAAAATAATAAAATAAACAAGGGTGATTTTAATATATATACATAGTTGACTGAATAATTAGGTAAGTAGTAATTAATAACTGAAAATTAGATATTTAACTGAGAGAAATAAATTTTAATCCGAAAATATCCTTATTGTTTTGTTAAATTACTTAAAATACCATTGATCGAAAAACACTGTTTATTTAGCGTTAATTGGCCAGCTAACATTATTATTATACAATTAACGAGTTAACCATTTAACATATCATAGAAAATAGCATGTTAGAACAGTTATCATATTATTAAAATATAAAATTATCATGTTAACTGAGTTATTGTATCATAAAATTATTATGTTAATTGAATTATCTGATCATAAAATATTAAAAATACGATAATATGAAAATTATCATGTTAACTAATTATTATATTATAAAAAATCTAAATTATTGATTAATTAATTAAGTTAACTTAACAAACTTATACCAATAACCAAGTAAATCACTTTATTATTGTTTAAAATGATGTTGTTATCTGTGTTGTTGCCAATAGCGTTATCATCACCATTTTCACAGTTGTTAATGTTGATATGATGGTGATTAAAAAAAAAGAATGAAAAATGTAATTAAATTGTAAATATGAGATTAAAATAGGATTTTAATATATAATTTATTATTGTAAATAATGTTAAATGAGAGAGAACTAATTTAAGTGTTATTACATACCATACCATGAGTTGCAAATACTCAATACACAAATTCTTTGAAAAATAAGAAGATAAAGAATGAAATATTTGGTCGTTGTGGGAACCAACTTCGCTACATACGAAAACAACTTTCGATCTACGAGTCTTTATCCAAATCGCTGTCAATCGTCGAGCGCCGTCGCTTTCGCCGTTGACTTCCACCTGTGACGCCGCAGCCGCCAATTTCCACTCGCTGCTACCTGTAATTGCTTGTATTTGAGTTTAGTGTTCGGTTTATAGTCGCCAATTTTGCGATTAAATTGCTAGTGTTAAATACATTTATGAGCATTGCTTACTTCTTTTTCCTTTTGGTTTGAATAGCTTCGGCGGAGAAGACAATGGTGACGACGGAAGTTACGATGACGGAGCGATGGTGCGTCGTCACCGGCGGTCGAGGATTCGCTGCAAGGCATCTCGTGGAGATGCTCGTGCGCTACGAGATGTTCCACGTCCGCATCGCCGATTTAGCTCCGGCGATACAGCTCGAGCCTCACGAGGAGACGGGAATCCTCGGCGAAGCAATGAGATCCGGTCGAGTCCACTACGTCTCCGCTGATCTCCGGAACAAATCTCAAGTTGTCGAAGGTAATTTTGGCTTCCGCATTCTCGATTTCACCTCGTAATTTTCAGATTGATTTCGTCGAATTCTAGGTCATTGATTGTTTTAGGGAGTTAGAGAGCTATATATATTCTTCGTTTCTGATGATAAAAGTGGAACAGCTTTTCAGGGAGCAGAAGTGGTGTTTCACATGGCAGCTCCAGATTCATCAATCAACAGTTATCAGCTTCAGCACTCGGTTAATGTTCAAGGTTTGAAGAAACTATAATCTGTGAAAATTCTCTGTGTTAAAAAAGTTTGTTTTATTGGATTCTCCAACTTTCTTTATGGATCTTTCATCTGTAGGGACAACGAATGTAATTGATGCTTGTGTTGAGGTTGGAGTAAAGAGGCTCATCTACACAAGCTCTCCGAGCGTCGTGTTCGACGGTGTCCACGGTATTTTGAACGCCGATGAAACAATGCCGTACCCATCCAAGGTATCTTTCTTGTTGTTCAGAACTTGAAATTTACATGATCATGTGAAATCTCTTGGATGCATCATGCTTCCGCTACTGAGTATCTTCATTGTTTCAGCACAATGACTCGTATTCGGCAACTAAAGCTGAAGGTGAAGCTTTGATCATGAAAGCGAATGGAAGAAATGGGCTACTCACTTGCTGCATACGTCCTAGCAGCATATTTGGACCTGGTGATAGGTTATTGGTTCCATCGCTTGTCGCGGCTGCTAGGGCTGGTAAATCGAAGGTTGGATCTGTTTTCTTTGTTTATCTCTTTGGTCTTTTAAATGCTATCTATCTTCCCTGCGACTTTTTATGCCCTTGTTGTCTCTCCTTTTTAGTCATAGTTTCATCATTCTTGCTAGTTGCATCACAGTGTGTGTATTCCATGACCATGCTATATAGTAAAAGATTTGGCATTTTGCAGATGTGCATCTATCTATCTAAAGAAATGGCGTGATTCTGGCTTTGGTTTTCTTAGGAGTATAGGGATCTCTCGATAAAATGAATGAAATTTCTAAAGATGCATTGTCTCATGTCTTTTACTTTCCCTAGCACATTCAATAATTTACTTTACATTTACGATTCTTTATTGTTCAGTTCATTATAGGTGATGGGAGTAACGTCTATGATTTCACTTATGTTGAAAACGTTGTGCATGCCCATGTCTGTGCTGAGCGGGCTCTAGCATCAGGAGGAGAAGTATGTGCAAAAGCTGCAGGCCAGGTATTTGGTTTCAGTTGATTCCATTTTGTAGTTGCCTATATATCAGTGGCACTATGTTTTGCTGCTGTTATTTAACTGTATATAATACCTCTCTAAGTGTTAGGATGATCTGATAACGTTCTATTAGTCTATAATGAATGAAATGATTGGATGAACTGAATGAACAAGAAAGACGCAACCTTATGCCTGCTTCTTAGCGATATTAAGGAAGTCAGAAAGTTGTATAACAAGCCCTTAAAACATAAATACGAGTTTGGTTCCTGTCTGGTTGTATTTGGACATTTAAGTTGTCCTCGTAGATTTTCTTAGACTTAGTTTTCTTTTAGGTTGGGCTATAAGGTAATATCAACATGAATTAGAATTCTTTCTCTTAGGCTGGGTTATCAGGTGACAGTGCATGGAGTTTGTGAATGTATGGCATTTATCTGATAGAGTTTTATTTCCTCGTACTCTTGTTAGGGAATATATGATGTGTGGAAATCCTAGATGTAGCTTAATCTGACATGAAATGGCTGTGCAGGCATACTTCATTACCAACATGGAACCAATTAAATTTTGGGAGTTTATGTCACAGCTTCTTGAAGGACTTGGCTATGAGAGGTATATATATATATATATATATCTTTAACACAGACTGCAAGAACGTTTTTCCCCCTTTTGTGGTCCTTCATGTCTCGTATGTTAGTCTTAGTTAGATATTTTGTTTGCTTTCTTAATTTTTTTCCTACACAACGCCAGTAAAGAAAAAAGTGTTTATTCATGATGAATTAATACAATTTGGTTGGTATCTTTTGTTGAATCTTAGTTTTCTCTGGAAAAAAATTGTGGTAGATAGAATGATCGTAAAGCAAAACTCTCTTACCAAAGAGAATAACAAGAAAACACATTTAGAAATTGCGCGTCTAAATTTTCTCTCCTATTGGCATTCTGTTTTGGTTAACATTCTCTGGCCTCGTCACAGTTTAAGATGCTACTTTTAACAAGTAATACAATAAACTTAATAATATTACTTATCATATATTTTTTTTCAGGCCAAGCATAAAGATACCTGCAATTATCATGATGCCAATAGCACATCTTGTGGAACTTACATATAAATTACTGGGACCGTATGGGATGAAAGTACCACAGCTAACACCTTCTAGAGTTAGGCTGCTCTCTTGCAGCAGAACTTTCAATTCATCAAAAGCAAAGGATCTTTTAGGCTATGCTCCTGTAGTGCCACTTCAGGTTCATACAATCTTTTTATTCATTCAAAGACATAGATCGATATAATACTCTTTTGCTTTGGTATTTGCTTAACCCTTTCACTTTCATTGTCTTTGTAGGAAGGTATAAAGAGGACAATAGACTCGTTCTCACACTTGACAGCTCAAACCAACCCAAAAAAGAAGGTACTTTTGGCTAACACCTCTGGATTATTTCCTTTTGAGATCAAATCATACCATTGTGATTCTTCTAAGCTTAGGATATATGAGAAAATCAAAGATGAATATTGAGAAAGTCCTAATTGGTATTTATTTGCAGTTACTGATACGCGTCTATGGAAAAAGCAGACTCTGATTGCAATAGTCATTCTGATTACTCTCTATCTTAACTTTGTTGCAACGACCGAACATTCTGTCGTGATAACTGCGATTTTGGTAGTGTCAATTATTTTGTTCTTCCGTGGCATTCTATCAGAGAAAAGGAAATTGTTCGGGAGCAAGAAGAGTGAGTAATGAAGACAAAATCTCAACGATGCGTAATTTGAGATTTTTTAATTTTTTTTTTTAATCAGGTTAAGGCTTAAACCTGACTCTTTTGTGTACATGGATGTTGCTTGGTTTGAGTTGCGTGTATTTGTTTTTCCTTTGTTACTTCAACTCTGTAACAGTCAGCTTCTGTTACTCTAATACCAAAATTTTATTATTCGGTTTGGATCATTTTTGCTTTGTCAATGTAATCAACAAAACTAGGCTAGTACGCAAAATTCGAATAATTTTAGTTAAATTTTAGATTTTGTTACATCCAAATCTGATATATATATTTTAATTATTCTTATTGAATTTTTTCTTAGACTTTTTTTTTTAGATTTATTGTTAAGATTTTTTAGTTAGTTTAAATAGTATTTGACAATTAGTTTTAACATATATTAAGAAATAAAATGTTTGACAATTAGTTTAGTATAATAATTTAAATATTTTTTTTAAAACAAAACTAAGAAAAATTGTGGTGCTTGACACAAAACGGTCTCTAATGTTTCTTCTTTTAATGTATGTAGTTTTTTTCATTTAACTAGTAATTATTTCAACTTTAATTTTTTTATACTTGAAAAAGTGGAAAAGAATTGTAAATATATAATTTTATTTTTATTTAGGATGAAAATAATCTTTAAATTATTACCATTAAAAACAATTAGGATTTACATTGTACAAATTACTGATTTTTTTCTCCTTTGTTTCATTATAAAATGTAGATTAAGATTTTTCACATTAAAAAAAATTAAATTTTCTATTTTACTCACTATAAAATGTGATTTCACTAATTAATAAATTAAAAAGTAGTGATAAAACTAGAAAAAAATTATGATAATTATAATTTAAAGAAACAAGCTAAAGTTGTGAAACTATACTTAATATAAAACGGACAAAGTAATATTTAATTGAGTGTTTGATAAAAGTAATTTAATAATGGGTAGTTTTGGTAAATAATGTTCAGATCCGTATAAATGAAAACAAAACACGTAATTTTGTTTTTTTTTCGTTTACAAAGCTAATAACATTTGTGAACTAGAATCATGAAGACATGTCATCTTTTTTTTTCGTCAACAGCGTAAACTCTTAGAACGGTTCAGATAATTAAACCGGTGGAGTTGAGCTTACATAATCCAAATGATAAAAGTAGTCTCGAACACTACGTGCCAACTTGTCTGCCTTTGTATTTTGAGCTCGTGGGCTATGCGAGATAGAGTAAAATGTGAATTTCATCCTGCTTCTCTCGTATTCCTCCAAATGTAGTGCGAAGGCCGGCCATTTCTCTGGTTTAGACACCATCTTCACCAACTCGGAGCAGTCCGTGGTGAAAGCCACCGCGAATCTTCTTGCATCGAGCATGCAATGCATCACCCATATCAAAGCTTCCAATTATGTATGTAATGGAGAAGTGCTCCGCCTTACATTTTTTGTCCCCATCAATGTATCCTCATTACCCAAACCTTGGCAGAACCATCCTAGCCCCGCATTCGTTGTCGTTTCCTTCCAAGACCCATCTACCTTACATATCAAACCCGCCTGACTTTGTGGTTCTGATACACCTGATCCAAGTTGTGTGTTCACTTGAATATCTTCCACTTGTGCGACATCCCATGCGATTGCCTATGCCCAGGCCATTTTTAATATGTCGCGTGGATCTCGATCTATATTCGAAAATACCTTCTCATTTCGGGCCTTCCATGGATACTATGGTATATAAAGCTTCCGTTGGAAATCCTTGTTGCGGTGTTGGGATCACCGATAGAGCCCAAACTTGAAAAGCCGGTGGGCATTCAAATAATGTGTGGTTTATCGTTTCCCTCTCCGCACCACATCTTCCACATTGTGGATCACAATTAATACCCCTGTTGTACAGCCTATCCATTACCGAAATACACCCGGATATCACTTTCCATAAGAAATGTTTTTTCTTTGGAGAGCATTTGACCTTCCAGGCGTGACCTTGTAAACTACTCACATCGGGTCCATAAAATTTTGGTAAAACACCATTATATGGGTATTCCTGCTCAATTGTGTAACCCGACTTTACCGTATATCTTCCCGTCTTTGTATAGTGCCAGTTTGCCACGTCTTGTCTTAACTCCCTTGTAGTCGGAATACCTATGATTAATGGTATGTCCTCTGTGACAATAAATTGCTGAATTAGTGGTAAATTCCACGTTGATGATATGGGGTCAATCAATTGATTGACGGTTAGCTCGGGATATAAATTGTATCCCTTGCATCTTGCTGATCTCGGGGGAGATGTCGGAATCCATGGGTCATTCCATACATATATGGAAGTTCCTGAACCAACTCTTTTGATGAGCCCTTTTTGTACCAGAGATCGAGCAGAAATTATACTCCTCCATCCATAAGATGGAGAGTACGAGAGAATAGGGTCCATAGGCCCTCAATTTCTGTAGTATCGTCCTTTAAACACCTTTGCAAATAGTGATTCCAGATAATTTATGAGTCGCCAGAGCTGCTTTGCTAGCAAAGCCGTGTTAAAATCCTCTATTGCGCGATAACCAAGTCCCCCCTCTGATTTGTGTTTACACAAATTTTTCCATGCAGTCAAATGCATGCCTCTTGTTTGGCCATTAGTACTCCACCAAAATTGTGCCACCGTACTAGTAAGCTTCCCTGTGATCGTTTTTGGCAGCCGGAAACACGACATTGCATAAGTTGACATTGCTGTGGCTACCGATTTTATTAACACCTCCTTGCCCCCTTTGGATAACAATCTCGATGTCCATCCATTTATCATTTTTTGCTGACGTTCGATTAGAAAATTAAAATTTTTTGTTTTTGCCCCGCCCATACTCTCTGGTATCCCCAAATATGTACCCATCCTACATTCATAATCCCCAAAGTATCGTTAACCTCAATTTTGGCAAGCGGGTCTACTGTATATCCAAATTGTACCGATGATTTCGTAAAATTTATTTGTTGTCCTGAAACTACTTCATACTGTTTCAATATATTAAGCAGTATATGTGCTTCCTCCTTAGTTGCTTTATAGAAGAATAGACTATGATCATCTGCAAAGAGTAGATGAGATATTATCGGAGCTGATCTTGCTATTTTTAACCCATTATCTGTTTCATCCTCTCTGCTTTCCTCATATTTGCTATAAGTACTTCCGTGCAAAGGATAAAAAGATACGGAGATAAGGGGTTACCTTGTCGGAGACCACAGTTAGGTGTAATGTTACCCCTTGGTTGGCCATTAATTAAAACCTTATATTGTACCGTCGTTATACACCCCATCATCCACGTAATCTATTTTTTCCAAAAAACCCATCTTCCGTAGTAAATATTCAATAAATTGCCATTCGACGCGATCATAAGCTTTGCTCATATCGGTTTTTACCGCCATATACTCCCCTTTACATGACTGATTTGTGCGTAGACCCTGAAACATTTCCTGCGCTATGAGTATATTATCCGAGATAAGCCTTCCTTGCATAAAAGTTGTTTGTGTTTCAGAGATAAGCCGTGGGAGTACCCGTCTTAGTTGTTGACACAAGACCTTCGAAATAAGTTTGTAGGCAACATTGCACAAACTTATCGGCCGCAATTCTGTCATCTTAGTAGGTCTCTCTGCTTTTGGGATAAGACAGATTTTGGTTATATTAAGCCTCTTGTTAAAAGTTCCCGTTGTTAAGAAATTATTCACTAGTGGTACCACCTCTGTTTTAATTATATGCTAAGAGCGTTGAAAAAATAAGGCCGTCATCCCGTCCGGGCCTGGAGCTTTTTTTGAATGCATCATAAATAAAGCGGTGCGTACCTCCCCTTCCGTTGTCATTACCGTTAGTGCCTCGTTATCCATCTCTGTTATCATTCCTGTAATCTCCCCCAGCGTCTCCTCAAATTTCATCGGCATGGAAGAAGTAAATAACTCTTCGAAATAATCGACTGCTACTTCCTCCACTTTACTATCCCCGACCACCCATGTTCCCTCCTTGTTATACATCTCTACCAACCGGTTTATAGTTCGACGTTGCTTTGTTGTAGCATGATAGAATTTGGTATTTAGATCCCCACATTTATGCCATAAGTTTCGACTTTTTTGCTGCCAAAATTCCTCCTCGTCTATATAAGCCTCCTTTAGCTTTTGAGTAGTCTCATTTAACTCTTCCTGTGTCCGCAAATCATCACATTGTATTTCTTCTAATGCATCTTGAAGTTCAGCTATTTTATCTTTCCCATACATACGAGTCTCCTTTCTCCATTTGGAAATTTCATGCCGACAGTTGCTTATTCTATCGACAAACGATGTTATTCCACTTCCATTTGTTTGGTGCCAACCATTTGTGATTGATTCCATAATACCCTCTTGTCCAATCCATCTCTTGTCAAACCTAAACTGATGTCGTCGTTTTGTGATTCGTGTTTCAATGGTTGCCACTATAGGTCGATGATCCGACCCAACCATCCGTAAATATTCAACAAAGGAGTGTGGGAACATTTCATGCCAATCTTCTGTGGCTAGAGCCCTGTCTAATCGACACCGAACCGTTTGACCATTTCTTCTACCTCGCCAAGATAATTTATTTCCTTTATTTGGGAACTCCAATAATCCACAATTTAACAGGCTATTATAAGTCATCTATTATCTAACAGGCTATTAAATAATAGATGTCATCTAAAAAGCTATTAAAAATCATATATTATCTTTCTTCTTGAAATTAATAAGTTTTTTTAAAACCACATATTATAAGTCATTGCCTTTCGCAAAAAAAAAAAAAAAATTATAAGTCAATGAATACCAAAAATAAGCTGGACCAGATTAGAAAATTCTCATGTTTATAATGAATGTTGGGCAGGAAATGAAAAGAATAGCACTAACTTGTGGGAAGCAACATAAGTTTATCTTTTAGAAAATTTATTCACAACTACACATTTTTTAATCGCCAGATTATACAATTGTTCAATACTAATGCTTTGACAATCAAACATCCCAATTTATTTGCATTTAGCCAAAATTATTAGGTACGAGCAAATATCAAATTAAGTATTAAATCAAAACCAAAATGACCATCAAATTTAACTTAGCACTATGGTCAAGACCGTTAGATGTTGAGCCTAATCGAGAGTATCCTCGGTGTTTCTCTTATAATGAAATGGAATCACAATAAACTCCTAATAAACATTAAACAAACTATTCATATTACTCGATGAAATAAAGCCTTTAAACATCGTTTTAGTTAAATGGATCCCGTTAATAACCTTTTTAACACACAAAATTCTTCTAATTATCCTTTCAACTACCTATATCTCAACAATTATTCGTTTTAAAAATCAATCTTCCAACCAACCCAACATATACCAAATGATGGTTATCCACCAAATTTCTTCATGCCATCAGTTGTTCCAAACTATCCTCCATATTATGGATCGATGATGCCATATTTATCTCAAGCACCTCCATATTCTTCTATTCCAACATGTAATGAAATTGTTTTCAATGTTGAAGCAACTGAATTTCCCGAATTTTCTACACAAATGACTCTTGGTGGTATGAGCGGTGTTCATGAAGCCATTCCAGATGCAAAGGATTCAACTCCTTCTCGTCGGAGAAGCCCCAAATGGTCCACCAAGGAAAATTTGGTGCTATTGAGTGGATGGATTAAATATGGAACACACAACGTTGTTGGCAGAAACCAGAAAGGTGATTCATATTGGGGTAAAATTTATGAGTACTGTAATGAGCATTGTTCATTTGATATCCACGTGATGGAAACTCGTGCAGAAATCATTACAACTACGTGAACAAAATTATTTGCGAACCAGCTCGCCTGTGGGACTTCGCCGATTTGGCTATCATCATGAGGTCATGTATCATGTTGCATAATATGGTTGTTAAGGACGAACGAGAGACATATGCTTAACATTGGACCGATGATCATTCTGAGGCAAGTGGGTCTAGTACACAACAACCATTCTCGACAAAGGTGCTACTTGCATTTGAAAATCATGTATGTGCTAGATCCGAGTTGCGTGATTCAAATGTACATCACGAATTGCAAGCAGATCTAATCAAATACACATGGGCACAATCGGAATGTTTATGTCGTTAATGAGATTTATAAGTTTGTGAGTTGAGTCTTTGTACTAATTAAGTTATGTGTATTTCATTAGTTGTGTTGTGTGTTTATTAGTTTATTATATTGCATTTTAAGTTTTTCGTCAGCGTATGTGCTTTAATAATGACTATTTCAATTTCTCGTCTTTATTACTTGCAATTTAAAAAAAATATAAAATAAAAACGATTATTTTCTAATATTAATTAAATTTCACTTACATTAATTTTATTTCAATCGATAATTAATTGTCATTAATAATATGTAATCACAAAAAACAAAACATAAAGAAAATAAAATATATAAAATAAAAATGATAGGGGGTAGGGTGTTGTAATTTTATTAAACAAAACCATTGTAGATGGTAAAGTTTAAGTGAGTGTTGAATTATGGTCTGGATGAGAGAGAAGGTGATGTGTAGTGTTAAAAGGTAAAAAAAATGGATGTTTTAATATTACAATCAATGTAGATAGCCTTAAAAGTATTTTTCACATATATATACATATATATGATTATGATTGTAGTGTCGTTGAGATATATCTGACGAACAACGGCGGTTACAAAGAGTGGCATTGACGAAGAGCGACATAGAGAAGGTAAAGATTCTTTGCATTTCAAATTTGGAAATCGAGATCTTCTTTGAAATTAAGATTTGTGATTTGCGATTATTTAATTTGGGATAGAGTTGCTTAAAAAACTTTGAAATTGGAGTTTGTGATTGATTTTGGATGGGGTTTCCATTTTGATCTATCTTTGTTTCTTCTTTGCGTTTCATAGTGATTTGTTTACCCTGACTGTGATCTTACCCTGGTTGTTATATTTGATCACTTAGGAGAAGAAGGCTTATTTGGATAAATCTGCTGAACTAAAGGCATGACAAAACAAGTCATTGGAGAGCAATGATATGCTGATGAGGACGTATGTGTTATATAATTAATGGATTTGTCGTTTCTTTTTCTTTTTATTACATGAAAGCTTGAGTCCTAAGATGATTTTGTGACTCATTTAGTAGGAGAATGAAGAGAAGAAACTGATGATATTGATGATGCTGAAGAGAAACCAACTGATAATGTTGATAGGGTTGAGGAGAATGAAGTTGAGAATAAAGAAATTGAAGGTAAAGTAGAGGATGAAGAGGTTTTGGATGACTTACTAATAGTAATGTTAATTTCACTTTGGGTTCTTCTACTCATTGAAATAGGTTTAACTCTTTATCGTTGCGTTTTGTGAGAGGTTATAAAAATTGATTTGATAACCTATGTCACCAAAGTGCACTTATCTTTTCGGTCACTTGTCCCGAGAGAACTTCAAAGTTAAGCATGCTTGAGTTGGAGCAGTATTAGAATGGATGACCTTTCAGAAAGTCATTTTCAGAATCATTTTCGGAATCATGTGAGTGAGGACAAAACACACGAAAAAAATCATGTGGTGATTGTAGGGTCAGTATTTCATGACTATCGAACCTCCCGATTAACGCAGAGACCGTCGGACAGGAGTAGGGCCAATAGAACAAGAGAGGACAATGAGAGCCCACTGGTAGATGACGGTCGGGGCGTTACAATATACTAACAAACACTTGTAATCACATGATCTGATTGAGCTATGACGACATATTTTTTTAGTGCAATATCAATTTTTTTAAAGAAAACTTTAGAATACAACCTTCAAATATCCATGTATAACAACTTTTGACACCAAATAACTTATCATCTATTTTAGTGTCATCGTTGATGGTGATTGGAGATATAACCATATATTTGGTCATTGATTTTATTTATTTGTAGTGAAAGTTAATGACATGCTAACATAAAAATGGTTAGTTATATATATAATATCTACTTTGATTATTATGTTTTTCAAATTCACTTGTTGTCATCACTGCTACAAGTTCTAGAGATGACATACCTCCTATATCTTTTTTTCAAACGTGTTATAAGCAGTGCCGGCAGTGGCGAATATAGGATCAATTTTCATGGGAGGCAGATCATGTAAAAACAAAAATATATTAGAACCATAAAAATTGATTTCAGCAAAATAACACTAAACAAAAAAAATTCATCCGGGGCAACTGCCCCCCATCCTCTTCATGTGGATTCGCCACTGAGTGCCGGTCCAACTAAAATGGTGATTCTAAACAAAAATTAAATATATAATTTTTTTATATTTATTAATAAAAGATTAAATAATATCTATTTGAAAATACTCTTTTTAAATAACAACCTATTTTGATACATAAAAGCTAAATTATATTTTGGTTAGTTTTTTTTATATATGTAATCTTATAAATCCATTATATTAAAACAAAAATGTGGTCATAAACTATAACTTAATCCGCTTGTGTTCTGTGCCGGGCCTGGGTACAAAATATACATGTGAGTTGTCTTTCTTTAAGTTGATTCAAAATTTGATGTGTTTAACTTTTAAAAGTCACTTTATTTTTTAAGATGTTGTAGCATCAACATTAAAATTCTCGATCGCTTATCATCTAGTAGGTTGAAACTATTTTTCGAGATTAATGGATGATGATGAGTGATTCATCTTTGGAGACAGAAAGTATGGATTAGGATTGAATCAAATTAGCGAGAAAGGCGGGAAACAGATAGTTTCAAACAAGAATATCAATAATATGTTATGAAAATTATGAAATGGTGAATGATTAAGATATTGCCTACAAACTCTATAAAAATAATGAAATTAATTTTCAAGTTCGCCACATCTATGAAATAAATATTGAGGTTTTTCATTATTAGAGATTATATAAAGTAGGATGCATCAAAATTAGTAGTTAACATGATCGTGACACATGCCAAGTTAATCGATCAGATTTTGACACGTGTTAAAAAATAATCAATTATCTTTTAACGTAATCATAACATAAATCTAGAAATTAGTTTAATAAAAATCAAATAATTTACATGATAAGATTATCACAAGTTATAATATTCCCGCATGTTATAAATAAGATTTTCGCATGTTATAAAAATTGCAAAGTTTTATAAAACTTTATTGTAATAAAAGAAAATACTAAATTATAAAATTTGTATTCATCTAGACTATAAGTGTAATAATTTTATTTTCTAACTTTTTTTTGTTTTGGGTTTCCTTCGTAAAACTTATGAAATACTAAATTATAAACCAACGAGTATCTAGATCTAATCCAAAATTAAAATGATTGCAACACATGCGAGTCAATCGATAAAAATTTGACACATTATAATAAACTTCTTTCAATAAAAAATAATAAAAAATAAGTTAAAACATATATAATTAATTCCAATAAGAGTGGGATAATCAATTCGTCAAACGTTTTGAAAACAATAACCATTTAAATAGTAAAATAAATAAAAATAAACCTAATTCATATAGGAAAATAAAAAACTCAAACCTAGCTAAAAATAAATTTAAAAAATAGAAAAAACCGGATCAATGGTATTTATTCATATAGACACTCTAGATTTTGATTTGATATTTTTTATATTGCTATTTTTTTCATCAGTGATCCGATTTTATCTTCTATTTGTTTTAATTTATTTATAAGTGACATGTTTTATAAATATATATTATAACCATATGTATATGCGGGTCCTAATCTTGTATATATATATATGAGTTTAATTTTTATTGATTTTCTGAAATGTTTTGTCCAAACAATATATCAGTGGCGAATCTAGAAATTATTTTTACTACGTGCATAATATATATTAAATATAATTAACACAGCTAAAAAAATTATTGGGGTCAATATGAAATTTAAACTCAAAAAGGGGGTCCAAACATGAAAATTAAACCATTTTATCTAATGTTCTTTATGAAAATGGTGTTTCATTTGGGATTTATAAAATTTTACTGAACCCATATCTCTAAGCGTGGACTCGCCACTGAACTACACTAGAGAATATATACAGTATTAACTTGATGTCAAGAACGTCAAACTTCATTTGCAATAGTTGCAAACTTAAATACATAATTTAATGTGTGTAATCCTTACTTTTCTGAATTCATATAAGATTTGTAAAAGCCACCATCACCACAAAAAAAAAAAAATTTACCAGTTCAAAAATTCAAAATATAGTTAATGGATTTCGATTCAAATTTGAGGTTGAATCATGATTTGTCCAGAAGCATATGTTACCTGATGCAACCACTTCTAACAAAATACCAACTTTTGTCCGAACACTCTCATATGACTTCTATTAGGTGAAAATTGCTCAGAAGATGATGTCCCAACATCAAAAAAGGCACCGCAGTCGCCAATAGGAATATGATATGAGCTTTTCGTAAGCACAAGACGTAACCACAAGACAGTCTCTTTCCGATGTTGTAGCAGTTTTAGGAGCAATTTCAGAGACAATTGAAGGATCCAAAAAGTGTAGAGTTTCTACTCTTTCACTTGATCAATGAAACCAGAGTAGTCACCAAACAAAGGAAACTTCTTCTTGTGATTAGCTAATCAAGATCTGACAAATGTTAAAAAGATAATAATTAAAGACGTACCTTGCTGCTCACATGACCGGGCAGTATGTCACTTTCTTATTCATTCTTCTTAAATTGCAACTTGGTTTTTGTTTACATCTCAAGACATATTCCAACACTTAATTTCTTTCCTGTTGTTGGTCTAATGGTTTTGATGTGGCACTTAAATCTGAAGGCTTTCTTCTCAGAAGCATGCATGCTTACTCTTATCTTGTTGTGCATGTACATATATATACTCTCATCGGCTTCCTCAAGGACATCTTCCTGAAAATCAGAGCAAAATCATTCAGATAATACTACAGCATGCAGATGCTTACGATTCTTTAGTTATCTATGCTACCAGAGATGTTTGGTCCAATCTATCCCGCTAAATATATTAGAAAAAATAACATATGATTTTGTCGTTAAATTTGCAATGAAATAGTAGTTCATTATAAAAATTCGTTGCTATTAAGGTAAAAAAAAAATGCGTTGTTTTTGCAATTGGTATTTCAAGCCTTGATAATATAATTGCAACTACGAAAAAAAAAGAGAAAGTACCAAAAAAAGAAGAATGTAAACTTGTCTTAGCGCCGCCCTATTTTTTTTTGTTTTTGTACTTTTTTACTTGTCACGTTATACAAGAAAAATAGTAGCTAAGTTAATATAGCTAGGTTTCTCTAGGTCTGAAAATAAGTTTTAACATATTTCTGATCTCCTTCCGATCAGCAATCATAAATTCAGATTCCATCCCGAATGATCTCATCATGGAGATATTCTCGAGATTGCCTGCAAAATCAATGGCGAGGTTTCATTGCTTGTCGAAGCTGTGGGAGTCCAAATTTGGCCGTCCAGATTTCAGAGAATTGTTCTTGACCAGATCCTCCGCTCAGCCGCGTATCATATTCGCCATAGAAGAAAAAGGACTGTGGAGCATCTTCTCGTTGCCTCAACATCAGCGTTCATATGAGAAGTCATCGTCTTCTTCTCTTGTATTACCCGCCGAATTTCATATAATATTCCCTCCAGAGAATATGCGTATCTATCCTCGTGACGACCGACAATTTGCGTGGGGCTATGCCTCTGGTTTGATCTATTTCTATGGTATGTGGATCAAAAAGGAGGATTACAGTGGAGTGCCTGTGATATGTAACCCTAAAACGGGACGGTATCACTACAAGAAAACATGCTTTTCGCGACTACAAGAACAGTTGCTAAGCAGTCGCAAAACCATGATTTACGACTAATTAGCGACTAAAATAAGTAGTCTCTAATGTTTCGTCGCTAATTAAAGTAGTCGCTAAATAGTCGTAAATTTGCGACTAATAAGCGACTACGTATATGTCAAGTGAAAACAGTCGCGACTTAGTCGCAAAAGTAGCGACTAACTCGCGTCTTTTTAACGACCAAATTGCGACTCAGTTTAGTTGTTTTGGAGTCGTAAATTATGTAGTTGCTAATTAGTCGCTAAATATTGCGACTGTTTAGCGACTCTTTAGTGACTAAATAGCGACTAATTGAGACGATTTAGCGACTGTTTTGTGACTCATTTTGCGACCTTTTAGCGACTAATAATTTAAAAAAAATGTATTTGGTAAAAG
>JAHZTW010000001.1:6173025-6338041 GCA_020283515.1 Alliaria petiolata | reverse complement strand
CTTTTACCAAATACATTTTTTTTAAATTATTAGTCGCTAAAAGGTCGCAAAATGAGTCACAAAACAGTCGCTAAATCGTCTCAATTAGTCGCTATTTAGTCACTAAAGAGTCGCTAAACAGTCGCAATATTTAGCGACTAATTAGCAACTACATAATTTACGACTCCAAAACAACTAAACTGAGTCGCAATTTGGTCGTTAAAAAGACGCGAGTTAGTCGCTACTTTTGCGACTAAGTCGCGACTGTTTTCACTTGACATATACGTAGTCGCTTATTAGTCGCAAATTTACGACTATTTAGCGACTACTTTAATTAGCGACGAAACATTAGAGACTACTTATTTTAGTCGCTAATTAGTCGTAAATCATGGTTTTGCGACTGCTTAGCAACTGTTCTTGTAGTCGCGAAAAGCATGTTTTCTTGTAGTGAAAGAACATGCCTAGGGGAATCAGAACTTGTTCCTCCGGCTAAGCATCTATTGTTGCTATTGCATCCGAATTTGTGATGGCCGAAGATCCAAATACCATATGATGGCAGTAATGAAATTGGTATTCGATAAATTGATTTTCCTTTGAAGAGATTCATGAACTGCTCGGAAAGTAATCAAAAATGTTATGACCTTAATCAAGAACAACGATTACAAAATAAAGTACGATTACAGAGAACGATTCCTCAAACTGATGCGTCTTCTTATTATCGAATGAGGAAAAAGAGAGCCTCTTAGCATTTGAAAGATTGGTGGAATAATAATATATATAGTGATTGAGAATAAAAAAAAGAAGAGAATACCGATTGGATATGATAATAGATAAGAGATAAGTAGCGAAGATCATGTCTAGGGGAATCAGAACTTGTTCCTCCTGCTGAGCAGGTATTGTTGCTATTGCATCCGAATTTGTGATGGCCGAGGATCCAAATACCATATGAAGACATCAATGAAGTTGGTATTCAGTAAATTTACTTTCCTTTGATGAGATTCATGAACTGATCGGAAAGTAATCAAAAGTGTTGTGACCTTAATCAAGAACAACGATTACAGAATAAAGTACAATTACAGAGAATGATTCCCCAAACTGATGTGCCTTCTTATTATCGAAGGAGGAAAAAGAGAGCCTCTTAGCATTTGAAAGGTAAGTGGAATAATAAAATATATAGTGAATGAGAATTTTTTTTATTCATCGTAAACATATAAAATATCAAATTATTTCTCTTTGACAATAAGAACATGTTGTTTTGTAGTATAACTAATCTGAAATATATTTGTGGTAAAATTTGTGAATTGATGATTGTAAAAAGGATGTGTGATTCTATTTTATGCATATTTATATATAATAGTGTATTGTTTATTACTAATACTATTCATCATGTTAAGAAATTTATGTACACTTTTTTCTGACGCGAATATTTTGATATAGATATAAAATTCTATATTTTTCAGTTTGATTTCAACTTTTAATGAATTATTTATGAAAAAATGTAAGACAAATAAGATTGAAAAGAGAAAAACATGTTTCACAAAATAAGAAAGAGAAAGAATGAAAGAGGAGAAGACACATAAACAAATGATAAAATTGTATATATTGTTTTTTCTATAGTTATGTAGTTAATTATAGTTTTTGGGTTATTCATCCATATAACTCTATCATTAAATTAAGAACAATAAAATAAAAAGATAAAGAATTAAGTACATATCAATATTTATGTGTATTTTGTTTTAAAATGTTGGTGACACATGTCAATGTTTGGAATGCCACGTAGCAGCATTTCAAAGCTCATTTAAAAAACAAAACCTTACTATATTATAATAAATATATATATATATATATAGGTTATATAATATCACATCTGGTTTTTCTATAGTTATGTAGCTAATTATAATTTTTTGGGTTATTCATCCATATAACCTTATCATTAAATTAAGAATAACAAAATAAAGAGATAAAAGAATTAAGTGTTACAATTATGAAGTACACATATCAATTTTTTATGTGTTTATATTTTTGTTTCTTTAAATGTAGGTGATACATCAGACATGTCATGTGGCAACATTTCAAATCACTCTAAAAAACATTACTATATTATAATAGATAGATAAATATATATCGAATGGATAATTGTTTTGAACGAGATAGGGAATGGGACGAAAAATTCGGGATGGGTACGGGAGGGAACGAAAACCCGTCCCAAAATTTTCAGGTCTCCTTCTGAAAAAAAACTTTATTATATCTTATATAATATCACATTTATTTTTTCTATAGTTATGTAGTTAATTATAGTTTTTTGGGTTATTCATCCATATAACCCTCTCGTTAAATTAAGAACAAC
Source organism: Alliaria petiolata (assembly GCA_020283515.1). Lineage (NCBI taxonomy): Eukaryota > Viridiplantae > Streptophyta > Magnoliopsida > Brassicales > Brassicaceae > Alliaria > Alliaria petiolata. The sequence goes on along the minus strand of JAHZTW010000001.1, from coordinate 6,335,715 downwards.
AAAATAATGAGATAATAGAATTAAGTGTTACAATTATGAAGGACACCCATCAATTTTTTATGTATTTATGTTTATTTTTTCTTTAAATATTGGTGACACATGTTAATGTTTGGAATGCCACATGACAGCATTTCAAAGCTCATTTTAAAAAAAAACCTTACTTTATTAGAATAGATTTTTTTTTTTATAGTTATGTAGTTAATTATAGTTTTTGGGTTATTCATCCATATAACCCTCTCGTTAAATTAAGAACAACAAAATAATTTGATAATAGGATTAAGTGTTACAATTATGAAGGACACCCATCAATTTTTTATGTATTTATGTTTATTTTTCTTTAAATGTTGGTGACATATGTTAATGTTTGGAATGCCACATGGCAGCATTTCAAAGCTCATATAAAAAAAAACCTTACTTTATTAGAATATATATAGATAGATAGATAGATAGATACTAATTTTGTTTGGTTTAAATAGAATTTTGTATTAGGGTTTTTGCTTTGGGTAAAAGATCCATCCGTTTCTTTACCTACAAGGTAGCCCATTAACCACTAACAAGTCTTTATCTCTAACACCAAAACATTAATCAAAGAAAAGGGTGTTTTTTTATAAATAAGTCAACGTATATATATATATATATATATATTAACTATGTTCATTAAAATATCATAAAGTTTAGGTGGACTTGTAAGGACTCCCAAAAAAAAAAAAAAAAAAAAAATCGGAAGGATTCATGGGGTTTTCTGCAAGGATGATTCATGTTTCTTTCACCGTTGGTATCAAGTTATGAATAAAAAGCTACTTTTTGGCTAATTTTTTTATGGCTCGAAGACTAATATTGTAATTAGGATTGAGTGACCCGTGTGGCAATATAAGTTCGTTTGGGACTAGTTATTACGTTCGGTTTTTTTCTCGTTTACTTTTTTAATTGTCACGTTATATAATGAAAAAAAGGCTTTGACCAAAAAAATAGAGAAATTGCCCAAATAGCACTATTTTAAGTTTTTAGTTCAATAATAGCACCAAGAATTTTGTTAATCACTTTTAACATTATTAGAAAGTTTTTATACACATTTAGGAAAACTTTCTTAACTTTTAATAAAACCGTTAAGAAGCCGTTAAACACATTTGGGAAAGCTTTCCTAACTCAAATTTAAGAAGCTGTTAGACACATTTAGGAAAACTTTCCTAATTTTAATGAATTTTAGGTAGCCGTTAGACACATTTAAGAAGACTTTCCTAACTTTAATAAATGCTATTTATGAAAAAAGTGAGCGTATGAGATTATTTTTGAAAAATAAACTTTTTGTTGAATGCGTCAAAGTTGCTTATTAACATGATCATGACACGTGCCAAGTTAATCGATTAGATTTTGACATGTATTAGAAAAATCAAACCAATTAGATTTTAACATAATGTTTACAAAAATCTAAAAATTAGTTTAAAAAAAAAGAATAATAAATTTTTTAATAAGACCCCCATATCCAAATTATAAGTCGAATGTTGTAAAATAAGTCGATCAAATGGGATTAGTTGATTGTTGCGAAAATAAGTCAACCAATACAAAATAAGTTGATTGTTGCAAAATAAATCGATTATTGTAAAAATAAGTCGATTGTTATAAAATAAACCGACCAACCCAAAATATATGTCGACTGTTGTAAAATAAGCCGATTGTTATAAAATAAGTCGACCAATTTAAAATAAGTAGACTGTTGTAAAATAAGCTATTGTGGAAAATAAGTCAACTGTTATAAAATAAGTCGACCAATCAAAAATAATTCGAATGTTATAAAATAAGTCAACCAACCCAAAATATATGTGGACTGTTGTGAAATAAGTCGACTGCTGTACAATAAGTTATTTTTTGTAAAATATGTCGACTGTTTTAAAATAAGTTGACCGATCCAAAATAAGTCGAATGTTATAAAATAAGTTGACGAACCCAAAATATAAGTCGACTGTTGTGAAATAAGTTTACTGTTGTAAAATAAATCCACTATTGTAAAATAAATCGACCAATCCAAAATAAGTAGACGGTTGTGAAATAAGTGGACCAAACCAAAATATAAGTCGACAGTTCTAAAATAAGTTAATTGTTGTAAAATAAGTTGATTGTTTCAAAATAAGACAAATTTTGTAAAATAAGTTGATTATTGTAAATAAGTCGACAACCAATTCAAAATGAGTCGACTGTTGTGAAATAAATTGTCTGTTGAAAAATAAATTGACCAATTTAAAATAAGTCGACTGTTGTAAAATAGGTCGACCAATCCACAATAAATTGACTGTTATAAAATAAGTCGATTGTTGTAAAATAAGCCGACTGTTGTAAAATAAGTCGACTATCTTATTATATAAATTGGATGCGTCAAAGTTGCTTATTAACATGATCATGACACGTGTCAAGTTAATCGATTTGATTTTGACATGTGTTAAAAAAATCCAACCAATTAGATTTTAACATAATGTTTAGAATATTTTAACATATCTTATTATATAAAGTAGGATGCGTCAAAGTTGCTAATTCACATGATTTCGACACGTGTCGATTCAATCGATAAGATTTTGACACTTGTCGTAATTAATTCGTTAATATAAGTTGAATGTTGTAAAATAAGTTGATTGTTGTAAAATAAATCGAATGTAGTAAAATAAGTCGACTGTTATAAAATAAGTTGACCAAACAAAATATAAGTCGATTGTTGGAAAATAAGTCGACTGTTATAAAATAAGTATATTGAAATAAAATTATATGTATATTGAAATAAATTATAGGTTTATTAAAATAAAATTTTGTGTATATTGAGATATAATTCAATTTTTATTAAGATATATTTGTATGTATTAAAGTAGAATTTTAAGATAGAATTATACGAATATTAAGATAGATCTATGTATATTAAAATACAATTTTATATATTAAAATAATTATAAAATAAATTTGTGCTTTTATAAGCAGAACGTCATAAAGAAACATATGTTATATTTATTATGATTAAATTTTATTAAATACAATTTTAGATTAAAAAAATTATATAATAAAATAATAATACTAAAAAAGAAAAGATTAAATAGGAATATAGAAATGGCTAACTCCGGGTACTGGGGGAGATTACGAGCATCAGGCCCAGAACTTCCACAGTTAATTCAAAAACAAAAAAAAGTAAATAAATATATAGTTCAATGGAAATATAAAATAAAAACAAAAGTAAATAAAATTAACTACAATTTAAAAATATATACAATTTCATTATATAAAGCTTGATGTTTCAAAATTGTTAATTAACATGATCGTGAAACCCTTTTAAAGTCTATCGATTAAATAATGACACTATCAAATAGATTTTGTTTGAGAATATAAAATTTATATTTGTAATTTTGACACTATAAAATTTTATATTTTTTTTAGTTTTATTTTTCTTCACAATGATCAGATTTTATTTTCAAATAGTTTTTTACCGTTTTAAAATATTTTATTCAAAATCCGTATATATGTGGATCCTATTCTAGTTATAAAATAAAGCTTGATGTTTCAAAGTTGCTAATTAACATGATCGTGACAAGTGTTAAATTCTATCGATCAAATTTTGACACTATCGAATAGATTTTGTTTGAGAATATAAAAGTTATATTTGTAATTTTGACACTATAAAATTCTATTTTTTTAATTTTATTTTTTTTCACAAGTGATCGGATTTTATTTTCAAATATTTTTTTACCGTTTTAAAATATTTATTCAAAATCCGCATATACGTGGGTTCTATTCTAGTATATATATACAGTATAAGGAAAAAGGTAGCTAGGTCTCTTAACATAGCTAGGTTTCTCTAGATCTGAAAATAAGTTTTAACATATCTCTGATATCCTTCCGATCAGCAATCATGAATTATGTGAGTTATGTTCTTTATTCAATTAAGTATATCTCTATCTCTCTCGGTTAGAACATTAAACCACAGACGTTTATTATCGGGTTAGCTGGGTTAGCTAGAACCAGGACTCACACGTGACTTTCTTCATACGTGTGATGGGTTGTTGTAATCGACCAAGGATAAGGTCGAGTTAGCTTTAGATTAAGAAGCTGTATCGTCTTCTCCGGTGAGTGAGAGAGAGCGAAGTTGTATTTGAGAGAGAGAGATTCAGAGCTCTAGTTTGAGCAGTTCTAGTGGATTAGCTCGCCGTAGCCGTAAGGTGAACTCTGGGTGAAAAAATTTGTGTGTCTTCTCTTGCTTTCTTTTCTTTCAAGTTCTTCTTTAATCCAAGCGATTCAAGGCAAGCAGATCTAAGGCGTAGATCGTACAAAGTGGTATTAGAGCCTCGGTTTGGGGTTTCAGAGTTTCTACAGTGATCGATTGAAGAAGATTGGCTCAAGATGTCGTCGTCTACGGGAATCGAGAAGTTCGACGGTACCGATGTGGAGATGGAGGATGTATGCTCATCTGAACATATCAGGATTGAAGGATGTTCTCATCGACGTCGTGGAGAGCTCCAGCTCGAGTGGATCTCTAGTTCAGATGTCAGTCACAAGTCCGGTGACTGTTGCGATTCCAACAGAAGTAGCAGATCTGGCAGCAGCAGGAGTTATTTCAGCTGCAGTTGTGGTTCAAGATCCGGTGAAGACAAAGGTAGAAGTAGATCCGGTGATGGCAGAAAGAAGCGAAAATGCTATACATATGATCTTTCTCAGTGTGACAGATCAAGTACTAAGGAAGATCGAATGGAGCGAGACTGCAACACAAGCGTGGACACTTCTGGAAAGGCTATACATGCCAAGATCACTTCCAAATCGTGTTCACGCTCAGCTCCAACTTTACATCTTCAAGATGCAAGATTATCGGTCGATAGATGAGTACGTGGACGATTTCTTGAATCTAATCGGAGAATTGAGTCATCTAAGAATTGAAGTGGCTGCAGAGGTTTAAGCAATACTTCTACTGAATCCTCTTCCAGCGAGGTATGCTCAATTTAAAGAAACTCTCAAGTATGGTAGAGAGTCGATTAGATTGGAGGAAGCAGTTACTGCTGCTAGGTCTAAGAAGAAGGAATTCAAAGAGAGTCCTGGGAATACAAGGTCTAATGGAGAAGGTCATTACATTAGAGGTAGAACAGATTCCAGAAGTGATAAATCTGGTAAAGGAAAAGGCAGAGACAACAGGTCAAGGTCTAAGTCTACAGAGAGGAAGAAGATCTGTTGGATATGCGGTAAAGAGGGTTACTACAAGAAGCAGTGCTACAAATGGCTCGAAAGAAACAAGCACAAGGTTCAGTCTCAAGACAGGGGTGAATCAGCCATGGCTAAAGACGATGCACAGGACCTAGCCGGGTTAATCGCGTGCGAGGTAAACATGATACAAGGTTATGAAAGTGATGAGTGGATAATGGACACGGGGTGTTCATTCCACATGTCACCAAGAAAGGAGTTCTTCTTCGAGCTTAAAGAGGTAACTTCAGACGATGCACAGAACCTAGCCGGGTTAATCGCGTGCGAGATAAACATGATACAAGGTTATGAAAGTGATGAGTGGATAATGGACACGGGGTGTTCATTCCACATGTCACTAAGAAAGGAGTTCTTCTTCGAGCTTAAAGAGGTAACTTCAGGGAAGGTCAGAATGGCTAACAACGCTCATGCAGAGGTTAAGGGCATTGGTTCAGTAAGGTTTCTGAATCCAGATGGTACAACGTTCATACTGAGTGAAGTCAGATACATGCCCAAGATTGCAAGAAATCTTATCTCTCTTGGTACTTTAGAGAACAAAGGTTGTGTTTTCAAAGGTGCTAACGGGGTAATGAAAGTTATCAAAGGCTACACTATATTAATGAAATGTATCATGAAAGGTAATGACACCTTGTACTTTCTCCAAGGCTCGGCTAAGGAATCAGAGGCATGTGTCAGTCAAAAGGAATCATCAACTCCAGAGGATCAAACAAGGCTGTGGCACAGCAAGTTAGGCCATGTAGGTCAGAAAGGGCTTGAGGTATTGATCAAGAAGGGTTGCTTTGGCAGTGACAAGGTTTCAGAAATAAAGTTCTGTGAAGATTGTGTTATAGGAAAGACACACAAAGTAAGCTTCGGTCCTGCTCAGCACGTAACTAAAAAGAAGCTCGATTATATCCGTTCAGACTTGTGGGGGTCTCCAAACGTTCCCATGAGTCTAGGTAGATGTCAGTATTTTGTTTCATTCACAGATGATTGGTCTCAAAAGGTATGGATTTACTTTCTGAAGACAAAGGATGAGGCATTTGGCAAGTTTGTGGAGTGGAAGAAAATGGTTGAGGTCCAGACAGAGAGGAAAGTCAAGAAGCTGAGAACCGACAACGGTTTAGAATTCTGCAATCAGAGATTTGATCAATTCTGCAAAGATAAAGGCATAGTAAGACACAGGATGTGTACTTACACTGTACAGTAGAATGGTGTTGCTGAGAGGTTAAACAGATCGATACTGAACACATTGAGAAGTATGCTCAGTGAGAGTGGGCTTGGTCAGAGGTTTTGGGCAGAGGCTGCATCAACAGCCGTGTATCTGATCAACAGGTCACTAACCCGAGGAGTTGCGGACTTCAGTGGTTCCCAACTTGTCTGGACTAAGAAGATTTGGCTGTGTAGCCTATGTCCATTCAGATGAGGGAAAACTCAATCCGAGAGCTAAGAAGGGGGTGTTTACTGGCTACCCAAGAGGAGTATAAGGCTTCAGAGTGTGGCTGCTAGATGACAAGAGATGCATTATTAGGCGCAACGTAGTCTTCAGAGAAGACCTGGTGTTCAAAGACATTGGCTCAGAACAAGAATCAGGTACTTTTAATGATCATTTGTTATCTAACACGTTTGTGAGACATGATCTTGCAGGTGACAGTTAGTGGATACTACAACTCAAGGTGGAGCTATCACAGAAGATGAAGCTCAAGCCAAGTTGATCAGAACAAAGTAACTGAGGGTTCAGAGACAGAAAGTCAGAATCAATATGATGAAGAGCCGGTGGATGTCAGACCTAAGAGGTAGACTAAGATGTCTGTAAGACTGAAGGATTACTACGTATATCCAAATTATGAAGACATAGCAGATGCTTACCTCATGGTTGAGGATGGTGGTAAAACCAAACCACAAAGCTTTGAAGAAGCAATGAGTGATCCTGACAGTGACAAGTGGACAGAAGCTTTCAGATTAAGAAATACTGTCATTATTGAAGAACAAGACTTGGGTATTAGTGGACAAAGCGAAAGGTCATCGGCCAATAGGATGTAAATGGATGTTCAAGAGGAAGGCAGGGATAAGTGGAGTTAAGGGTCCGAGATATAAAGCACGTCTGGTGGCAAAGGGCTATTCTCAGAAGGAGAGAGTAGATTATCAAGAGATATTCTCTCATGTAGCCAAGCATGTCTCCATTCGGCTGCTATTATCTGCAGTAGCTCATTTTGATATGGAGCTTCAACAAATGGACGTCAAGACGGCTTTTTTACACGGGTTCTTGGATGAGGAGATATACATGGAGCAGCCTGAAGGTTATGTAGATGAGAAGCATCCAGAGAAAGTGTGCCTGCTCAAGAGATCTCTGTATGGGCTGAAGCAGTCACCAAGACAGTGGAACACCAGGTTCGATGAATTCATGGTCACAAGCGGCTATGAGAGGAGTGATTATGATGTATGTGTTTACTACAAGAGACTAGAGGATGGGAACTTCGTATATCTACTATTATACGTAGACGACATCCTCATTGCTTCAAGAGAAAAGAAGCAAGTGTCTAAGCTGAAGGAGCTGCTAAGCTTAGAGTTTGAAATGAAAGATTTGGGAGACGCCAAGAAGATACTTGGAATGGAAATAACTCGAGACAGATCAAAAGGTACTCTTACTGTTTCACAAGAAGGTTATCTTCAAAAGATTTTGGGAAATTTTGGCATAGATCAAGCAAAGGAGGTGCTTTCACCGATGGGAGTGCATTTCAAGTTGAGATCATCTACAAAGAAAGAGGTCAAAGAACAAGTAGACAAGATGCGAGTAGTTCCATATCAGAGTGAAGTCGAAAGCTTAATGTACGCAATGATAGGAACTAGGCCTGACTTAGCTTATTCAGTTGGCCTAGTTTTCAGGTTCATGAGCAAACCGTTAAAGGATCACTGGCAGGCAGTGAAATGGGTGCTGAGGTACATTCGTAGTACGTTGGGTGTGACGCTGTGTTTCAGAAATGAGGGTGACTTCGTCATCAGAGGCTACTGTGATGCAGACTACGCTGCAGATTTGGACAAATGGAGGTCGATTTCAGGATTGGTCTTCACGGCAGGAGGTAATACTATCAGCTGGAGGTCTAGTTTGCAGAAGGTGGTAGCTTTGTCAACCCCATAAGCTGAATACATGGCGTTATCTGATGCTGCAAAAGAAGCAGTGTGGCTGAAAGGATTTCATGAATGAATTAGGCTTCAAGCAAGAAGCTGTAAACATCTAATGCGATTCTCAGAATGCAATAGCGTTAGCAAAGAACGCTGTGCATCATGAGAGGATGAAACATGTGGATGTTAAGTATCATTTCATCAAGGATCTTATAAGTGAGGGTTTTGTACAAGTGTTAAAGATAGCAACAGAGTATAACCCTGCAGACATATTCACCAAGGTTCTACCAATTGGGAAGCTTCAAGCAGCGTTGGAGCTACTCAGATTTACAAGGAACTGAGCCGAGAGGCTCAAAGAGAAGAAGCCGAGAGGGTTTAATCGGAAGATTTGAAGGTGGGAGGGTTTTCTCAGGTGTGTGCAGGTCATAGTACAAGTGAGCACGAATGTGCTTGATGAGCGGGTTTGCTCATGTACTAGAAGTAGGATCCAGAAGACTAGAACGAGTGAAGTTGATAAAGAACAAGGTGGAGATTTGTGAGTTATGTTCTTTATTCAATTAAGTACATCTCTATCTCTCTCGATTAGAACATTAAACCATAGGCGTTTATTATCGGGTTAGCTAGAACCGGGACACACACGTGACTTTCTTTATACGTGTGATGAGTTGTTGTAATCGACCAAGGATAAGGTCGAGTTAAGAGGCTGTATCGTCTTCTCCGGTGAGTGAGAGAGAGCGAAGTTGTATCCGAGAAAGAGAGAGATTCAGAGCTCGAGTTTGAGCAGTTCTAGTGGACTAGCTCTGATATATCATGGTTTTTACCGGTTTTTGGACGATGATATAAGTCTTATTTATAGAGTCTTTTGGTCTTTTTAGAGTTCTATTAGAGTCTTTGCAGGTTCAGGTACGTTTTGAGCATAATTGGAGATTTTAAAGCATTTTGGAGCATTGTCGAACAAGCTGCTGAAAAGATGAAGTTGAAGTGAGGTTGGATGAACAGTGTCGATCGACACTGTTCATGGCGTCGATCGACACCCCTCAAAAACAGAAGGGGGTCGTGACTTTACAGTTTTAAAGGAAAAGGAAATTGCCCAGAAGTGCCCAAATTCGTGTTTCTACCCTTATATATAGTTTTTAAAGTCATTGTTTAGGCAGAATCTCAAATTTAAGAATCATAGAAGTTTAGGTTTTTGGAGAGAAAAATCAGACTCTTTTAGAGCAGATTTGGAACTCCTTTATTTCTTCTATTGATTTCTGTTATGCTTTCTATTCAAATAATGATTTCTGTTTCATTGATCATGTCTGAGTAGCTTGCTTGTTAGGTTTAGGGTTTTTCAAAGGTGATTGATGAATTGTTAGGTTGAATTGAATTGTTAGGGTAAAATCATTAGAGTTCTTCATTTGGATTTGTGGTTAATGCTTATTCTAGCTTCGTGACCTAGAATCTGATCTTAGGTTGATTAATAGATGCGAGGGTATTATTGATTGCCTGAACTAATGTTAGATGAGCAAAATACCTATTCGCAAAGAGATTTGGTTTAGGATATTGTGAACAATCGAACCTGTTATTAATGCTTGTCTGAATTGATAGAATTTGCAAAGAGATTTGGGATTCTAGGGTTTAGACAAAGGAAGTCTTCGCAGCGAGAGTTGGTTGATTTTATAATTGTGTTTCGAGTTCAAGAACAGTTCTTCATATTTCCTAACATTCTGTCTAGACCTGCAATTTGGATCACCTGAGAATTTCCCTGAACCTAGCGTTTCGTCTCCTGAATTTACTAAGTCTTTAATTGCCTTCTGTCTTTTAGTTTCACATTCTCACTTAACTTAATTCGAACTTAGAAATTTGATGTGTGACTATCCCTTCCCTGTGGATTCGATCCCTAAGTACTGCGACTGATCTCTTTATTTGAGAGAGTAGCTCTAGGGTAAATTTGAGAGCATATCAAATTTTGGCGCCGTTGCCGGGGAAGGAGATTAGTTGCCTATAGATTTTTAGTATTAGAATTTTGTCTAGGTTTTTATTTTTGTTTTTGGTTACTAATTTTTAGTTTCTTATTCTTGGTTTCAGGTGTATGCATAATCTCAATACTAGGAGCAACAAGGATCAGGAGCTAATCAGACTTGATAACCAGGAGCTCGGTCGTCTAGAACGAACAAATCGAAAATCTGCAAAGCTAGCGTCGATCGACACCAACTCTAGCGTCGATCGACACCCTTTGCAGACAGAGATGGCGGAGCCTGTGATTTTGATAAGGGATGAAGCTGGCAATCTGTTCGATACGGAAGGGCACCGATGGAACAACCGAGGCCAAAGACTTGATGAGCATGGAGTTGCAATCATCGAGCAAGCAGTGCAAGTCGCACCTACGAATGCTGGACGTGGAAGAACTCTTGGCGAGTACAACCGACCAGACCAGTTCTATGCTAATAGAGCTGCGATCCGTCCTCCTGCATTCCAGAGGAATGACTTCGAGCTGAAGCCTGCTTACTTCACACTGGTGGCTCAGCATCCTTTCCATGGTCTTCCTCAAGAGCATCCCATGGACCACATTGAGAGATTCGAGGACTTACCATCAAGCATCAAGGCCAATGGAGTGTCCAACGATTATCTCTTCTGCAAGCTTTTCCCCTACTCACTTGCTGGAGATGCATCATATTGGCTGAAGCAGTTGGATCCAGGATCCTTGACCACTTGGGAAGAAACAAAGAATGCATTCTTATGTAACTTCTTTGATGATGCGAGGTCCGAAGAGCTGAGAACAAAAATCACTACATTCTCCCAAGGACCTACTGAAGCATTCAAAGCTTCCTGGGTGAGATTCAAAGCTTACCAAAGGGATTGCCCACATCACAGTTTCAGCGAGCCGCAGCTTCTCGGAATCTTCTACCGAGGGATCGATTGGAGGTACTAGATGGCCTTAGACGCTGCGAGCAATGGCAACTTCAACACCAGATATCCAGATGACGCGATGGTGCTTATAGAGAATATGACCTCTTGCAACAGCACCAAGAATGCAGACTTTGAGAGGAGACAAAATGCTGTTGCAAATGGCGGAAGCCAAATAGCTGAGGTTAACAAGAAGTTGGACATCTTGGTGGGCAAGAAGCAAGTTCAGTTTGTTGCAGAAGTGGAGACCTTTGAGCCAGAGCAAGAAGAAGTTAACTATATCAATGGAGCTGGATTTCAAGGTCAAAAATTTGGGAATCAGCAAGGCTATGGTTCCTCTTACCAGAAGCCTTTTCAGAACAACAACTTCCAGAGAACTTATGGTTCTTCTTCTTACCAAAAGCCTCCTGCACAAGACAATAATATGGAGTTTATGCTAGAGCAAATTCTGGAGGGACAACAGAAGATGACTGTGGACTTCAATGGGAAGATTGACGCCTTATACACTGATCTGAATGGGAAAATTGAGTCTTTAGGTACTCATATGAAGCAATTGGATGTCCAAGTAGCTCAAACTGCTGGAGCTTTGAAGAGACAAGAAGGATGCCTTCCTGGAAAGACAGATACAAATACGAGGCATCATGTGAATGCCATCACAATTCAGGGTGGAAGATGCCTTCAACCAGTGCTGAAAAAGGGTCTGAATGCTCAAGAATTCGTGGAGTTTCAAGCTGAAGAAGAAGATGTTGCTGTTACAGAGCAGGTGTCGATCGACACCAGTAGAAAAATGCGATGACTCGAGCTCTGACGGACCGAAATTGAGCTCGATCGACACAGCATCCTCGACACAAAAGACTAGTGTCGATTGACACCAGCTGGGTGTCGATCGATACCCTTTCCAAACTTTGCCAGACACGTCTAAAGCTTCACAAGTTGCAGAGGAAAGGGTATACAGGCCTACGGTTCCATATCCTCTTATACCCAAACACCTAAGGCCACCCATTAGTGCAAAAGAGCTGGCTAGTTTCAACAAGAAGGTGAGAAGGGTCTCCATGCGATCTCATTTGCTTAAGCTTGGGAGGATTATCCTTTGGGGGGTTTTCTTTAAGAATTGCAGAGAGAGTCTTGAAGAAATTGAAGAACTCTTCAACAAAGCAAGGGGTACACCACCGCCAATGAAGCAGCTGCTTAAGGTTGAAGATCATGGGATGTTTGTTGTTCCATGCTCCATTGGAGGAGTTGAGTTTGGACAATCTCTATGCGATTCTGGTGCTAGCGTGAACCTCATGTCAAAAGACATTGTAGCGAGGCTAGGGATTGCTGACATTCACCCTTCAAACATGACTCTTGCCTTCGCCAATTCTTCCACCACAGTCTCATATGGTACAATTCTAAATTTACTTATCAAAGTTGGGAATTGCCTCGTACCAACTGATTTTCAGGTTGTGGAAGTGAGCAAAGAGTCTGTCATGTCATTCATCCTTGGGAGACCAATTATGGCCACAGTAGGAGCAATTGTAGACATGCCCAATAAGAGAATCTCTTTCTCTAATGTTGACAAAGGAGTCTTCTACAAAGCAATCCCTACCACTGGAACCTCCAAACACATCTCTTGCATTGATGTGATTGCTAGAGAGGAGTTGGATACTAATGAGCAAGTGAATAATGTGGTTGTCCAAGAGGCATTGGCTGAGAATTCTGAGAAAGCTGTGGAGCTTGAGGATTGGAGTGGAAACAATCATCTCTTCAGGACTATGGGCGAAGATGAAGGTCTAATCAATGACAAGTTGATGGAGGAAGACGTTTTTGTGATGGAAGCAAGGATTGCAGAGCTGAACTACAGAAAAAGTGAAGAAATTCGAGCAGCAGAGTTCGTGTCGATCGACACCCTTCGCAGATCAATCCACAAATCGTTTCCAATGCTGCAAATCCATCATGTGCTGTCAAACAGACAACTCCACATCCTACAGCCCAGAAACCTCCAAGAAAGCAAAGGTATGTACTTCCTGGAATCCATTCCAAACCTCCTGATCATCTCAATAAGAATTTAAAAGGTTCAAAAGGTGCTTCACACTTATGCAAGCAACGAGATTCTCGTAGAAGGCTTGGTGTTTTGATGATTTTGCAGGAAAAAGAAGTGTCCCACCCGAACTCAAGTCCCACCCTGCTGTTGTTCCTCACTTCCTTGGTCGCTCTCATGGACCTACTACCTATACACCACCATGGATGAGGAGACATTTTTCTGGAAGGCATTCACTGCCACCATCTGATCCACCAGACGTCTGATCCCCGACACAGTAAAGCTAATGACTGAAAACGAGCGTTGAATGGGAGGCAATCCATTTTTAGGTAGGATTTTTCTTTGAATTTCGTTTTGTTTTTCACTAATTTTTGGTTTTGTTTTGCTTGTTTCAAAAAAAAAAAAAAAAAAATTGACGAGACGGACGGATGTCGACCAAGGTCGACACAGGAGCTCGACATGAATAGTGTTGATCGACAATATTCAATGGTGTCGATCGACACCCCCTCAGAGGTAAGTTTACTCAACTTGTTTTCTTCATATCTCTCGACAATATTCAATGGTGTCGATCGACACCCCCTCAGAGGTAAGTTTACTCAAGTTGTGTAGATTTTCGTCCTCTATCCATCCTGTCCATTATTTTTTTTCTGATTTGGTTTGTTTCTGACCTTAAGATTTAATCACACTGAGGACAGTGTTGGTTAAGTCTGGGGGAGGAAAATACTAATGTATTTGCTTTGTCTTTTGTTTTGAGTCAGTTGTGTCAGTCATTTTTGTTTTATTGAGTCAAAATCAGTTGAAATTTTCAGTTTTTCTTAGAACTCAACCACAATACATTGACACTTGAAGGACCATTGCCATAGTAGTTGATTGCAGGTCTTACTAAGTAGAAAGTTGCGAGTGGATCAATCTAACAGAGAGAGTTCAGATTCCTTTATAGAGCTAGGTATGTATTGGACTTGATTCCTCTTTCAGCTTTGACAAGATAAGAAAATTTGCAGTCTCTCCTTGATCTTCCCCTGAGAAAAGAAAAGAAATAAAGAAGTCTAACCAAGGAATAGTGCAAAGATCCTCATGAGCCTGTCTCCTCACAAGGAACAATATTAGTGAGAGCTCATGAACATGTCTCCTCACAAGGAACACAAGTAAGAGCAGCACTATTCCAAGGCTTCAAAAGAATAAGAAAAGTCAATGAAAAGATCTTAGAACACTCTGAAAATGGGCAGCAGTTGACTAAGGGAAGAGTAAATAGGAGAGCTGTAGAAAGATTGTCTTGTTCAGGCGCTAAGGAAGGGAAAGAATCTGTAAAATCCTTTGGTCAATACCATTTGTTAGAGTTCGAAATTTTGAGACGGAAGGGATCTGGATTTGAACTAGGAGATTGCTAAGCTTGTGGTAAGTATACTGAAATACTATATGAGGTTGGTTATATGGTATGTGGATTCAAGAGTGTTGGTTCAATGTGGCATTCCTAAGGGTAGCTGATTGTTTCTGTTTTCAAACCTCGACTCTATACTTGGTTTCTGTTTTGCTTGAGGGCAAGTAAAAACTAAGTCTGGGGGAGTTGATATATCATGGTTTTTACCAGTTTTTGAACCATGATATAAGTCTTATTTATAGAGTCTTTTGGACTTTTTAGAGTTCTATTAGAGTCTTTGCAGGTTCAGGTACGTTTTCAGCATAACTGGAGATTTTGAAGCATTTTGGAGCATTGTGGAACAAGCTGCTGAAAAGATGAAGTCGAAGTGAGGTTGGATGAACAGTGTCGATCGACACCCCTCAAAAACAGAAGGCGGTCGTGACTTTACTGTTTTGAAGGAAAAGGAAATTGCCCATAAGTTTTCCTTATTTGCAAAAATGCCCAAATTCGTGTTTCTACCCTTATATATAGTTTTTAAAGCCATTGTTTAGGCAGAATCTAATATTTTAAGAATCATAGAAGTTTAGGTTTTTGGAGAGAAAAATCAGACTCCTTTAGAGCAGATTTGGAACTCCTTTATTTCTTCTATTAATTTCTTTTATGCTTTCTATTCAAATAATGATTTATGTTTCATTGATCATGTCTGAGTAGCTTGCTTGTTAGGTTTAGGGTTTTTCAAAGGTGATTGATGAATTGTTAGGTTGAATTGAATTGTTAGGATAAAATCATTAGAGTTCTTCATCTGGATTTGTGGTTAATCCTTATTCTAGCTTCGCGACCTAGAATCTGATCTTAGGTTGATTAATAGATGCGAGAGTATTATTGATTGTCTGAACTAATGTTAGATGAGCAAAATACCTATTCGCAAAGAGATTTGGTTTAAGATTTTGTGAACAATCGAACCTGTTATTAATGCTTGTCTGAATTGATAGAATTTGCAAAGAGATTTGGGATTATAGGGTTTAGACATAGAAAGTCTTCGCAGCGAGAGTTGGTTGATTTTATAATTGTGTTTCGAGTTCAAGAACAGTTCTTCATATTTCCTAACATTCTGTCTAAACCTGCAATTTGGATCACCTGAGGATTTTCCTGAACCTAGCGTTTCGTCTCCTGAATTTACTAAGTCTTTAATTGCCTTCTGTCTTTTAGTTTCACATTCTCACTTAGCTTAATTCGAACTTAGAAATTTGATGTGTGACTATCCCTTCCCTGTGGATTCGATCCCTAAGTAATGCGACTGATCTCTTAATTTGAGAGAGTAGCTTTAGGGTAAATTTGAGAGCATATCAAGCTCGTCGGGGCTTTTCCGGACCCCGAGACGTAACCGTAAGATGAACTCTGGGTGAACAAATTCGTGTGTCTTCTCTTGCTTTCTTTTATTTCAAGTTCTTCTTTATTCCAAGCGATTCAAGGCAAGCAGATCTAAGGCGTAGATCGTACAAATTCAGATTTCATCCCGAATGATCTCATCATTGAGATATTCTCGAGATTGCTTGTCGAAGCTGTGGGAGTCCGAACTTGGCCGTCCAGATCTTCCCCTCAGCCGCGCCTCGTGTTCGCCGTCGAAGAAAAGGGACTGTGGAGCATCTTTTCATTTCCCTGCCACAGCGTCCATATGAGAAGAAGTCCTTGTCGTCTTCTCTTGTAGCATCCGCCGAGTTTCATATGAAGTTCCATCCGGAAAATATGCGGATCCATGATCGTGATGACCGATAATTTGCATGTGGTTATGCCTCTGGTTTGATCTATTTCTATGGTATGTAGACAAAGAAGAGGTTCGTTAGAGTGCCTGTGGTATGTAACCCTAAAACGGGACGGTATGAGACCTTACCTTATATCAAAAGGTACAAAAAGTCGTATAGCTTTTTCAGATTTGATCCGATTGGGAAGCAATTCAAGGTACTGCTCATGGCTTATCCATCTGGTCATGGTCGTCATAAAATTATGACATTAGGAACTGGAGAAACGAGGTGGAGAACGATAATATGTTCCATAAGACATGAGGGTTTGAATGAAGGAATATGCATCAATGGGGTTTTGTATTACTTAGCTGAAGCGGCTGAGCAGTTTGGGGTTCATAAACTTGTGATATTTTGCTTTGATGTGGGGTCTGAGACATTCAAGTTTATTTACCCGAAAAGTTTTTGTGAATTAATAAACTATATGGGTAAATTAGGTGTGGTATATTATGATGATAACGCTGATGTTGTTATCGAGTTGCGTGTGTGTGTTCTAGAGGATGTTGAGGGATGATAAGTTCTTAGTTCGTTACCGTCGTTGGAGTGATTGCTATGGGTGAAATCGTTTTGTCGATGACCTCTTATACATCTAAACAACCGTTTTATGTTTTCTACTACAATCCGAAAGAAACACTATTCAGCGAGTTGAAATCCAAGGTTTTGGAGATTACCAAGAAGTGTCCAAGAATCCTAGTAGAGTCCACGTCTTTGTAGATGATTGTAGTAGTTTCTACGCCTTTGCAGACCAAGTAGAGGATCTTAATGTTAACAATTCAAAGCTACTCAACTCAAGCATCTATGCTCCATATGTGAGGACAGAAGAAGAAGAAGATGAAATAAAAATAAGTAAACATGACATTAATGATGGATATGCATATGGACTTGATGGTTGTGGATATGAAGAAGAAGATGAAGAAGAAGAAGAAGCATATGTGCTCCCTATGTCAAGCATCTATGCTCCCTATGTCAAGCATCTATGCTCCCTATATATACGAAGACAGAAGCGAAAATGATGGCGAAGATGATTATGAATATGAAGGCAAAGAAGGAGAAGGAGAATGAGAAGGCCGAGACGAAATGAGCATGTCATTTTGTGCTCTTATCTTTGCGTTTATAAGCTCTTTAGTTGTGCACCCTTTTTTATAACTATACTATTTTAATAAATCAAGTTTTCTTTTAAAATATCATCTCTCTTGATTCTCACTATATGTTGTACCGTTTTGGCCAGTCTAAGTAGTCATTAGCTACTTACAGATTTCAATAAGAAAAACTTTTATAAAATTCATGAATACATATAACAAAGGCCATTTCACATACCAAAGAGGAAGTAATGGAGGCTTTTGTTGGGGACGAACTCGTAAACAAGTATCTTTACTCCTCCTTCTAAACAAAATCAAATCAAAGACACACTATCTAATATCACCAACGACTTATCATTATCTGCGACTACAAATGATAAGAACTAAGAGGCCCAAGAAAAGTATCGGAAGGAAGAGAAGAGAGGATGAGACGGCGATTTGCATCGTTAGGTATGAAATTCTTACGGTTCTCTATGCATGTTTGTGCTGAATTCAGAAGCGACAGTGAAGAAGCTTATGAGACCAAAGCAGAGGATCGATAAGGAACTCATTGTTTCTAAGAGATTGATTGTAGCTAAACGGATTAATTACTGCGCGAAGTATGTAATTTTAATCACGATTATCTCCGGTATCAGTTTTGAATACTAAATTCCAAAGAAATATTAAGCAATCTCAACTTTTACTCCATTTTGGAGTGAGAAATGGAGTAGGGTTGGAGAGAAATTTACTGCAAAATGGAGTTTGGACTCAAAAATGGAGTAGGGTTGGAGATGTTGTAACATGTGTTTTTCATGTTTGTCTATGGGATGTTGCTAATACTTAAAAGCCATGAGGAGTAATACTTTATGATATCTTGTACTCTGCTTTCTAGACATTTCTTTATTGCTAAAACCCATTTGAGATGAACTTAGTGTAGAGTTTCTACTCTTTCACTTGATCAATGAAACCAGAGTAGTCACCAAACAAGGAAATTTCTTCTTGTCAAATGTCAAAAAGATACTAAAGACGTACCTTGCTTCTCACATGACCGGTATGTCACTTTCTAATTCATTCTTTTTTTAAATTGCGACTTGGTTGAAATCGTTTTGTCTATGGCCGCTTATACATCTAAACAACCGTTTTATGTTTTCTACTACAATCCCGAAAGGAACACTGTTCAGCGTGTGGAAATCCAAGGTTTTGGAGATTACAATGAAGCTTCTCAGAATCCCAGCAGAGTCTACGTCTTTGTAGACGACTCTAGTAGATTCTACGCCTATGCAGACCAAGTAGAGGATCTTAATGTTAACGATCCGGAGCTACTCAAATCAAGCATCTATGCTCCATATGTGCAGAGAAAAGAAAAGAAAAAGGTTTATTATGAGTGGACAGAATCAGAAGACGAAGAAGATGGTGGTGGATCAGGAGAAGAATTAGAAGATACAGAATTAGAAGAAGATTAAGAAGATGGAGAAGGAGAAGGATAAGACAAAAGTTGGAGTTAGGTGAAACCGTGGGCCTCGTATGTAAGCGTTTATGCTCTTTAGTTATATAGTGTATATATATATATTTTTTTTTTGTAATTGATTATGCTCTTTAGTTATTATTTACCCTTTTTAATAAATCAAGTTTTCTTAAAATTTCATCTCTCGTAATTCAGTTCTAAATGAATAATAAAACAGTAATCGTTTTTCATCATACATGTTGTTATCAACATACTCAGTAGATTTTCCTGAGAAGCATGCATGTCGACTCCTAGCTCTTCGATAACATTCTCCATAGCTATGACTCCTACAACTTTTCATTCGTAGGGAAACCAAGTATAGGAAGTTAAAAAAAAAAAAAAAAAAAAAAAAATCAAGTGTAGGAGAATTATTAGTATCCAAATATACTCGATTGATCATTCTTTCCCCACTAAATCATAATTTAAAATCAAATAGATAGGGTAGCATTTTTTAAAGATCTAACTGGTATACTAGTCCGGTCGAATTTACTAATCTGGTCGAGTTTACCTTTTTGCTATTCAATCAGTGAGTTTTATATATATTTAAATATCTTTGTTTATCCCACTAAATAAATTAGAAAAAGATAACATATGATTTTATATCAGTTGAAAATTTTCTTGTAAATCTGGGTTAGCTTCATCGTTAAATTTGCAATTAAATCATTCATTACAAAAAATCGTTACTGTTGCCAGTGTTCTTCGGTTTAGGTATTTCAAATGGCCTATAAATTCTATGTAAGCCCTAATAGATAATAAAAAAAATTCAGTTGAGAAGAAAAAAACGAGAATGTACCAAAGAAAGAATAATGTAAACTTGTATTAGCTTTAGCTTTTTTGGTAAAAAAAAATCCATCCATTCCTTAACGTACAAAGTAACAATTTACCGATGCTTCTTAGGACTTAGGTTAGCGCTCTCCTTTTTCAGTTTTTATTTTCTCCACTGTTTTATATTCAGTAGAACCTCTATAAATTAATACTCGATTCATTAATATCTCGCTAAATTAATATTTTTTGTCAATCCCAAAATTAGTTTTTCAACCAAATAATATATCTATAAATTAATAATCACTATAAATTAATATTTTTTTATAAAACCTCATGGTCCCAACGTTATTAATTGATAGATGTTTTACTGTTGTTATAACAGAAACTACACAGATCTAAATTAAATTAAAAATATGAATAATTTGGAGGATCTAGTTTATCTTTATTAGAACAGAGAATCGAGTAACCTTTTGGCAATAACCAAGAATTTAAACTCAAATAACGCGTCAGACCGGTTTTGACCTAGATCAGAGAGCAAGAATGGGAAAATAAACATGAATTTAGGCGAGAATTGAGATGGATAAATTTAACATCAAAAAGATGAGAAAAAAATGTGTATGAATTGAGCTGAATCTGAGATGAAATATAGTAGAAAACGAACTCAATATTTCAGCTCAGAACAAATAAACATAAGCATAAGAACTCAGTCCGGAATAAATGAACAAAAAAGTATTTATAAGATCGTTAGCTGCACTTGTGATTTGAGTTACCTACATATCCATTTCGGAATCAAGATATAACGTAGTTCGTTTGAGTACAATGATAGTGTTTAAGATAGCTAATTTCGCTAAGAATTCTTCCCGGAAAAAGATCATGTGTTCTTCCCTGAGAACTTTAGCTCGATATCTGGCGTCCCTTTCTTTGATCACTTCTCCTCCCTTTTATACTGATTTCTTCATTTGAGTCTTTCACTTTCGTAACGTCTTGTGCTCTCTTAATTCTTCTCATAATTTCAAATCAAATAGATGATAAAAAAATTTCAGTTGAGAAGAAAAAAACTAGAATGTACCAAAAAGAACAATGTAAAATTTGTATTAGCTTTTCTGTGTAAAAAAAAATCCTTTACGTACAACTAAAAACAAAGTAACAATTTATTGGTGGTGCTTTCTTGGGACTTAGGTTAGGTTAGCGCCGCCCTTTTCAATTTTTCTTTCCTCTAATATGGTCCATTTTTCTAATTAAAATATATATTATACTAATTTCATCCCAAACCGAGAATTAGAGCTGGTTTACAAACAAAGAACAGAAGCAAATTATAACCGGATACATATTTTAACCTAACGATGGTAAAAGCCGACAATGAGATTATTAAAAGAAAACCACCGCAACACCATTGACCAGCTCACCCACGGTTGCAAGGATTGACTTTGCGGCTCACCGTCGATCTCCTCGCCACTACCTTCCGGCGAAGTCAAAACTAGCTCTTTCGGCCAATAACCGGAGAAATCGAACCATCACCATTGCCTCTCTCTTTCCGATCAGAAATCATGAATTCAGATTCCATCTCGAATGATCTCACCATGGAGATATTCTCGAGATTGCCTGCAAAATCAATCGCTAGGTTTCATTGCTTGTCGAAGCTGTGGGAGTCCAAACTTGGACGTCCTGATTTCAGAGAATTGTTTTTGACCAGATCCTCTGCTCAGCCGCGTATCTTATTCGCCACGAAGAAAAGGGACTGTGGAGCATCTTCTCGTTGCCTCAGCATCAGATTCCATATGAGAAGAAGAAGAAGTCTTCGTCGTCTTCTCTTGTAGTATCTGCCGAATTTCATATGATTTTCCCTCCAGAAAATATGCGGATTTATCCTCGTAGTGATCAAAAATACGGATGTAGATATGCATATGCCTCTGGTTTGATCTACTTCGATGGTATGTTGGTCAAAGAGGAGGATTACAAAGAATTGCCTGTAATATGTAACCCTAAAACGGGACGGTATACCACCTTACCTAAACTCAAAAGGTACAGAAAGGCGTATAGCTTTTTCGGGTTTGATCCGATTGACAAGCAATTCAAGGTACTCTATATGGCTTATCCATCTGGTCCTGATCGTCACAAAATTCTGACATTAGGAACTGGGGAAATGACATGGAGAACGATCAAATGTTCCTTAAGACATGATATCGCGAGTCAAGGGATATGCATCAATGGGGTTTTGTATTACTTAGGTGACACGTCTGAGGAGATGACTGATTTCGTGATAGTTTGCTTTGATGTTAGGTCTGAGAAATTCAGTTTTATCTACACAGAAAGCTTTTGTCGATTGATAAACTATAAAAGTAAGTTAGGTGTGATTTATTATGAAGATCAGGGTGATGATGTCATTGAGTTGCGTCTGTGTGTTCTTGAGGATGTCGAGAAACAGGAATGGTCGAAATATGGCTACACTTTGAGGGATGATAAATTCTTAGTTCATGACGTTTCCGTCGTTGGAGTTACTGCTACGGGTGAAATAGTTCTGTCGATGGCCGATTATACTTCTAAACAACCGTTTTATCTTTTCTACTTCAACCCCGAAAGGAACACTTTCCAACGTGTTGAAATCCAAGGTTTTGGAGATTACCATGAAGCGTCCGAGAATCCTAGTAGAGTCCACGTCTTTGTAGACGATTGTACTAGATTCTACGCCTTTGCAGACCAAGTAGAGGATCTTAGTGTTAACGATCCGAAGCTACTCAAGTCAAGCATTTATGCTCCATATGTGAAGACAGAAGAAGAATATGATTATGATTATGATTATGAAGATGAAGATGAAGACGAAGACGATTTTAATGTTAACGAACCAAAGCGACTCAAGTCAAACATATATGCTCCATATGTGAAGACAGAAGCGAAGATGAATATGAAGATGATTGATGAAGACGAAGATGATGATGAAGATGATGAAGAATATGATTATGAATTTGAAGAAGAAGAAGGAGAAGGAGAAGGAGAAGGAGAAGGAGAAGGAGAAGAAGAAGGAGAAGAAGAAGAAGAAGAAGAAGAAGAAGAATCAGAAGGAGAAGGAGAAGAAGAAGAATCAGAAGGAGAAGGAGAAGGAGAAGAAGAATCAGAAGGAGAGGAAGAAGAATCAGAAGGAGAAGGAGACGATCATTAGCTTTATGTGAAAGCAATGGGCATGTCATTTTGTGCTCTTATGCGTTTATGCTCTTTAGTTTTTTTTTTTGACAGCATGCTCTTTAGTTATATACCTTTTTATAACTGTTTTAATAAATCAAGTTTTGTTTTAAAAATCCATCTCTCTGCAATTATAAATCAATAGTATCCTCCGCTCAGTTATGAATACAAAACAGCAATTGTAGAGTTTATATGTGCATATTGGTGTGTGTGATATTCTATTTTTGTTTGGTTTAAGTAAAATGTACTAAAAAAACTATATTTTCGTATTAATTAGCTTTTTTTCTTGGGTAAAAGATCGATCTGTTTCTTTACGTACAAAGTATTAACCAAACATTAACCACTAAGAAGTCTTTTATTTCAAACACCAAAACATTAACCAAAGAAAAAGGAGTGTTCTAAATAAGTCATGTTTCTAACTATCCATCGTATCTCCTCCACTCGGATATTATAAAGTTTGGATGGACTCTTCATGTTTTGGAGCCGTGTAGTGGGAAGAATCCGGTAAAGAACAAAAGCGTTACAAGACAAAAATAAACGTACGGTATGCTAATTTCGAGTACATTATAAAATCAAGAGAAAAAAACAAATAAAAACAATATCTCTTTATCCTGAAAAAAATCTCTGTGGTGTTGCTACACAACAATAAGCAGACGGAAGTTTCAACATTAATTTTCAGCAGCTCCAGCTATTCTAGTGGGTTTTTAACTTAATTTTTTTAATAAAACAATGGAGTGTTATTAAATTAGCTCTTCTCGACTTTGCTAATATATGCCTTAAAGTTGAAAAATACCATTGGTTAAAGAAACTTCAAGTGACTGCAAATTTGGTCTTAAGCTAGAAAAGTGTGTAATGAACGAACAAACAAACAAACCTTAACACAATCTTCCCATCTTGGTAAGCTTTGGTTTTGAAGCTGATAGATAGTATCGTCTCCCTGTGTTTGAGGAATGTTTCCTGTTTGAATTGCGCCGGTAACTTTGTCAACTACCTTCTTGACTATGTCTTTGTAAGCATCTTGGTTCATCCTACCTTCTTTCCATGCTGGTTTCAGAAACTCCTCAACAATATCCACAAGAGCGAATTTAAACGCACTTGCATTGCGCTTTGGTAAGGAACTACACTATGATTCTCAAAGTTTTCATTGAATGCTTGCACTAGAGGAGCTAAGTTAGTGAGGTCATTAAACCTACTGTTGAAAACATCCCAATGCTCCTTCAATTCAGTTTTCTGTTTCGCCGGGTCTCCTTGTGGCTTGAGGTCTTTCGCCGGTGGTCCTGTGTTCAGTGGCGAGTCCACTTGTAAGGAAGGGGGTTTGTTAATGTTTTGGTGTTTGAGATAAAAGACGAGGACCTCGAACCACCAACACATGCAGTGGCGAGTCCAGAAATATATTTTACTCAGTTAGCGCCCACCATATTTTATTTTTATTTGCTATGCCGCTTTTATATATGTATATAATGGTAGCTAGGTTTCTCTAGCTAGGTCTTAATATAAATTTTAAGGGGGAGTGGGGGTGATTGGGAGATGCATTTATATAGAGTTGCTTGATTTTTAAAGTTGTACGATTTATTAAATTTGTAAAGAGTTTTGTTAGATTTGTCGAGAGTTTGTATATTTAGAAAATATATAAAAAATATTTTACTGTAATTAATGTTAAGAATCTTAAGGATATATCTAGTATTTTGAAAGTTTTGTTTCATGTGTTAATTTGTTTAAAGTCTATGTTCTAATATCAAAGATTTTAATGGAATCTAAAATATTTAAAACCTAAACTTTTTGAATAACAATGGATTTTGTATAGATTTTAAAAATCATCAAACCAATAAACCTATATTTTAATAGGAATGTCAAAAATTATCAACCAATAACCATAGATTTTGAAAATTCTAATAATCCTTTAAAATATATCTTCCGCCCCCACCCCTTCCCCCCCCCCCCACTTCTCGAGATTGTTTGCAAAATCAATCTAGAGGTTTCTTTGCTTGTCGAAGCTGTGGGAGTCCAAACTTGGCCGTCCAGATCTCAGAGAATTGTTCTTAACCAGATCCTCCGCTCAGCCGCATATCATATTCGCCATCGAAGAAAATGGACTGTGGTATATATGATTGTAGTGTGTCTCATTATTGTAATTAGAAAGCTTTCCAAAATTTGTGATATTGTGAAAGCCCAAAATTTGTGATATTGTGGAAGCCTATAGAAGTCCTTGTAATTAGGGTTCTAGCAACTTTATGTTCATATATATATGCTTAATAGAGAGTGCAATTGTTGAGAGTTGTTTCAAAGCGACTCTCCTCCTCTTATCGTTTATGATATCAATCAAAATCTTGAGTTTTTGGTGACAAATCTAAAACATTTTCCTTTACTTTCTCTTTGCATCCAAGAAAGCTCTAAATGAGCTATCTCATTTCTCAATCTTAGGTTTCTATTTTTTAAGCTCATTTGAGCATAAATCTATGTTCCTTTGAGTTTGCTTTCATATTGTATTTTATAATTTCATATCAAACATAATTTAATAATATATCATATTTTATAATCTTCGATATGATATCAAAGCCTTTGATTCTTATTCTTTAAATTCTACATTATTTGCTTTTATCTCGGCAAATGTAGTGAGCCCAAAATAAATTACACTTGGGGAGACAAAAAGATGGATATTGATACAACAAAATCCAGATTAACACATGTCCGATTTTCTGGATCCTACGACTAATATTGAATTCAACAAAACACGCCACATGTTTTTACGTTTTGAACGTATGATCAAATTCAATGGTGTAAGAAAATCGGTGCAGAGAAAATAAAAAAGAATTTAATGACCCAAGCGTTTAAAAGCAAGTATTTTGTTTGACGTCGATCACAGCGGTAAAAGTTAAAATACTTGTTCAAACGAGTTTACCTCTTTGCTGTATAAACTCGAAAGATGATAACACTTATATTTCGCTCATTTTTGCTATCATAACTGAATGCTTTACCAAGTATCCATTCAGGTTTTCATGCATATCATATTTCGAGTATTTGTATGTTCAAGACTCTTTTCAGGTAAACTTAGCAAAATGGATGCAAAATGCAGCAAAACAAGCATTTTAGAACAAGTGCAAGACAAACAGAAGTTCAGCATCAAACATAAGCCTTCCCATCACGAGATCAAGCTGAATTTTGCAATCTTTCACGCAGAAGTGATTTGAGGACAATCCCACGGTTAGATCTCAAGTTACAAGAAGCACAAAAAGGTCTATCAAACAGCAAAAACACAAGTTATGGCCATCTCAAGAAAGCAATGGCCGCGCCATATACCCCCATCCGCCGCACCACGGGCCCATAGCTGGGCGCTCACACGACAAGCTCAAATGATGTTCCCGAGCCCATTTGCAAGCCCAACTTAATCTCGAAGCCATCAGACGCAAGGTAAGACCTAAGTGACGCTCGAGAGAAGTCGAGGACCTATAAATACTTGAGTTTAGGGCTTTCACATGTATGCTTTTCGTGCCACTTTCATAGCCACCAAAGTTTTACTTCTTTTGTTATTTGTTTTCTAAGTGAGTTAGATTCATCTCTTGAACTTTTTTTGTTTTCTTCGATCAATCGAAGCATGCGTTCATTCATAGTGTTTTTGCTTTCATCGATTATGTGTGAGTAGTTTATTTTTGTTGGGTAGTCTTTAAGAGGATCTATGGAGAATTTCATTAACTGTTTTTTTATCTAAATCGCATAGCCGTATTCTAGGCATTTTTCGCCTAAGTTTATTCTTAATGCATGGATCTACCATCATTAACTAGACACTAATCTTAGGATTGTTTAGAACTCTTAACGTGTTATCTAATCACCAGATCTAGTTTAGCCGAGCGATTGCGTCATAGGATATGAAAGCATACATACGGAGTGTTGTGAGCGTTAAAACGAACCTGAACTTATATTGTGTATCTGATTGCATCGTAGGATTCAAAAGTATACCTACGAAATTCTTATAACATAAACGATATATTATATGAAAGTGGGTGGATTTTAAAACTAGTGATTCCAGTTTAGAGAAATTTTACCTAGTCTTGTTTGCTTGTATTTACTTGTTTAATTTTTAGTTAGAACCCCTTAGATTTTCTGAAAATATCCCCAACGCTTTTCTTTATTGTCTTAATCGCAACTTAAATTATTTACCGCACTTCGCCTGCTTTCAATTGATTTCCTTTCCGCACTTAGTTTACCATTAAGTTATTTTTCCTTTTCACGCACTCAATAGGTATAAGGAGCCAACCTATATATATATTGTTTGCTTTTCTTTCATTTTTTCATTACTTGCAAACATCCAAATTGTGATACACCCAAACAAACCCCCCCATTTTTCTTGTGTCTTTGGTTGCTCCCATTTTGATTAATAAATATGAAATTTCATTAAAAAAATTAAGTTAATAGTGGGTAACTTTTGTAAATAATTTGTTTACAAAGCTAATACATTTGTTAAATAGATTCATGAACAAATGTCGTTTGACAGGGTTTTAAAAATCAAATGTTCTCTTTTTTCTTGAAATTAATAAGAATTTTAAAAAGGTCAATTAGCATACCGACCATATTGGGACACATTATTAAGAATATAGCCATGTTTATGGGATATTTAATCTAATAGCCAAAACATTGTTTTCACGTTTTTACCCCTCCAGCTATAAACAATAAATTGTTGTATTATTTGAGTATTGTTCTGTTCTGTTTATAAAATTGTTAGTAAGCTTCTATACTATTTTGTTATGTTATTTGATGAACACATATTTTTATTTCATTCAACTTATGTATTGGTTTAATCTTAACTAAACTTTGCAATCATACTAAAAACACACATATTTTTGCATCTACATATTTTAAATTTTAAAAACATATATAATTTCTCAACTTTGTAAATAGTGTTTATAATTAAAAATATGTTGTATTATATAGAAACACATAGAATAGAATCTAACTCTAAAAAAAAAGTTTAAGCGGATTGCATTTTATGTGAGTGCATGGACCGTTCTATACTATATTCTATTTATAAATATAAATTTTTAACAAACAATTAATTAGTTGTTATATTCCATATTTGAAACAACAATTATGAATGCGTACATATGTAAAATAAATAAGAATTAGGAATGAAAATATTAATTTTTCACTATTTGTGAATTGCGTTTGCATGTCTAAACATATCTTATGATTTATAAAGGAAGCAAACTATACTATATGAATGTGTATAATAGTATAGATTTCTAAGTTCAAAGCTAATCGAGTTTTTGAAAAGTTTATATCCGTTTTAAAAAATTTAAATAATGGCATGTGTGAAAAAAAAATATTTCTTTCTTTCACTATAAACACTTTTTATGCGATCAACGGAGAGCAGATCTCAAGACATTCGTGACTTTCCATGGAAATGAGAGGTTTGCATTTAACTTAGTTAGTGCCTTATGACCTTGCAACTGAGAACTGAAGTTGTGGCTGAACCGTTGTTACTTTTTGACAGACATTTTGTACATAATTGCTTTTATTAGGCTGGGAAAGGTTGAGATCTAACGAACGATGAGACTTCTATCATCACAGGTGCACTTGAATTAACAGAAAAGACGGCAAAAGATGCAATGACTTCCATATCCAACGCGTTTTCCCTTGATCTTGGTTCAACTCTTAATTTGTGGGTTTTGTTTTTGTGTTTGTTTCCTTTTATCTTCTATTTACACTTATTCATCATGCTTATAATCTTCCTATATACTTAGGACTTATAATCTTCTTTTCATCTACAATACAGGGAAACTTTGAATACAATTATGTCAGTTGGTCATAGCAGGGTTCCAGTTTATTTCAGAAATCCAACACATATTATTGGGCTCATTCTGGTACATATCTTTTCATATTGACACTATTTTTTTTAGATAGTTGATGTTTTATATCTTTTCTATCTTTTGGATACTTAAAAGTCTTTGTTTTTGTATTGTCTCTAAGCTTAAATGTAATCTGTTACGAGAGTGGAGTTTCTAGAGTTTCTAGAAATACTATCTTGTAATCTCAATCAGTTGCTCTTTTACAATGATAAACAGTACTTTACTTACGAAGGGGTTATGACCTTTTCCTTCACAGCATTGTAATGTTGTCCCCTTTTGCCGGTGCAGGTTAAAAATCTATTGGCAGTTGATGCAAGAAAGGAAGTTCCTCTGAGAAAAATGATCATGAGAAAGATTCCACGGTAAATGACTGACTCTCTCTAATGCTTTAATTCACATTCTTGACATTGTTTACGATCAGGTTTCGTATAGCATTTACACAGACTTCATATTTTCTTATTTTCAGCGTCTCTGAGACAATGCCACTATACGATATCCTAAACGAGTTTCAGAAGGGTCACAGCCACATTGTAGTTGTCTATAAGGATCTTGACGAGCATAAGGGATCACCCGAAACAAGCGAAAACGGTAGTGAGCGCAGAAAAAACAAGAAAACTAAAGACGAACTGTTTAAGGACAGTTGTAAGAAACCAAAAGCTCAGCTTGAGGTAACAGAGAAGGAAGGTATGATGACTCCTTATGACTTTTGAGTATCAGCAACATAACATCCCATAGACAAAACATGTTAGTTTAATGTTACTTTGGAATTTTTTAATATAAAAGCGAGAACGGTGAGGAGCAACATCCCTTTCTTTCCTTTTGTTATTCGTTTTGCGAGGTTTCTCGAGCTCTTTTTTTCCTTTTGATTTGCACTAGACTTGGAAGATAAGAAGAGGACACAAGTGGCATACAAAACTTATGTGATCTGAAGTACACATCTCCGAGACTCACAGATTTGAAGTATCCATCTTCTCTAATGATGTAAGCGTTTGGCTGAATACCAAAACCATCAGTTAGCTCTACATCGAAGACCACAACAACCTTGTATTCCTCGCAGATGAAGAAGCTCCCTACGTACAATTGGAACTTAAGATCAGCGAGTGGACTCATAACATCCACCACCAAAAACTTGCTCCATGACACTGCGTTGGGCTCAATCTTATTCGTAACCCAAATCTCGAAGCACCCAAATGACTCATTCTCCTGAAAAAGAGCCGCGAGCTGCTCTTCCCTAACACAAGATAGACTCACGGCGTCGTCTTCTCCCCCAGGGTAAAACGGGAGACCCAGACGTTGACCAAATCTCTCTCTTGTAAAATCAAAACAGAGTAAACAATCTTCGTCCTCGTCGTCCTCCTCCCTTCCTTGAGCGTAAAAGTAAGTATTCCCCTTCAAAGTTACGCCCCGTTGATGTTCTAGTATTGACCAGTCGACAGTGACGTCAAGAGCAACCCTCCATGAGTTAGAGCTCAAATCGTACATCTCGTACTCAGACTCAGATTGAGTTGGATCAACGAAAACCCTCAAGATCTTATAGTTACGGTTGCTGTCGTATCCGAGAGCATATCTGTCTGTCTTGCGGAAAGTTGTTCTGGGTCCGATGCACCTCGTTTGCCCCAAATAAGGGTTCCACACAAAGAGCCTCGAGCTGTCTTTGGTGACGCATAAGATTAAGCCGTCCAAGTGCAGGACTTGAGATATCTCGACCTGATCAAATAAAGCTACTTGCTTTATAGATGGCTCGACGACCGAGTTACCACCGTCCTTGCGGATTCCTTCCAGATCGAATCTCAAAGAACAAACCTTAGAGCGCAGCGTCATGAACCCTAGAAACTGCTGCTGCCTTGCTGCTGATTTTTCACCAACAATCAAATCCTTGGATAACGACTTCCATAATTTGCTTGTAGATCGCACTGCTTCTAGAGATGTTATCGGAACCCTAGTCAGAATCTTCCCTTGCAGCTCCGGTGAGAGATCGCGCATCCTTGTCATTCTTTAAGGTTTCTAAGCTACGAGCGCAAGTCTCATTGATTTAGGTGTATCTCCCCTTTGTTTTACCCTTTTTTTTGTTTTTGTTTTTTTGGTAAAAATGTTTACCCTAATTTGTAATGGGCTTAGTCATTTATAATGGGCTTAGCACCACGCACAGCATATTGTATACTAAATGCTTGCAGATTGATAAACTAACGTCGTGGGCAATAAACATAAAGGCAAAGAATCAGGTTCTTTCCTTCTTTATTCCCATATTGTAGGCTTACAACTCAAATAAAGACAAGATTTGCAGGAAAGCTATAAAACAAGTCAAACTATAGCCAAAGAAAATAACTCCTATGTTTCAGTGACAGTAATTGGTTTCAAGGAATAACTTGTTGTTGTTGTTGTGTTCTTATTATTATCTTATTATATAAAGTAGGATGCGTCAAAGTTGCTAATTAATATGATCGTGACACGTGTCAAATTAATCGATTAGATTTCGACACGTGTTTTGATTAAAAGGAAGATATATATTATAAAGAAAAAATATACTAATCCTAAAAGAAAAAGGAAATATTACTATTTTAGAAAAAGAAAGAAATAAAATAAAAGGAAGATATATATTATAAAGAAAAATATACTAATCCTAAAAGAAAATGGAAAATACTATTATTTCAAAATTAAAAATAATAAAATAGAAGGAAAGATATTTCAATATTACTATAAAAAAACGTCAAAGTTAGTAATTAATATGATCATGACACGTGACAAGTTAATCAATAAGATTTCGACACATGTCAAGTTTATCGCTTTAGATTTTGAGAGGTGTCTCGGTAAAATATTATTTTTAAAGAAAAAAAGAATTTAAAAAAAGTCAAATTTATCGATTAAAATTTTTAAAAGTAAAATAAAATTAACTAGGATATATTCAATTTAATAAAAAGAAATTAAAACAAAAGGATCTATTTCATTTAAAAAAAAAGTAAATTAGATTAACTAATATTTTAATTCAAAATAAATGAAAATTAAAATAAATAAATAACTCTTAAGTTTCGATTTTGTGTTTTTCATATTTTTTTTTAGGAGTGATCCGGTGTTGTTTTCTATTTTCTTAAAAACATATTTTAACGGGTTTTAAATTTTATTATAATAAATCCGCGTATACGCGGATCCTAATCTAGATTTTAGTTATGATAAAAGTAGGATAATTAATTCGTAAAAATTATATATATATATATATAAATAGATAAAGCATTAGAATTAAACATAATTCATATAAGAGTATTAAAACATATATATTTGGAATATTAAAAGTAAATTTTATTTTTTCTTTACATATTATCAGATTTGTTTTCAATTTATTTTTACGAATTTAAAATATTTTATTAAAAACCCGCATATATAAATACTTATTATATAAAGTAGGATGCGTCAAAGTTAGTTTTTAACATGATTGTGACACGTGTCAAGTTAATCGTTCAGATTTTGACACGTGTCAAGTTAATCGATCGGATTTTGACACGTATTAAACAAATTCAACCAATTAGATTTTAACATAATGTTTACATAAATCTAAAAATTAGTTTTAAAAATAAAAAGGGAAAATAAGTATATTTTTCAATTACTAATACAAAAAAAATCGAAAAGATAAATAAGAAAATTAAGAAAAAGGAAAATAAGTTTTTTTAAATATTTTTCATTTAAATTAAGGAAATTGTATGATCAATTACTAATACTAAAAGAAAAATCAAAAAAATAGTTTTAAAAATAGAAAAAGAAAATAAGTTTCTTTTTCATGCGTCAAAGTTAGTTTTTAACATGATTGTGACACGTGTCAAGTTAATTGATTGGATTTTGACACGTGTTAAAAAATTCAACCAATTAGATTTTAACATAATGTTTACATAAATCTAAAAATTAGTTTTAAAAATAAATAGGGAAAATAAGTATCTTTTTCAATTAATAATACAAAAAAAAATCGAAAAGGTAAATAAGAAAATTAAGAAAAAGGAAAATAAGTTTTTTTAATGTTTTTCATTTAAATTAAGGAAATTGTATGATCAATTACTAATACTAAAAGGAAAATCAAAAAATTAGTTTTAAAAATAGAAAAGGAAAATAAGTTTCTTTTTCAATTGCTAATACCAAAAGAAAAATAAAAAATTGAAAAGGTAAATAAGAAATTTAAGAAAAAAAAATAAGTTTCTTTTATGTTTTTCATTTAAATCAAAAAAATTGTATGATCAATTACTAATACTAAAAGGAAAATCAAAAAGGTAAATAATAAGGTTTTTTTATGCTATTCATTTAAGTTTTTTATGTTTTTAATTGTTAGAAAAGATTTAACCATTTTGGTTATTCGGTTGTTTAGCTAAGGTTTAAAAAATAAAAACGTCAAATTTATCGATTTAGATTAGAATAGTAAAATAAAAGCAACTACGATATATTACAATTTAAGAAAAAGAATATAAAATAAAAAGATTTATTTCAATTTAAGAAAAGAAATATAAAAAAATAATAGATTAACTATAATATATTTCAATTAAAAATAGAAATTCGAGATGTTAAAGATATGACATTAGACGATGATGAACTCAATGAGGAGGATGATAGCAAGAATCATGTAGAAAAGCTTTTGATGTGAGTCTTGAGAAGCATAAATTCTCTAGAGAGCAGAGAGATCATATACGAGAGAAACAAAAAAATAAAGTGAAAACAAAAAGTAACTTTTATTAACTAGGATATATTTCAATTAAAAATAAATATTTTAGCTGCTAAGAAATGACATTAGACGATGTATCTTAATACATTATATCATATTGTGTGAACTAAATCACTGTATCGATTTGATACGTGTCTCGGTAAAATATTATTTTTTAATTAAAAAAAAGAATTTGCAAAAAACAAATGTGAAATTTATTGATTTAGATTACAAAAGTAAAATAAAATTAAATAGAATATATTTTAATTTAAGAAAAAGAAAATAAAAACAAAAGGATCTATTTCAAAAGAAAAATAAAACAAAAACAAAAAGTAAATTAGATTAACTAGGATATATTTTAATTAAAAAAAAATTGTAGATGCTAATGATATGACATTAGACGATGTTGAGATCAATGAGGAGGATGATATCAAGAATCATGTAGAGATGCTTTTAATATGAGTCTTAAGAAGCATAACTTCTCTAGAGAGTAGAGAGATCATATAAGAGAGATGAATGTGAAGAGAAAGAGAGATTTTATTTACTTGAAGAGAGTTAATGGAAAGATCGTTAACATATTCGAAGGACTCAATTAAATACCCAAGTTTTTAACGTAACGTAACAGAAAACGATAGTTGATAAAGTGTGTGAACTATATGACAAGTAGGATTAATGTTGCTTAGGATCCGCAACAGATTCTATGTTTTGATTATTTTAATTGAAAATAAATGAGAATTAAAATAAATAAATAACTTTTTAGTTTTATATTTTGTGTTTTTCATATATTTTTTTAGTAATGATCAGATTTTTCTTTCTATTTTCTTAAAAAAAATATTTTAATGGGTTTTAAATTTTATTATTATAATACGCGGATCCTAATCTAGATTTTAATTATGATAAATCTAATTATAATAAAAGTAAGATAATTAATTCGTCAAAAGTTTAGAATAAATAAATATATATATATATATAAATATGATCGTGACACGTGCCAAATTAATCAATAACTAAATTATTTTAGAATAAATAAATATATATATATATATAAAGCATTAAAAATAAATATAATTCATATAAGAGTATTAAAACATATATATGTGAAAATATTAATAAAAGTAATTTTTTTTCCTTACAGATTATTCGATTTTGTTTTTGCTTTATTTTTACGTGTTTAAAATATTTTTTTTAAAACCCGCATATATGCGGGTCCTATTCTAGTATTATTATATAGAGGTTAGTAAAAGTAATTATTTTATTATTATTGTCTGTGTGTCCATAGAGTCGCCACTGGTGAGGCCATAAATTATATATACCGGGGTCATATGGTGAGGTCAGAAATTATATTTACCAAGGTCATATACAATTATAAGAAGAGAATTGATCATATTGTGAGAATCGAACCGGGGTTCAAAGGTGTCAAAAAGTCCATATTTGCCACTAATGCTATTAAATTTCTATAAAAATAATTGATACTAGGTGATTGATTTTGGTGATGAATGTTTGTATGGTTTTTGATTTTTTGATTTTTAGTTTTTGTTTTTAGATTTTGGTTTTTGGATTCAGCTATAGGCTTTGGCTTTTTTTTTTTTTAACATCTTTTGACTTTTCTAAAAACTTGAATGGTCTTTTCTTTAGTTTTTAGTTTTCAAGTACATCGTTGTTTTTTGTTTTAATCTAGATTTATTAAATTTTGTTTTAAGGTTAAAACTGATAAGATAAATATATATTTAATTAATCCTAAAATATGATTTCTATACTAAACCATTATGAGTAAAAATGCACATAATTAATTTCATTAAAAAATATTTCATAAAAAATGTACTTAATTCTATTTGTCAAAAAGAATAAAAAAACTGATAAATTTATTTTAAAAGAAAAACAACAAAGATAAACTACAATTATCGTGAATTCCATAAAGATGCAGAAATTTGATCTCAGATTCCTAGCATTTAATTGATTATTTAGTGATGAAACAATCTTTTCTTTAAAATAACAAAAAAGAGAAAACCATTTGCGATAACTTTGTTTGGAAAAACCCATAAATTGTGATTTTTGGTTTTTGTTCACAAAATCATAAAATATTTAACTATTGGGATATGGATTTTAAATAATTTTTAAAAATTTAAGATTCCATCATTATTGATTTATAAATTCTTGAAATCTTAATAGAATCATTTGTTATTGATTTAAATATTTTAAAATTCCATCTAAAATCCTTTGTTATTCAAAAAGTTTGGTTTTTAAAGATTTTATGATTTTATTAAAAGCTTGTGTTATTGGGACAAGAATTTTAAACATTTTAACTCATAAAAAAAGATTTAACAACACTTTCAAAATAATACCTATATGACTTAGATTCTCAAAGTCATTATAATAAAAATATTTTGATAGATTTTCTAAATATACAAACTCTTTCCAAACCAAACATTTTTTTTTTACAAATTTAGCAAATCTCTCAACTCTTAAAATCAATCAAACTTTTATAACTTCATCTCCCAATAACACCTCCTTATTATATAAAGTTAGATGCGTCAAAGTTGCTAATTCACATACTCGCAACACTTGGCAAGTTAATCGATAAGATTTCGACAAATGTTCTAATTAAAATATATTATAAAAAAAATATTAATCATACGAGAAAAAAGAAAATACTCTTATTTTTAAAAGATAAATAAATAAAATAAAAATAAAAATAAAAATACATATTTCAATTAAGAAAAAGAAAATCAAAACAAAAGTAAATAAGATATTTCAATTTTAATAAAAAATGAAATTAAAGATAAAAAGAATTTATCGATTTATCGATTGAGATCATATGTCTCGATAAAATATTATTTTTAAATAAAAATGTATTTGCAAAAAACACAAAAATTAAAATATAAAAATGTCAAATTTATTTATTTATATTACAAAAGTCAAATAAAATTAACTAGTATATATTTTAATTTAAGAAATATAAAATAAAACAAGGGAAAATTGGCAAATAACCTTAATTAAGATTTGAAATTTGAAAAATACACAGGTTTTTTTTATATAACTATACTTATTGATATGTAAAAAGACTATTTTGACCAGATTTTAATTAAAAGATACATATTTTAGAAAAAACAAATCGAAAATTATAAAAATTACGATTTTAATTGAAGATAAAGACATATAATTATTTTATTTTAAAATTTTATAATTATATAAATCTTAATATTTGAGAATTTAACTCTACAAACAAAAACAATTATTTTTTTAAATTTTATTAATGTTATATAAAGGGAACATGTACAAAAGTTATAATTATTATTAAATAAAAATAAAATCATTATATATATCATTCAGTTTAAAAATGTTGTTTTTTATTAAATAATTTTAAAATTATTATAAACTCTAAATAAAGTTAATTTAGTCATTTTATATAAAATTAAATATATTTTTAATTGTTTTTTAATAATGATGTAGTTTTCAAATTAAAATCTTGTTTTGAGATAGTTTTCCAAAAGTATCTATTTCAATTTAAGAAAAGAAAAATAAAAACAAAAAGTAAATTATATTAACTAGGATATCTTTTAATTAAAAAAAAAAGAAATTCTAGATTTTAATGGTATGACATTAGATGATGATGAGCTCGATGAGAAGAATGATAGCAAGAATCATGTAAAAAAACTTTTGTTGCGAGTCTTGAGAAGCATAACTTCTCTAGAGAGCACATAGGTCATATACGGGCGAAACAAAAAAAATAAATTAAAAACAAAAAGTAAATGAGATTAACTAGAATATATTTCAATTAAAAAGGAAATTGTAGATGCTAATAATATGGCATTAGACAATGATGAGTTCAACGAGGAGGAGAATATCAAGAATCATGTAGAGAGTCTTTTGATGCGAGTCTTGATAAACATAATTTCTCTAGAGAATTGAGAGATCATATAAGGGAGATGCATGTAAAGAGAAAGAAAAAAAATATTTGCTTGAAGAGAGTTAATGCGCAGATCGTTAACATACCTGAATGACTCGAATTGCATACCCAAGTTTTTAATACAGCGGAACAATTTTGGAATATACGCGGATCCTAATTTAGATTTTATTTATAATAAATTTAATTATGATAAAATTAGGATAATTAATTCGTCAAAATTTTAGAATATATATATATATATATATATATATACATATAAATAGGCAAAGCATTAGAAATAAACTTAATTCATATAAGAATATTAAAACATATATATTTAGAAATATTAATAAAAGTAATTTTTTTCTTTGACAGATTATTCGATTTTGTTTTCAATTTGTTTTTATGAATTTAAAATATTTTATTATAAACCTGCTATGCCTTTATTTTGGTTATTAGTTTCCCATAACCAACGACATTGAACCGGAATCGACCCGTTTTGGGTGTGATTTAAGCCGGTTTTCGAAATAAAAATCGGCTGTGGTTAAAGTGCAAACCCCGATTGATGGAAGAAATTCAGAGTGGCGCGGTTTTTGCCTTCATTATCGGAAACTCTTGTCCCCGTCGCTCGATTTTCAAATGGAAGACGACGGTGGAGAGAGATCGAGCTTCGTCGCTGGCCTAATCGAGAACAGAGCCCAAGCGGTACGTATGCCTTCTCCATTGTTGCGATTTTGGCAGGACTATGATTTGTGATTAGTGTCCCCTCTTAGGGTCTCCATTTTTGCAAGGGCGATTTTTCTAGGATCGACTTCATATCCTCAGAAGGTTGTTGATATTTCGATGGTGATGTTGGATTCTATTTCGGATTTCTCTAGATCAGGTTGGAATGGCTTCCTTTGACCTAAGGTCCGCTTCGCTGCATCTATCTCTGTATACAGAGACAAGCAGGTCGTATCAAAACACGAAGACGCCGCTGCGTTTCTATGATCCCTCTGTGATATTTGTTCCTCCCAACAAAATTGCAGCCGATGGCATGGTTGGGGTGGATAGGTGTTATAGCACCGTTAGGAAGGTGAGAGTTTCTGCCATGGGTACTACAAAATTGGGAAATGAATGTATGTCTTTAGCTATATGAGAATCAATTAAGTACTGTTACTATCTTCTCTTCTTGCAGGTTGAGTTTTGCCCGTGCTGTTTTGATGACACCAAGGTTGATACATGAAGTTCTTGTCGTACAAGCATCCCATTGATCCTTGTAGTCATGTGTTTCAAAAATGGATATGCAATTTTGGGTTAGACACTTACTATAAGCAGCATTCTCTCTCATTAGCTGCTGCAATCAAATGGTGTCTAAATCCTGAAACTTTTTGCTTCAGTACATTATCAGCTTGGTGTTTTTTCTGAAAATACTGAGTTTTGGTTGTGTCAGAAAAGGGTGTGATTGTCACCAACCACTCACTCACTGTATGCATTTGCTTTTGTACAACTCTTAATTACCTATTTGTATATGTTGCAAAATGAGTCATTGTCTCTTTTTGTATTTGGGTATTTATCTGTTTGTTCTTCGGATGCTGATAGTATTTCTATTGATTGTGCTGCCTATGTTTAGGTAACTTTTAATGGATCCTTTGTTCACATGAATATCGATGCAACTAGGTAACAGTACCTTGATATTATTTCATGTTCCTAGTCCATTAATTTATAGAGAATTCAAGCATCAAAACTATATATCGTTATGTTTAATTGCTTCCTTGATTTGATGCTAGTGTTCAGAATATGGAAATCATTGATCCATTTCACAATGCTCTTCTGGGAACTAGCAATACGAAGAGGAGCCTGTTCCAGATGTTCAAGACAACAAAAACAGTTGCCGGGTATCTGGAAACACTTCTTTTTAAAAGTTGAAATTACTAATTGTTTTCCTTTGTGAACATTGTATATCATTTTGGCAATCATTTTCATATTTCATTGTTCCTTTAACTCACTAGTTATTTTATTTCATGCATGGTTTGTTGGTCAGGACTAGGCTTCTTCTGTGCCAATTTGTTGCAGCCTCTGGAAGATACTGAAACTATTAACACTCGCTTGGACTGCCTGGTTAGTGTATTTGGGTGTCATATTTTCTAGGGAGCTTCTTAAGGCATATCATTCGATTTTAGTTATGTGTTAGATAGTTTACAGAGTTTGATCATAGATGCATTAATCATAAAGAAAATTTCCTCTTCTGCTGATTGCAGGATGAGTTGATAAGCAATGAACAACTATTCTTTGGGCTTTCACAGGTTTTACTTAAATTTCCAAAATAAACTGGTAAGTAACTAAGCGAAGAAGTGAGAAGATCCTGAGCTTTCAAGAGATTTCTGACCATCATCCACAACTTTCAGATCGAGTGCTTTGTCATTTCTGCTTCAAGCCAAAGAAAGCCATAGAAGCGGTCCTAGGATTTGATATTACCAGAAGAAGCCAAAACATGATTTCAAGCATTATCTTACTTAAGACTGCATTGGATGCTCTGCCTCTACTTTCTAAGGTGTTTGCCTTTCTCACTTTGTTATCATTTTTGACTCAGAGCCGGCCCTGGGCTAAAGCCCATAAAGCTAGGGCTTTAGGCGCCAGATTATATAAAAAGTTTTGGGGCATCATGTTGTTTGATTAGTTCCCTTTGGTATAGTGGTTGGAGTTTGTGGGTGTGCTTACGTGTTCTCAGTTCGAACTGCCTCAATTTTTTTTCTCTTTTGATAACCATTAAAAAGCTGATAGATTTTATTTCCTTTTTTTGTATATATATTATATGATTTAAGTAATTCAATTAAAACCAAAAATAAACCTGATTTCCTCTTTTTCTCTTCTTTTGTGGGTAACGAGAGACGTTTCGTCTTTCTCTCCTCTTCCATTCTTCATCACCAATTTTTTTTTTGCTGAGACTTCAACAATCTCTGCCAGATTTCCTTGATCTCTTCCATTATCGATTTCTGCTGTTTTGTCTTTTTATTCAGGTATGTTTTCTTCTCCTTCTTCTCCTTCTTCTCCTACTTCTCCTCTTTTCTCTTTGTAATTTTCTCTGTGTTTTTTAAAAAAATTTTGAACAAGCATGAAATTATCGTTGGGTTCTAATGCTCTCTCATACTCATTTGCTTGTAAAATTGAAGGATTCAATAAACTTTATAAGCTAAAGTTGGTTTCAAAGTGATATTCCTAAATTATTTATTGTTGTCATGTGTTCATGGTTGTTCTGTTTTTCAGAACTTTTCATAGATTAGTAGAACATGTTACATGAAAATAGAATCAGAAATCAGTCAAGTGAATGTGCAAAGAAGAAGAGAAGGAACCTACAAGATGAATGTAGTAAAAAGTTTTTTTTTTGT
The DNA here is from genome assembly GCA_020283515.1 of Alliaria petiolata. Lineage (NCBI taxonomy): Eukaryota > Viridiplantae > Streptophyta > Magnoliopsida > Brassicales > Brassicaceae > Alliaria > Alliaria petiolata. The sequence goes on along the minus strand of JAHZTW010000001.1, from coordinate 6,295,052 downwards.
TGCGGTTAAGGGGCATCATTTGTCGGATGCGCTTTAGGCGTCATATGACATCGGGCCGGCTCTGAGTTTTGTATCCTTGATTTGGAAACTGTCTGTGATCTACCAGCAACATTAGTCGCACTCTGTCCAATGTAAAAATGCAGGTTATGCAAAGTGTTTTCTCCTTGCCAATGTTTACAAGTCTGTGTGTGAAAATGATAGATATGCTTCCATTAGGAAAACAAATACGCCACTAGTGGTTCTGGCTAGTAGATATTAACTATGAACTTCGTTTCTGGAAAGCTTTCCATTTCCTACGTTTAAGGTTACTAAGGTTTAAAGTTTCGAAGTGACTCTTCATCCTCTTGATGATGATGTTCTCCATGCACGGGTTCCTTTTGTTGCCCGCACACAGCAGTGGAATTGATGAATTTTTGGATATTGCAAGGAGAGCCTTCTGTGATACTAGTGAAGGTGAACCAACAATGCTTCACTTTGTACAGATACGTTCTGCTAATCTAGAATCTTGTAAAAACTGACAGCAATACATAATCAACGTTTCTTGTGAAATTTACTCGCCTATATATTGTTTGGCAGATAATGGCGACTGGCAATTGATGCTGGAAGGCATCCCATCCTAGAAAGCATACAGAACGACTTTGTTGTAGGTTCTTTGTGCTATTTGTCATGATGCTTATCATCCCTCAATTTATTCTGAGAAATCATCCAAGTATCTGATATTCTTTTTCTTACTAACATTATCATCCAAGATGAATTACCTATGCAAATACAAACAAAATTTCTCGTAGCCTTGTTGGGCTCTGTGCACGCTTGTTTAACTCACAGATTTTCGCTTTTTGCAGCCTAATAGTATCTTCATGTCATAAGCAACCAACATGTTGGTAGTTATGGGTCCAAACATGTAAGGGAACTCTTGCTTTACATCCTCAATTGCTGATCGATTGTCCCAAAAACCCTCCTCGACTGGTGTTTGTATTTGCATTCCATATCTCCAACAGGTGTGTCTAGTAGTCATTCTTGCTCAGATTCGCTGCTGTCTCTCAGCTCCCTTTGCAACTATAAGGGGTGGTTTGGTTGACCGCATTTTCACAAGAATGGGGACAATGGATAACCTTGAGTCAAACTCAAGCACGGTAATTCTTTTAACTTCTTGCGATGAACATTATCAATATGATATTTTCCCAAGGATCAGGCCTGTTGATGAATCACAGCTGTTTTGATATCATAAGGAGAGCAATTTACATGCGGATAAGTGATATCACAATTCTCAATCCTTACTTTACAATGCCACAGTTTATGACAGAGACCGCTTTCATAATGCAGAATGTCTCCAACAGGTAGCCTTTGTGAAAGCAGTGATACAAGTGAACCTAACACTCAGTTTCATATCTTGTTGACGCCTCCACAATGTAGGAGTTTGATAGTCATGGATGAACTCGGGAGGGCTACTTCTTCCTCAGACGGGAGCTGCTGCGAGTATCTCTTATCACTCAAAGCGTAAGCATTTAACTGAGTCTTTCCAACATCAGAGTCAGCCGCTTAGATTTCAAGGTTCTGCCTGAGTCCCTCCCGTATGGATCCGAGGTTTTTGCTACTAAATGTTACATTTTCTGATCAGTTTCAACTGCGAGATGGAACCCTACATGTTCCACACTACGGCCTTCTGTTAGCCCAAGTGGCTGGTCTGCCTAATACAGTGATGGAAACAACTAGGACCATAACCTCAAGGTATTACCCAAAAACTTGCTAAATTGAAAACACAGGAACTTATGTCATCTTGTCTTCCGACTTGTCATGTTCATAATGAATGTTGGGCAGGAAATGAAAAGAATAGAGCTAAATTGTGGGAAGCACCATGAATTGCATCGAATCTACCGAGTCGCTCAAAAGTTGTTATGCTCGAAATAGACGGAAGACTCAATCCGCAAGAACTACAAAATCTCAAGGACATAAATTTTAAGATACAATTGTTATTAATTACTAAAAGATACAATTGTTATTCACAACTACAATTTTTTTAATCGCCCGATTATATATACAATTTGTTCAATACTAATGCTTTGACAGTTTTCTTATAGTCAAAACATCCCAAATTATTTGCATTCTAGCCAAAATTATTAGGAACCCACGAATCTCAACTTAGATATTAAATCAATAACAAAATCACCATGAAACTTAGGATTATGGCTAGGGCCGTTAGATGATGTTGGGGCATACTCTAATAATGCAATGAAATTACAATAAACGTCATAATAAACATCAAACATACATTACTCCTATCACTTGATGAAATAGTGCACAATGGTGTCAAGGGCATCAAAATGCGGGCTCATGTAGGTGCGCATGACGAAGTACCTCCCATCGTCGCATAGAAGCTGAGCAACAACCTGAAGGACACCAACACGTCTAAAGGCGCAGATACACCAAAAATAAATAACATCACTTAAATACCTATAATTTCTATTCAATTCGGTTTATAAGATTTTCCGGTTCAAAAAATTCTACCAAATAAAATTATGATACAAGTTGGTTTATTTTCACTTAGTTTGATTCTAAATATTTGTTTGCTCAATTAAACCAAAAGTTTTCGGTTTTTAAGGTCAATTCGGTTCAATTCAAATAAGTAGTTAATTACACTAGTTTTGATAACTCTTCATACTCTCTAATCGTAATCTAATAAATAGTTGTGATATATTATTAATTAGTTGTACAAAAAAAACACAAACTCTCAGAAAGAAGAAAAGTGGAAAAGGAACACACTTTGGCGACAAGAGAAACTTACAAAGCCGTACGAGACTGTCGTTCTGTCACTGCGACATCCTGATGTGTTGTTCAGCACTGCAAAGTATGGGAGAACCCGGTCGAAGTTGTTGCTGTCCTTCACAGCATGCAACGCGACCGAGTAGAGACTGGGCTGTCCAGCGGGGATGTCTCTAGACTCAGAGAGAGGAAACTAGTTGATGTTTTCAAACAACACAACTATTTTCTCAATATATAGCCACCTCGCAGCTGAGGTAGCTACAATGATATCTACATGTGTAAATTAAAAAATCAGACATAAACAGAGAGAGAGAAACAAAACAAATCATAGAAGAATACAGAGAACAAAAGATCACTAGATAAAAAAAATCACATTTTGAATCAGACTTATCAGACAATAACATGCAGACAAACACAGAAAGAAACAAAACAAATTACAGAAAAAGATCAAGTAAAAACCTTGATCGAGGCCAGTCAAGTGGTTTTGGATATTCATCCATGATTCCTGAAATTTACTAATAATGTGAGTCAAGAACTGAAAAATGAGGAAGGTAAACCCTAGTAACGAAGTTAAACTACAACTGTTATTAATAAAATTTACTAAAAGATACAATTGTTATTCAGAGCTACAATATTTTTAATCGCCATATTATATATACAATTTTGTTCAATACTAATGCTTTGACAGTTTTCTTATAGTCAAAACATCACAAATTATTTGCATTCTAGCCAAAATTATTAGGTACATACGAATCTCAAATTAGATATTAAATCAAAAATAAAATCACCAAGAAACTTAGCATTACGGCTAGGGCCATTAGATGAAGTTGGGGCATAATCGAGAGTATCTGCTCTAATAATGCAATGGAATCACAATAAACCTCACAATAAACATCAAACATACATTACTCCTATCACTCGATGAAATAGTGCACAATGGTGTCAAGGGCATCAAAATGTGGGCTCATGTAGGTGCGCATGACGAAGTACCTCCCATCGTCGCATAGAAGCTGAGCAACAACCTGAAGGACACCGAAACGCCTAAAGGCGCTGATACACCAAAAACAAATAACATTAGTTAAAGACCTATAATTTCTATTCAATTCGATTTATACGATTTTCCGGTTCAAAAAATTCTACCAAATAAAATTATGATTCAGGTTGTTTTATTTTCACTTAGTTTGGTTCTAAATAGTTGTTTGCTCAATTAAACCAAAAGTTTCGGTTTTTAAGGTTCAATTCATATAAGTAGTTCGAAATTACACCAGTTTTGATAATTAGTCATACTCTCTAATCGTAATCTAATAAATAATTGGGATATATTTTTAATTAGTTGTACAAAAAAAAACACAAACTCTCACAAAGAATAAAAGTGGAAAAGGAACACAATTTGGCGACAAGAGAAACTTATAATACCGTACGAGCTGTCGTTCTGTTGCTGCGACCTCCTGATGTGTTATTCAGCACTACAAAGTAATGGAGAACCCGATCGAAGTTGTTGTTGTCCTTCACAACAAGCACTGCGACCGAGTAGAGACCAGGTTGTCCAGCGGGGATGTCTCTAGACTCAGAGATAGGAAACTAGTTGATGTTTTCAAACAACACAACCATTTTCTCAATATATAGCCACCTCGCAGCTGAGGTAGCTACAATGATACCTACATGTGTAGATTGAAAAATCAGACATGAATAGAGAGAGAAACAGAACAAATCATAGAAGAATACAGAGAACAAAAGATCACCAGATAAAAAAATCACATTTTGAATCAGACCCATCATAAAATAACAGGCAGACACACACAGAAAGAAACATAACAAATTATAGAAAAAGATCAAGTAAAAACCTTGATCGAGACCAGCCAAGTGGTTTTGGATATTCAGCCATGATTTCTGAAATTTACTAACAATGAGAGCTAGGAACTGAAAAATGAGGAAGCAAAACTCTAGTAAAGAAGTTAAACTCACCGGAAAATTCAAACTGATGGAGTCGGCCTTAGGGTTTCTCGAAAAAAAGTTCAGAGAGAAACGAGGTTTGGCGAGTGAAGCAGATTGGGAGAGAGGGAGCTATAAACTATTTGTTTTTTCCAAATGTAATAAGCCCGAAATAAATTATATTTTGGGAAGAAAAAAAAGATGTTGATGCGGCAAAATTGGCTAATATTAAATTTTTGGATCCCATGGCTAATGTTGAATACAATAAAACACGCCACAATTTTTTTTACTTTTTGAACGTACGATCAAATTCAAAGGTCAGAGAAAATAAAAAATAATTTCATGACCCGAGCGTTCAACAAGCAAGTATTTTGTTTGACGACGACCCGATAGGTAAAAGCTGAAACGAGTTTTCCTCTTAATTTGCTATGTAAACTCGATAGAGTACATTTGGGGGAAGGGAAGCAAATTAAAGATTCATCTTCAGCCACTAAAAAGGTCAATGCTAGTAAGAGTCCCTAATGAGTTTATAAGATCAAAAATCCTAAAAAAGCGGCTATGGTACGTTGACACTATTATGTTCCATGTCTCTCAATGGGGATCCACCTCAGCTGTCGTTGCTCCTGAGATAGTTTCAATCCCTCTATGGGCCCATCTGCGTGGTGTTCCCTTTGACTTGGGCACTAAAGAAGGTCTCAGTTTAGTAGCAGAATTAGTTGGTGAACCTATTGAGACAGATGATTACTTAAAGAACATAAATAGTCTGAATGTTGCTCATGTAAATGTCGAAGCTAACCTGAAAAAGGCCCTCACTTTCAGTGGAGAGCTCATTCGAGAGAATGGTGAGATTAATGACATCAAGATTGAACCTTTGGATCCCTCCTTCTTGTACCCACTGTAAGGAAATAGGGCAAATCATGAAAAACTGTATCAATTCCCCTCCAAAAGCTCCTCCTACGGTCAACCCGAATGCCTCCAAAAATCCGATCAAAAAGAGAAACACTAATGCTCCGAATTCCTCCAACACTAATAAGGTTGTAGAAAAAGGTACTTCCATCTTGGTCCTTGAATCTGTAGTGCAAAAGGTTCATGCTATTTCAGTTCATGAAAGAAATGTGGATAAAACTTTGGCTATTTCACCCCTGCTGCCCCAGTGGAGGTTGCCTCCTCTTCTCCGTCTAAGCCTCCCACTCCTTTTGTTCCTCCTATCCCTCTTTATATTACGTTTTTTTCTCCACCCCAACTACCCTTGATACCATTCTTAAATAGCCATCTCATCACTCACATAAACTCCTCTACTTCTCTTCAAAACTCTCCACCCATTATTTCTCCTCCTCCGCTTCAAATACCTCTTGTGTTTTCGGCCTACCAGCTTCATTGGCCCCCACTTTTTGTTCCTACATCACCACAAAACAAGATGTCCTGTTTAATTCCCCTTCTATCACCCTCCCTTCTGCTTTTGTTGACCATTCTTCCTTCACTTATTTTCCATCCAATTGGAAACCTAAAGTGACGCAGTCGGAATGCACTAAGTCAACAAGCGTTGGACTTAGAATTGAAAACTCAAGCTTGCAAGCGACAAACTTGAAGAAATATGCTCTGGAATCCACCAGAAAGGTAAAGCTCGAAAACTCGAAGACTTTGATTAATAATAATGATAAAAGTTGTGTCTAAAACATATCACCTAGCGTTCTTTATATAGAGAAAGCCTAGTACTTAAAATAGGTAAATCCTAGAAATAAGGAAAACTACTTGAATCCTAATAGTAAAAGGAAAGTACTTAAAAAGGAAATATCTAGAAGGAACTTGTAATGCTAGAATGGCTTAGGTTTCGTAACTATCTCCTGCATCAGTCTCCTCCACCTCCAAAGAACTCGTCCCCGAGTTCTCATCTTGATAAAGAACACCATCGGCATGATACTCATAAATGTCAGCCACGTTGAATGTATGAGAGATATTCATGTCGTCCGGAAGATCCACCACATAAGCATTGTCATTGAGCTTCTGCAAAATCTTGAATGGACCATATTTGCGAGGCTGAAGCTTGCGATATGTACCAACTGGAAACCGTTCTTTCCTGAGAAATACCATCACTTCATCTCCTTCTTTAAAAACCTTAAGCCTGCGATGTTTATCTGCTGCCCTTTTATTCATTTGTCCAACTGCTTCCAATATAGCGCGAACTGCTTCTTTGGTCTCCAAAATGTCTTTAGCCATAGCCTCAGGTGACGCGCTAAATCCAGGAGCCTTAGGTAACTGGACCAAGTCGACCACATGCTTCGGGACAGATGTATACACCAAAGAAAATGGCGACTTCCCTGTAGCTGAATGCACGGCACTGTTGTATGCGAATTCCACCTGTGGTAAAGCGAGATCCCACTGTTTTGGTTTATCCCCACAAACACTTCGTATCATATTTCCCAACGTCCTGTTCGTCACCTCCGTTTGTCCATCACTCTGCGGATGAGCCGTAGAGCTTCTTTTCAAACTTGTTCCAAACATCCTCCATAATGTAATCCAGAAGTGACTGAGAAACTTGGTATCTCTATCTGAAACTATCGATTTAGGAACCCCATGAAGACGTACAACTTCACGAAAGAACAACTTGGCAATGTTGGTTGCGTCTGCGGTCTTCATACAAGCAATGAAGTGCGTCATTTTAGAGAACCTGTCAACAACAACAAACACAGAATCCACACCTTGTTGAGTCCTCGGCAATCCCAACACAAAATCCATGGATAGATCCTGCCAAATATCTTCAGGAACAGGTAATGGCATGTAAAGAACCGTATTCTGAGATTGTCCCTTGGAAACCTGACAGATATAACACCTCCGAACAATAGCCCCAGCGTCTTTCCTAAGATGCGGCCAATAATACCTTTCCTTCAAGCTTGCAATGGTCTTATCTTGTCCCAAATGACCACTAAGACCTCCTCCATGCAACTCACGAACCAACTTCTCCCGCAAAGAAGAGCACGGAATGCATAACCTATCTCCTTTAAAGAGGCAACCTTCTCGGATATGAAAATCCGCTGAAGGATGCTGCTGACTGCACTTAATCCATAGGTCCTGGAACTCGGCATCTTGTCCATACAACTTTTTCAAAAACTCGAAACCCACAACCTCCTGCGCTAAAGTAGTGAGTAGGGAAGCCCTTCTACTTAAGGCATCCGTAACCCTATTAAGCGTTCCTGATTTGTGCTGGATGATAAAAGGGAACTTTTGTAGGTAACTTACCCAACGAGCATGCATCTTATGAACCATCTTCTGGCTGTGAAGGAACTTGAGAGCTTGATGGTCTGTGAAAAGAATAAACTCGCGTTGAACCAGATAGTGCTCCCATTGCTTTAGAGCTCGAAACACAACATAAAACTCCTGATCATAAGTACTCCACTTCTGACGTGCTTCACTTAGTTTTTCACTAAAGAAAGCTACATGGCGCTTCTCTTGTGACAATACAGCTCCTATTCCCACGCCACTTGCATCACACTACACCTGAAATATTTTATCAAAATCCGGCAATGCTAATACAGGAGCAGTACAAAGCTTCTCCTTAATCAATGCAAAGCTCTTGTCTTGTTCCGGACCCCATTGAAACTTCCCTTTCTTCAAACATTCAGTAATAGGCGCAGTAATGGTACTGAAATCCCTCACGAATCTTCTGTAGAAAGTAGCTAAAGCATGGAAACTGCGTACCTCAGTTACTGATTTAGGGACAGGCCACTCCTTGATTGCACTCACTTTGGCGTCGTCCACCTGAATCTCATCCTCTCCGACGACAAATCCCAGAAATAGCAGCTTGTTTGTACTGAATGTACACTTCGTTAAGTTCATGTACAGCTGATTTTCTTGCAGGACTTGCAAAACCCGTTTTAGATGCTCCAAATGGTCGTCTTTGGTTTTGCTATAGATCAAAATATCATCAAAATAAACCACTACAAAGGACCCAATGAAAGGACGGAGAATCTGGTTCATCAGCCTCATGAAAGTACTAGGGGCGTTTGACAATCCGAAAGGCATCACTAACCACTCGTATAATCCATCTTTGCTTTTAAAAGCAGTCTTCCATTCGTCTCCAGGCCTGATTCTAATTTGATGGTACCCACTTCGTAGATCTATTTTCGAAAACACTCTCGATCCGCTCAACTCATCAAGCATGTCTTCCAATCGAGGGATAGGAAATAGATACTTGATTGTTATCTTGTTGATGGCCCTAGAATCAACACACATTCGCCACTGGTTACCCTTCTTTGGAACGAGAAGAACCGGTACAGCACAAGGACTCATGCTTTCGCGGATTAACCCTTTCCTTAACAAATCTTCAATTTGTTCCCTTACAATTTCGTTCTCCTTAGGACTCATTCGATAGTGGGGAAGGTTTGGTAAACTAGAACCCAGAATCAAGTCAATGTGATGCTGAATATCACGCATAGGAGGTAGATCATTAGGTAGCTCATCTGCAGTCAACTCCTTGAAGTCTTCTAGAATCTCTAACACTTCCCGTGGAGTTGTAGTTTCTTCCGTTACAGCACTCATCAGCCCTTTGACCACCACTGGATAGAAACACTTTGTCTCTTTAACAGCTTCGTCAAGCTCTTTGTCGCTCTGCGTCATGATCAAGAAACTTGACTTCTTTTCCTTCGCTTTGTTACCAAAATCCTTAACAGGAGCCATTGCAATCTTATGAGTCCCCCATGTAAACATTATCACATTGTCACGCCCTCGGTATGTGATGTCGTTATCATACTGCCATGGCCGCCCAAGGAGAATATGACAAACATCCATGTCCAGAACATCACAGATTATCTCCTCTTTGTAGTATTTATCTACCGATAAACTTTGCAAGTCTCGCTAACCCCTACATTAGATCCTTTCTTTACCCAACCAAAACCATACAACTTCTCATGTTGAGGCGTGGGTAGTTTCAAATACTCCACCAGCTTTTGAGAAACTAAATTATCAGAACTCCCATTGTCAACAATAATATTGCACACCTTGTTCTGAATAGAACAATGCGTTCTAAACAGATTCTTGCGTTGTCCCTCTTCTTTAGATGATAGCAAGAGTCGTTGGAGAACAATGCTGATTCTGTCTTCAGATTCTTTTTCCGCAAAGTCAACCCCCTAGTACTCCTCGTTCTCTGCTTAGTCGGCATCCTCTTCTTCTAGTAATGCGACTATCTTTCGACTAGGACAGACATTCGACCTGTGACCTGTTCCTTGACAACAGAAACACTTGTCGAGGGTTGGCCTAGCATAAGGATTGTTCTGTTTCGGAGCCGGTGCTTTGTCCTTTTGAACGCTGTTGTTGGAACTAGTTCCTTTGTTGCTAGTGCTCGGGTCCCTGTCGGCTATGCTTTTGCCTTTCTCTCCAACTGGTTCGAAACTGTTCTGAACCGAGGGTTTCCTGAAGGTCGAGAACCCCCGAGATGATTTCTCCATCAATTCTGCTTTCAAAGCTAGACTTGAAGCTTCCTGCACCGTCCAAACAGTCTGTAACCCTATTTTTCCTTGAAGAGAACCCTTTAAACCACTGATGTATCTAGCCACCTTCTGATTCTCTGTTTCATTCAGGTCATTACGTTCAGAGAAACGTAAGAACTCAGCCGTATATTCTGTCACTGTTCTGTTTCCTTGAACACAATCAATGTACATCTTGTAGAGAATCTGCTCGTAGTCTTCTGGTAAGAAACGCTCCATCATCAGTTGTTTCATTCGACGCCACGTTCTAACGGGACCCTTCCTCTGTCTTTGTCTTTGAAGGACTAGTTTGTCCCACCATACAGCAGCAGTCTTTTTTAACCGGATCGCCACCATCTTGACCTGCTTGTTCTCTGGAACACCCATGACATCGAAGAATCGATCAACATCAATTTGCCAGTCGAGAAATTCCTCTACTCCCATAGTCCCATAAAACAATGGAATGTCTGCCTTTACTCGGTAATCATGATTGTTTTGATTTCCTTGTTCTTCTACTTCTTCTTCCGAGTCCTCCTCGAGCTGGAGTTGTTAATAATTACACGGTTGTTCCTGCCTAGTTATCGATTGTTTCCACCGTGTTGTCGATTGTTTTCACTTTGCTGAACCCGGGCTGGTTCCTCCCCGGCCGGATTGTTTCCGCCATGTTGAATCGGATTTGGTCTCCTTTGTGCTCCTCCTCCTTGTACCGCGTTAGCAATCTGTTGGGGTAAAGCCGCAATCTGATTAGTTAACGCTGCCACCAGATTTTCCAATTGAGTAGTTGAGGCATTGAGGTTTGTGGTTGATTCGTTTAAACCCGCTGCGAAACCCTCCAAGTCGGCCCTGGTTACTGGTTGATCACCCATAGTTGTTCAAGCTTCGAAAAGAGAAGGAGATTGCCTGCTCTGATACCACTTGACGCAGTCGGAATGCACTAAGTCAACAAGCGTTGGACTTAGAATTGAAAACTCAAGCTCGCAAGCGACAAACTTGAAGAAATATGCTCTGGAATCCACCAGAAAGGTAAAGCTCGAAAACTCGAAGACTTTGATTAATAATAATGATAAAAGTTGTGTCTAAAACATATCACCTAGCGTTCTTTATATAGAGAAAGCCTAGTACTTAAAATAGGTAAATCCTAGAAATAAGGAAAACTACTTAAATCCTAATAGTAAAAAGAAAAGACTTAAAAAGGAAATATCTAAAAAGAACTTGTAATGCTAGAATGGCTTAGGTTTCGTAACTATCTCCTGCATCATAAAGCCATCCCTATTGCAATCTCTTTGCCAAATCTTTCTCCCCAAGGGGATTTCCTTTCGCAAGGAGACTCTCCTAAATCTTCTGAATGAGTGTCAAGCTCTTTTTTTTGGAATTTTTGAGGTCTAAACAGCTCGGCAAAGCACCTACCATTAAGCCAATGGTTAAATACAAATTAACCTATTATTGGTGCTCTTTTGGAAACTCACATCAAGGAACCGAAGATGGGCGCATCGTTCTCATTTGGAAATACTCGATGGATGTCCGTATTTTCAGTCAATCTCGACAGACTTTAACATGCGAAATTACAGTGGTTACCTCTATGAAATTTATCTACAGTGATGTTTATGCTTCAAACAAAAGTGAAAAGCATACTGACATGTGGGTTGACCTTCTGGCGCTGCAAAGCTATATGCTCCTCCACTCATGTACCTAGCTCCTAGGGGGTGATTTCAACTAAATCATTCACCATAGAGAGCACTCTCTTGCCTCGGTTAATTCTTTAAGCTCGAATATGGTGAAATTTAGTGACTACCTCCATCTACTTAGGATGTTTGATCTCAAATTACAAGGCTTTCTCAATACCTGGACAAAGAACCAGCCTCTCAATCCCATTGCTAAGAAATTGGATCGCCTCCTTGTAAACCAACCATGGATTGCTGCTTTCCCAAACATTGGAGCCTCCTTTATGCCTCCAGAATTCTCTGATCATAGCCCTTGCCTCCTATACCTTGCGTTGCCTCTCCCCCAAGCTGAAACCAAACCCTTTAAATTCTTCAATTACCTAACCAAACACCCAAAATTTTTAACCACGGTTAAGGTGGCCTTGATTCAGGCCATAAGCAATGCTACCAATCTTATAAAACTATGCTGGAAGCTGAAATCACTTAAAGGCTCCCTCCGTACTTTAAATAGAGAGAATTTTTCAAATATTCAAGTGAGGGTAGAACGAGCTAACCGTTTGCTAAAAGATGTGTAGGTACTTGCCCTTCAGAATCCTTCTCATCTTCTTTTCCAACAAGAGAGAGGATTGCATCAAAAGTGGGACTTCCTAAGATCTATTGAAGAGGCATACTTAGGCAAAAATCACGAATCAATTGGTTAAAGGAAGGTGTTTTCAATACCTCTTATTTTCATCGTGTATATTTGGTTAGAATTACAGTCTACTCCATCAGATCCTCCGTGCTGCCTTCTGGTATTATTCTCACAGACCCCCGAGCTATGAGTGACCATGCGGTTGCCCAGTTCAAGCATATCCTAGCTCCCGATTCACTGCCTGTTGTCTCAGCCCCCCCAAGTTGGTTCCTTCTCCTCTGCGCTTTCAGATGCTCCCTTGCTCAGAAGCTTAAGCTATCCCTCACTCCCTCTTCTGCTAAATTCATGAAGTCTATTTTGAATCTTAACCCCAACAAGGCTCCTGACCCCGACGGTCTTACTTTTGGGTTCTTCAATCTGATTGGACTCTCATCGGCGAAGAAGTTATTGATGCCATCCTTATGTTCTTCACTAATGGGTTCTTGCTATCTGCTGCAAACTCCACGATTCTATCTCTTATCCTAAAGCACCCTGGCGCTTCTTCTATAGGGGACTATAGACCTATTTCGTGCTGTTCCACCATCTACAAATCAGTTTCTAAGCTCATAGTCTCCAGACTTCAGTTGATTCTCTATGATCTGATCCTGCCAAATCAAACTGCATTTGTTCAAGAGAGACTTTTGGTGGAGAATACAATCTTAGCAACAGAGCTTGTAAACGACTACCACAAAGAGAAAGGACGAAAGAGAATTACCTTGAAAGTTGACATTGCAAATTGATATATCATGGTTTTTCCGTGTTTTTGACCATGATATAGTCTTTGTTTATAGAGTCTTTTCCGTGTTTTTCGAGTCTTTTAGAGTCTTTGCAGGATTAGGAACGTTTGAAGCATAAATGGAGGATCTGAAGCTTTTTGGAGTGTTTTGGAGAAGCAGCTGAATACGTGAGCTTGGAGTGAAGTTTTTATCCTAGTGTCGATCGACACCGATCGTGGAATTAGAATTGGACGCGAAGTTTTGAAGACTTTCTGGAATTATAATTTTGGTCCAGAAGTTTTTAATATTGCAATTTAGTCCTTTTCGTGTTTCAGAGATTATTTATGTTTTCTAAGGCATTGTTTAGCCATTATCCTGATTTTCATTGAGACTTGGAGAGAGAGATTTATCCAGAGCTTGGAGGGAGACAATTCTGCACTCTTCTAGAGAAGATTTCGAACCCTTGTATCAATACTCTTTTGATTTTAATGCAGTATTATTCAGCCATGATTTGTGTTTCAATTTCTATGTCTGACTAATTTGCTAGTTAGATTAGGGTGATTTAGGGTTAATGAGGAGTTTGTAGATTTGCTATATTGTTAGGGAAAATCAATTGGTTCTTCACCTGGACTTGTGCTTACATTGATTTCTTGATTGATCATCTAGAAATCAAACCCTAGGTTGTTTAATAGATGCGAGAGCATTGTTAATCACCAGAACTAGTGTTAGGTGAACAAAATTACTATTCGCAAAGAGATTTGGTTTAGGGATTTTGTGAACAATCGAACCTGTTTCTAATGCTTGCCTGAATTGATCTGATTTACAAAGAGATTTGGAATTCTGAAATTTAGGGATAGATAACTTCTGCAACGAGAGTTGATTGGTTTTAAATCTGTGTTTCGAGTTCTAGACGGCTCTAAAGAACTTCCCTAATAATATACATTCTGCATTCTCGAATTTAACCTGTGAATCATCCTTGCCTAGCGTTTTGTCTCATTGAATTTTAAGAACTTTAAATCAATCACTCACTGCTTTTTAGTTTAATTGCTTCGTTTTACATTCATCTGAAATCGACTTAGCATAATTTGAATCTAGAAACCATAGCGTAACATCTACTTTCTTAGGGATTCGATAACCCCTTATACTTCAACTGCATTGCTGTGCACTTGCAGTGTTGTTTTATTTGGGTAAAACTTTGACCCTATCAAGTTTTTGGCGCCGTTGCCGCGGAAGTAATAAGCTGCCTACGAGATCTAGTATTAGAGTTTTGACTAGGTTTTGTTTTGTTTTTGGTTACTAACGACTTAGTTTCTTGTTTTTGGTTTCAGGTGCATGCCCAATCGCAGTACCAGAAGCAGCAAAGAGAAGGAACTACTGGGATTTGACAACCAGGAGCTCGGCCGTTTAGAAAGGACAAATCGGAAAATTGCAAAGGCGTCGATCGACACCAGTACTAGTATCGATCGACACTCATTGCGAACAGAGATGGTTAATCCTGTAATCTTGACCCGAGACGAAGCTGGAAATTTGATTGATGGAGAAGGGCGTAGGAGGAACGCTCAGGGACAGATGTTGGATGAGAATGGTGCTCCAATCGTCGAGCAAGCAGTGCAAATTGTGCCACCTGCGAATGAACGTGGGAGAACACTTGGGGACTACAATAGGCCAGATCAGTTCTACGCAAACAGAGCTGCGATTCGCCCACCTCCTTTTCAGAGGCATGATTTTGAGCTGAAGCCTGCGTTCTATACTTTGGTATCTCAGCACCCCTTCCATGGTCTTCCAAATGAGCATCCTATGGACCACATAGAGAGGTTTGAAGATCTAGCATCTAGCATTAAGGCCAACGGAGTGTCTGACGATTATCTTTTCTGCAAACTCTTTCCGTACTCTCTTGGAGGAGATGCAGCATATTGGTTGAAGCAGCTGCCACCAGGATCACTTACTACCTGGGAGGATACCAAGAACGCATTTCTGCGCAACTTTTTCGATGATGCAAGGTCTGAGGAGCTAAGGATGAAGATTTCTGCATTTTCTCAAGGGCCAACTGAAGCATTTAAGGCTGCTTGGCTGAGATTTAGAGCATACCAGAGGGATTGCCCGCATCATGGATTCAGTGAGGTACAACTACTTGGGATTTTCTTCAGAGGAGTGGACTGGCGATACCAGATGGCATTGGATGCTGCGAGCAATGGGAATTTCAACACCCAGTATCCAGAAAATGCCACCATACTTATAGAGAATTTGGCATCTAGCAATAGCACAAAGAATGCAGATTTTGAGAGAAAGAAGCAAGCTGGTGCTAATGATGGGAGTCAAATTGCAGAATTTAAGGCCAAGTTAGACAGTGTACACAGCCTTCTGGTGAATAAGAAGCAAGTTCAGTTCGCCAATGAAGTAGAGACATTTGAGCCTAATGAAGTGTATGAAGAGGAAGATGTCAACTACATCAATGGAGGTGGTTTTCAGGGCCAACGGTTTGGGAATCAGCAAGGGAACAGAGCTTTTAATGGCAATAATCAGAGGAGTTCCTTCACAGGAAATCAAAACTCTTCTGGTTACACTCAAAAGCCTCAGTATCAGAACAGCAACAACAACTTTACAAGGAGCTATGGCTCATCTTCCTACCAGAATCCACCTGCAAAATCTGCACATAGTGAGATGAAATCTATGCTAGAGCAGATTCTAGAAGGACAGCAGAAGTTGGCTGTGGATTTTAATGGGAAGAAAGACTCATTGTACCAGGATTTGAATGAGAAGATAGAGAGTTTGAACATTCATGTGAAGAAATTAGATGTTCAAGTTGCCCAAACTGCAGGAGCAGTTAATAGGCAAGAAGGAGTTCTCCCTGGAAGGACTGATGCTAATCCCAAGCGCCACGTCAATGCCATCAAATTAAGGAGTGGAAAGCGCCTTCAGCCAGTGCAGAAAAGGGGTATAAGTGCTGAAGAAATCGAAGAACTTGAGGATTTTGAAGATGAGAATCGTGCTGCAGAGACAGTGTCGATCGACACCAATGAAGGGTGTCGATCGACACCAATAAAGATCGACGGAAACTCGACTCGACACGAGTCGAAATCGACTAAGCTCGACACGAAGGTCGGCACGAAGAAAAAGTCGACACCAGGAGGGTGTCGATCGACACCCTACCCAGGAATCCCCAATTCGACCTGAAACTTCAAAAACTGCAGAGGAGAAGCTGTACAAGCCGAAGATACCTGACCCCTTGATTCCTAAGAAGTCTAAGCAAGAGCTGCTCGAGGCTAGATGCAAAGCTTTCATGGACAGATTGGTAGTTAAGATTCCTTTGATAGATGCAATCAAAACCAGCCCTATGATAAGAAGGTACATGAAGAGGATGATGAGCAATAATTTGGACCTTGAGCAAGAAGTGATGTTGATATCCGAACAGGTCAGTGCTGTCATTCAGAACAGAATTCCAGAAAAACTTTCAGATCCTGGGAGCTTTGTTTTGGATTGCACAATCTTTTTAGACAGGTTTGGAAGATCGCTATGTGATTTGGGTTCAAGTGTCAACCTTATGCCTCTTTCAGTTGCTACCAGACTTGATATGACAGACTTCCAACCCACTAGGATCTCTCTAGTCCTAGCTGATCGCTCCCCAAGGATCCCTGAAAGTGTCTTGAAGGATGTTCATGTCAAGTGGGAGATTGCTTGATTCCTACTGACTTTGTGGTTCTAGAGTATGGTGATGAACCCAAAGACCCTCTTATCCTTGGAAGTCCTTTCTTAGCCACATCAGGAGCAATCATTGATGTAAGGAAGGGAAGAATAGCACTGAATGTTGGTGACTTGGTGATGAATTTCGACATGGATAAGCTGATGAAGAGGCCAACGATAGATGGACAGACTTTCTTTGTGGATTCCCTCACCAACCTTGCTCAAGAGATCTTCCAAGAGAATAATTCTGCTGATCTTTGGAGAGAGGTTTGACAACCTCTACCGCAGACGCAGAGTGTCTGGATGAGGATGTTGTGGGGTATTTGAATTGATGCTAGCGAGCAGGTCATGCAGCTCGTTGCACAAGAAGAACTCGTTGGAAGTTCTGCAAAAGCTGCAACAATGGGCGACTGGAGTGAGGCTAAAGCTCCGAAGATTGAGCTTAAACAGCTCCCTGCAGGGCTAAGGTATGTTTTTCTTAGACCAAATTCCACATATCCTGTTATTGTGAATGCTTCTTTGAACAAGGCAGAGCTCACGTTATTGCTAAGCAAGCTGCGCAGATTTCGCAAAGCTCTTGGCTATTCTCTTGATGATATTTCAGGTATATCTCCAGATTTGTGCATGCATAGGATTCACTTAGAGGATGAGTCAAAGTCATCAGTGGAACATCAGAGAAGGCTGAATCCGAATCTGAAGGAAGTTGTTAAGAAGGAGATTATGAAGCTCCTAGAGGCTGGGATCATCTATCCCATATCAGACAGTGCTTGGGTCAGTCCGGTTCATGTGGTTCCTAAGAAAGGAGGAGTCACAGTGGTGAAGAATGAGAAGGATGAGCTGATTCCTACAAGGACTGTGACTGGTCACAGGATGTGCATTGACTACCGGAAGCTGAATGCTGCGACCAGAAAGGATCATTTTCCACTACCTTTCATTGACCAGATGCTGGAAAGGTTGGCGAATCACCCATATTACTGCTTTCTTGATGGGTATTCCAGGGTTTTTCCAGATTCCTATTCATCCAGATGATCAGGAGAAGACCACTTTTACATGTCCCTATGACACTTTTGCATATCGCAGAATGCCATTTGGACTTTGTAATGCTCATGCGACCTTCCAGCGATGCATGATGTCCATCTTCACTGACATGATTGAGAAGTTTATGGAGGTCTTTATGGATGATTTTTCTGTTTATTGATCATCCTTTAAAGACTGCCTAGAGAACTTGTGATTTGTACTGCAGAGATGCGAAGAGAAACACTTAGTGCTGAATTGGGAGAAGTGCCACTTTATGGTCAGAGATGGCATTTTTCTTGGACATCGAATTTCTGCAGATGGTATTGAAGTGGACAAGGCCAAGATTGGTGTAATGACTAGTTTGCAAGCGCCTGATTATGTGAAGTCAGTGAGGAGTTTTCTGGGTCATGCTGGGTTCTACAGAAGATTCATCAATGATTTCAGCAAGATCGCAAGGCCACTTACTGCTCTTCTCTGCAAAGATGTGAAGTTTGAATTCACTACAGAGTGTCATTCAGCCTNTTTTCTGGGTCATGCTGGGTTCTACAGAAGATTCATCAATGATTTCAGCAAGATCGCAAGGCCACTTACTGCTCTTCTCTGCAAAGATGTGAAGTTTGAATTCACTACAGAGTGTCATTCAGCCTTTGAGCAGATCAAGGAAGCTTTGGTGAGTGCTCCAATTGTTTAGCCTCCAGACTGGGATTTGCCTTTTGAGGTAATGTGTGATGCCAGTGACTTCGCAGTAGGAGCTGTGTTGGGACAGAAAAAGGACAAGAGGCTTCACGCCATCTATTATGCCAGCAGAACGTTGGATGATGCTCAGCGGAATTATGCAACCACTGAGAAAGAGTTGTTAGCTGTGGTCTTTGCCTTTGAGAAGTTTCGACAATATCTTGTTGGCTCCAAAGTGATAGTTCATACTGATCATTCTGCTCTGAAGTACTTAATGCAGAAGAAGGATGCAAAGTCGAGGTTGTTGAGATAGATCTTATTTCTTCAAGAGTTTGACATTGAAGTGAAGGATAAGAAAGGTGTTGAGAATGGAGTAGCTGACCATCTTTCAAGGATTAGGATTGAGAACGACGTCCCCATTGATGATTTCCTACCTGAGGAGAATGTTTACTTCATTGAATCCTAATTCCAGGCCTTGAGTTCGGAGAATCTGCAGTTTTGTGACCAGAAAAGACTGGTGTCGATCGACACCCCCTCTGCAGACTTCGAAAATTCACTCGACACGAGGCGATATCGATCATGGTCGACACAGATGCTCGACACAACCACTCGACACAAACCAGTAGTGTCGATCGACACCATCTGTGTCGATCGACACCCTTGTCGACCAGACACAGTTCTTCAGCGGATCCTGCATGACTTGTTCCAACAACCACTATTTGCTGTTAATGCTTCTTCTAGACCATGGTATGCTGATATTGTGAACTACCTAGCTGCTGATGTTGATCCTACACATCTCAAGAACTATGAGAAGAAGAAGTTCATGAGAGAACTTAGGAGATATTATTGGGATGAGCCCTATTTATATAAGCATTGTTCCGACAATGTTTACAGAAGATGCATCGCAGAGACTGAGGTTCAAGACGTGCTGTTTCATTGTCTTGGTTTTGAGTATGCTGGACACTTTGCTACTTTCAAGACAGTGTCCAAGGTTCTTCAAGCAGGCTTTTGGTGGCCTACCATGTTCAAGGATGCTCAGATTT
Organism: Alliaria petiolata; assembly: GCA_020283515.1. NCBI lineage: Eukaryota > Viridiplantae > Streptophyta > Magnoliopsida > Brassicales > Brassicaceae > Alliaria > Alliaria petiolata. The sequence goes on along the minus strand of JAHZTW010000001.1, from coordinate 6,275,438 downwards.
TCATAACACAATGTGATGTCTGTCAGAGGCGAGGGAAGATCAGCAAGAGACATGAGATGCCACAAAACTTCATCCTTGAGGTTGAAGTCTTTGATTGCTGGGGCATCGATTTCATGGGTCCTTTTCCCTCATCTTATGGGAACAAGTACATTTTTCTCGCTGTGGACTATGTGTCCAAGTGGGTGGAAGCAATTCCTAGTCCAACCAATGATTCTGGAGTGGTGTTGAAGCTGTTTCGCACAATCATCTTTCCCAGATTTGGAGTGCCTCGAATTGTTATAAGTGATGGTGGTTCTCACTTTATTAACAAGGTGTTTGACAAGCTGTTGAAGAAGCATGGTGTTCAGCACCGTGTGGCTACTCCGTATCATCCGCAGACGAGTGGACAGGTTGAAGTTTCCAATAGGCAAATCAAGCAAATCCTGGAGAAGACAGTAGGCAAGACAAGAAAAGATTGGGCTGCGAAGTTAGATGATGCACTTTGGGCTTATAGGACTGCATACAAGACGCCTCTTGGGACTACACCATTCCATCTACTCTATGGCAAAGCTTGCCATCTTCCGGTGGAGTTGGAACACAAGGCACATTGGGCAATCAAGAAGATGAATTTCGACTTGAAACCAGCTGCAGAGAGGCGTTTGATACAGCTCAATGAGTTGGATGAGATTCGACATCATGCATATGAGAGCTCAAAGATCTACAAGGAGCGCACTAAGGCTTATCATGATAAGAAGATCATCTCCAGAAACTTCGAACCAAATGATCAGGTACTTCTGTATAACTCTCGTTTGCAATTGTTTCCTGGTAAATTGCGTTCACGTTGGTCAGGTCCTTTCACCATCAAAGAGGTCAGACTATATGGAGCTATTGTCTTGACCAATTCCAAAGGCGAAGAGTTCATTGTGAATGGAGAGAGGGTGAAGCACTATTGGGCGCAAGCCGAGATTCCAGATGGACACATCGTGTCTCTGGATAATGCATCCACTGCCTAAACGCGTGAACAGTCAAGCTAATGACGTTAAACGAGCGCTTGGTGGGAGGCAACCCACTGGTTCGTTTTTATTTTCGTTTTTATTTTTATTTGTGAGTTTACTAACTCTTTTTGGCAAAAAAAAAAAAAAAAAAACAGATTTGCTCGACACGTACCGATATCGAGAAAGGTCGACACCACGCTCGACATGGGCCAGTGTCGATCGACACCGCTTAATGGTGTCGATCGACACCACTTAAAACGACAGGTAAGTCCGCTTAATGGTGTCGATCGACACCACTTAAAACGACAGGTAAGTCTTTTAAAACCCCAAGCCATCTTCTTCTTCCCCAAATATAACAAACTCGCGAACCTTAGAGAGGATTTTCATCAAATCCTAAAATCTCCGTTTCTCAACGGATTTGAGTGATTCAAAGCTCCATTCTGTGCGGATTTTCGTGCTCTTTCTCAATCTCTTACCCATTCGTCCGATCTGCAAGATGGCTCCAAGGCAAAAGCGAGCACGTCAAGCTGAAGCGTCCAGTTCTGGGACAGCTGATGATGCCCCTACCTCACGTCCTCCTTGGCCTCGGAGAGAAGGCACAAAAATTCCAGTTGGGAGAAACTGGGATGATACACCAGCCGAAGAAACCGCCAAGGACGCCTGTGTGAACCGCGACATCATGGAGGATTGGGATGAGTATGACACGCTGTTCTACAATGCGTGGCTGTCCGTGGAAGTAGCACCTACTCGGGTCGCTGACCCGAAGACACTGCAAGAGTTGGGTATCAAGGATGATGTCCTGCGCTTACTGAAGAAGGCGGGAATGGGGACTATGGCCACCAAGCAATACGACCTATTCCCCGACTTGGTCCGATAGTTTCTTGCCACTATTCGTGTTTACTATCGGAACGAGGTGGTGAGGAACGCTCTGGAAGGGACTCTGACCTTCCTCATCCGCAGTGTTCGCTACAGGATCTCCATTCCTGATCTTTGTGGGATCTATGGCTTCGAGAGAGAGCGTACCGGTATTTCACTTCCCCCGTTTCAGGACACTCAGGAGTTCTGGGATTACTTTGGGAAAGGGAGGTATGATTCGAAGGACTCTACACAGACGGACATTCATCATCCAGTCCTCCGCTACATTGCTCGTCTCTTTGCTACTACACTTCTGTGTAAGCACGAGCCCGGGAAGATGAGAGTGTCCTAGATGGTCTTGCTGTATAGAGCCATTTGGGATGTGATCTCTGGTACCTCTGAGCTGGATGAAGATGTCAGTCTTGGCGCTGTTTTTGCTCACCACTTGGTTTCCCTGAAGAGGAAGCCTTTCACATCATCCAGCCACAAGCCGGAGACTGTTGGTAGCCTGCTCACTCCCATCTTTATCCACTGCGGGATTGACACTACTACTTGCTCCATTGTGAGCAAGCGTGCTTTGTTGGATATAGACTACTTGCAGAGAGCTACCTGGCTCAAGCCGCAGAAGTACTGGGTTTTCACCAACCTGCAGGGCGCGAAGTGTATGGTCCAGTTACCAGAGAGAGAGCTCACTCACATCACTACTGATCCCGACTGCCTGCGCTTTTAGCCTCATCTGAACTTAGTGCGAGCTGCTCCAGTCACCCGACGCAGAGGAGCGTCTTCACATGCTGCAGCTTCGGCAGCCGAGGATGCACCAGTTGCTGCTCACTTAGGAGCTTCATCATCGCGACGCATCAGAGCACCTGCCACTCCGCAGCCCATTGGTAGTCATCATTTCCCTGTTCCTCCCGAGATCCCTATGGAGCATGATGTTTTTCAGAGGTACGTGGTTCAGAGCTTCCAGGCCATCTGGAATGCTATCACGGTTGTGTCCAACTGTGGCTGCGTCCGTCCTTCTACACCACCACCTTCTGATGAAGAGTAGTGCCTTCGACGTTCCTTGTTCTATTTTTCTTTTCCCTTGAGTCATTTTTCTTTTTCTTGAGTCAGTTTTTGATCTTGCTTTGATTATGTATTTTGATTTGAAACCTCTTGGAACTTATGAGATTATGGATAATGTTGTTGCTTTTAACCGTTTGTTTGATTATCTGACAGTTTGGATAACTTTGACAACAATCGCTTAACAACATTCACGTTTGGTTTGTTGGAACTCTGTTTTCGGACAGAGTGTCGATCGACACCACCATGGTGTCGATCGACACCCAACACAGATTCAGGTACTCCATTTTTCTCTTACTTTCGAAGTTGTTTCACACATTTTTTTCTATCACTCTCAAGCTTAATAACACTGGGGACAGTGTTGTTTAAGTCTGGGGGAGGTAGTTACTAACATTGTGTCTTGTTTTGAAGTCCTTTGAGTCAGTCAAAANAGAAATTGGATCGCCTCCTTGTAAACCAACCATGGATTGCTGCTTTCCCAAACATTGGAGCCTCCTTTATGCCTCCAGAATTCTCTGATCATAGCCCTTGCCTCCTATACCTTGCGTTGCCTCTCCCCCAAGCTGAAACCAAACCCTTTAAATTCTTCAATTACCTAACCAAACACCCAAAATTTTTAACCACGGTTAAGGTGGCCTTGATTCAGGCCATAAGCAATGCTACCAATCTTATAAAACTATGCTGGAAGCTGAAATCACTTAAAGGCTCCCTCCGTACTTTAAATAGAGAGAATTTTTCAAATATTCAAGTGAGGGTAGAACGAGCTAACCGTTTGCTAAAAGATGTGTAGGTACTTGCCCTTCAGAATCCTTCTCATCTTCTTTTCCAACAAGAGAGAGGATTGCATCAAAAGTGGGACTTCCTAAGATCTATTGAAGAGGCATACTTAGGCAAAAATCACGAATCAATTGGTTAAAGGAAGGTGTTTTCAATACCTCTTATTTTCATCGTGTATATTTGGTTAGAATTACAGTCTACTCCATCAGATCCTCCGTGCTGCCTTCTGGTATTATTCTCACAGACCCCCGAGCTATGAGTGACCATGCGGTTGCCCAGTTCAAGCATATCCTAGCTCCCGATTCACTGCCTGTTGTCTCAGCCCCCCCAAGTTGGTTCCTTCTCCTCTGCGCTTTCAGATGCTCCCTTGCTCAGAAGCTTAAGCTATCCCTCACTCCCTCTTCTGCTAAATTCATGAAGTCTATTTTGAATCTTAACCCCAACAAGGCTCCTGACCCCGACGGTCTTACTTTTGGGTTCTTCAATCTGATTGGACTCTCATCGGCGAAGAAGTTATTGATGCCATCCTTATGTTCTTCACTAATGGGTTCTTGCTATCTGCTGCAAACTCCACGATTCTATCTCTTATCCTAAAGCACCCTGGCGCTTCTTCTATAGGGGACTATAGACCTATTTCGTGCTGTTCCACCATCTACAAATCAGTTTCTAAGCTCATAGTCTCCAGACTTCAGTTGATTCTCTATGATCTGATCCTGCCAAATCAAACTGCATTTGTTCAAGAGAGACTTTTGGTGGAGAATACAATCTTAGCAACAGAGCTTGTAAACGACTACCACAAAGAGAAAGGACGAAAGAGAATTACCTTGAAAGTTGACATTGCAAATTGATATATCATGGTTTTTCCGTGTTTTTGACCATGATATAGTCTTTGTTTATAGAGTCTTTTCCGTGTTTTTCGAGTCTTTTAGAGTCTTTGCAGGATTAGGAACGTTTGAAGCATAAATGGAGGATCTGAAGCTTTTTGGAGTGTTTTGGAGAAGCAGCTGAATACGTGAGCTTGGAGTGAAGTTTTTATCCTAGTGTCGATCGACACCGATCGTGGAATTAGAATTGGACGCGAAGTTTTGAAGACTTTCTGGAATTATAATTTTGGTCCAGAAGTTTTTAATATTGCAATTTAGTCCTTTTCGTGTTTCAGAGATTATTTATGTTTTCTAAGGCATTGTTTAGCCATTATCCTGATTTTCATTGAGACTTGGAGAGAGAGATTTATCCAGAGCTTGGAGGGAGACAATTCTGCACTCTTCTAGAGAAGATTTCGAACCCTTGTATCAATACTCTTTTGATTTTAATGCAGTATTATTCAGCCATGATTTGTGTTTCAATTTCTATGTCTGAGTAATTTGCTAGTTAGGTTAGGGTGATTTAGGGTTAATGAGGAGTTTGTAGATTTGCTATATTGTTAGGGAAAATCAATTGGTTTTTCACCTGAACTTGTGCTTACATTGATTTCTTGATTGATCACCTAGAAATCAAACCCTAGGTTGTTTAATAGATGCGAGAGCATTATTAATCACCAGAACTAGTGTTAGGTGAATAAAATTACTATTCGCAAAGAGATTTGGTTTAGGGATTTTGTGAACAATCGAACCTGTTTCTAATGCTTGTCTGAATTGATAGGATTTACAAAAAGATTTGGAATTCTGAAATTTAGGGATAGATAACTTCTGCAACGAGAGTTGATTGGTTTTAAATCTGTGTTTTGAGTTCTAGACGGCTCTAAATAACTTCCCTAATAATATACATTCTGCATTCTCGGATTTAACCTGTGAATCATCCTTGCCTAGCGTTTTGTCTCATTGAATTTTAAGAACTTTAAATCAATCACTCACTGCTTTTTAGTTTAATTGCTTCGTTTTACATTCATCTGAAATCGACTTAGCATAATTTGAATCTAGAAACCATAGCGTAGCATCTATTTCCTTAGGGATTCAATAACCCCTTATACTTCAACTGCATTGCTGTGCATTTGCAGTGTTGTTTTATATGGGTAAAACTTTGACCCTATCACAAATGCCTTTGATACGCTTAGTTGGGACTTCATCTTCACCTGTCTGGCTAGTTTTGACGTGCCTCAAGTTTTCATGAATTGGCTGAGAGCCTGCATTTGCACTCCAAATTCTCTATTGGCTATAATGGGACTGTTCAGAGATATTTCAGATGGAAAAGGGGTTTAAAACAAGGGGATCCCATATCTCTTTACCTCTTTATAATAGCTATGAACTGCCTCTCACATCTCCTGAACCAAGCAGCAGAATCAGGGAACTTCAAATATCATCACAACTGCGCAGCCTCCAAGCTCACCCATCTCTGCTATGCTAATGACCAACTTATCTTCACCGATGGGTCTCTTCGCTCTGTCCAAGGAATCCTACAAGTATTGGAGGAATTTGAGAAGCATGGCCTTGCAGTCAGCATCCTGAAAACATCCTTTGTCTCCTCGAGCATGTCCCCTTCTGAAATAGAGCAAATCAGAGCAGTCACTTGTTTATCGTTTGGCACCCTGCCTATTAAGTATCTGGGTGTTTCCTTGTCCTCCAAAAAATTATATCTTTACAATTGTGTGCCTCTCATCCAGCATGTAAAAGGGAAGATAAATACCTGGAGTGCCCGTTCTCTCTCATTTGCGGGAAGGTTACTTCTCTTAAACACTACCATTGCTGGGATCACTAACTTTTGATCATCCTCGTTCGTCATGCCAAAAGCATGTATTTCAAAAATAAACTCCATTTGCAATGCTTATCTTTGGAGAGGTACCACTGAGGGGTATCACTCTGCTAGAGTTGCTTGGGAAATAATTACTTTATCAAAGGCGGAAGGAGGATTAGGGTGTAGAGATCTTATTACCTGGAACAGGGCTTGTATACATAAGCTAATCTGGTTGCTCTTATGCAATTCAGGCTCCATTTGGGTCGCCTGGTTTTAAAAAGAGATCCTACTTGACTCCTTGAGTAACTTTTGGACCCTGAAACCAAAATAAAAACATTCTTGGTTAGCTAATAAGTTACTGAAGATGAGAGATGTGGCTTACAAATGGTTTAAAGAGCAAGTGGGTAATGAGAAATCAACAAAGTTTTGGACAAACAATTGGTCCCCCTTTGGCAACCTTCAAGATTTGCTTCAGGTTACTAGTTCGCATACAATGGGAATTGCAGCGACTTCTACTCTACACCAAATCAACATCAATGGGCAGTGGGTAATAAGACCAGCTCGAGCCGATAACCAGGTTCTTATCCAAACTCATTTGTCTACTATTACTCTTACTGATGCGGAAGACTATTGGGAATGGTAAATTGATGGCAAAATCTGGAATGAGTACCAAACTGGGCGTATCTACAACATTTTGTAGAGGCATTAATATGAGGTACCTTGAAAATTGGCGGTTTGAAACGCAAGATGAAACCCTAAGCACAGTTTCTTGACTTGGCTCTTTGTGCTGAATCGATGTCCTACAAAGGATCAGATACTATTTGGTTACAAATCAAATCTGTCTCTTATGCAACCAATCAAATGAAACCAGAGATCACTCACTTTTCAATTGTGTGTTAAGCTAGGAATTGTGGGAGAAAGTTGGCATCCGGTGTAAGATCTCGCCTTCTCGTTTTTAGCAATCTTCCCTACTCGACATGCAAGCGCAGAAAGGGCCCAAATCGAAGAGGAAACTTGTTCGAATTGCATGGCAATGTGCTATCTACTCAATCTGGGCTGAACGAAACTCACGCTACACAAACAAGTCTCGAGACCGGTAACTCCGATCATCTCCTACATTGATCTCACATTCTGAAACCGTATTTCCAGCCTCCGAGACAACAACAACTCTCTCGCCTCTAAGATGCTTCAACTATGGTTCTCCTCAAACTTCCATTAGCGAGACAAGAAATTTCTCGCCAAAAATGGCCTCTCGACTTCCTCCTCTCCCCTACTATCTCTTTTTTATTAGGCTTTTATCTTGGGCAATTAAGTTTCTTGATGTGTTTCTCTTAAAGTATTTTGGGTTAGACCTAACAAACACTAAGACCTTGGCTAGGCTTGTATTTTTCTTTTTCATGCTTTTTAATTGAAAAATTTAGTTAAAACAAAAAAAAAACCACAAGCCACAATAACACATAAATTAAAGAGCTAATAATCATATCATCAACCAAAATCAATAAAGTCTTAGCTATTTCGGGGTCAAAATGGTGAAGATTGCCATTGGAAGATTGGGTGATTCATTTAGCGTCGCGTGCTTATTTGTCTGAGTTTATCGCAACACTTCTCTTCGTGATTGTTCAGTGCCTTGGGTCCATCGTCGCTTGTCTCCTCCTCGTCTTCGTTACCAATGGCTAGGTACACAAAAATATGCTTCAATACATTTTAAACCATGACTTATATCTGATTGTGAATGACCGTGACTAAAAAATGTTACGGAGGACTCAAAGTCCGGTTAATTTTATAAGGTAGGGATTAACCGAGAATTTGTTTTATTCCCATGGAGTAGCAGATGGTTTAGGAGGGTGGAAGGAATAGTGATGGAGATTGTGGCGACTTTTGCTCTGGCCATTTTAATGGATCAAATATAAACTTGTTGCCCAAAAAAGAAACCTTTTAACTACATTACAATCTGTAAGAACCTAAACAGAAGACAATATTAAATCGAAAATCCAGTTTTCATATACTGAAACAAATATTACATCAAAAATTCTTACCCTAAATGCAAATCAAACAAGGAAACGGATCAAGAGTCGATGTGGTGTAAACACCGAACCTGACCAAGCCACACAAGGAGTTCCCACGGTCATAGAAGGCGGGACGACTCGATCCAAGACTAAGTCCCTACGCCAGAAGTTCAACTTAGCTGTAGAGGAGATCATGCGTGCATTTGGACCGGAGGCCACTGACCCTCTTGACTCTACCACGCAAGAAAGCTCCGAAGGACCCGAGAGCGAGCAATGGGAAGAATTGCCCCAGCAAGACAACGTAGAAGCCTCTTTCCAGCAAGACCAAGGTACAACCCTTCTCTTAAATGATCACATAGTGCAATACAACATGAAGCATGAGGAGACCACTGCCGAGCCTCAAGATACCGCGATCACAAGCTTAGAAGCCGAGAAGGAGCATTTGGCGTGCCCGGAAGAGTTAGAAGACAATGACGATTGTTCCAGTGAAGACTTTAACGGCATAACATCAAGCATACTCCAAAATTTAAAGACCAAGGGAAGCCTCACCAAAGCCACGCCAAGAATCGTCAAGACCACACAACAACATTTATGGCCGCTTCAAAGCGCAAAGAAGGTATTTTCCATTTCAATAATGTTTGCAGGTACCGACACCCTCACGGGGATTCAAGACTAAGTCAGAGACTTCAGGTGATCAAGAAGGACGCAAAGTATTCTTGTTAATTTAAGTTATTTCCTTTTCTGTTTAAAGAGGACATTAGCGATTTTCCTTTAAGTTGTAATAGGCGTTTTTCCTTTTATTTTTGGTTTATTTTTGTATTTTTCTTTTGTTATTTTCCCTCTTGGGAGACCCTAGAAGGTCACGCCGCCGAGATATTTATAAAGCTCATTTACGGCCTTGTAGTCCTCAAGCTTTTTCCCCTTATCAATAAAATAACGCCGTTCTCTCATCAAGCTGTGTCTTGCCGAGAAACTTCGATCTTGTTCTTGTGTGTGGATTCACATAAGTCCGAGTGACTTTTCTGTATCAGAGACCAATCCATCCTCTCTGTGGTGCCATCGTTCCCCCATCCATCCCATTATCTGATCCAACGTGAGAGAACCTTTAGGCCAGCGCGTTCGATTCCATCCTCTAAGGTTGGGCTAGCCCGAGTCTTACACTATCTGATATCAGAGCCGAAAGGCTCCTGCATCAGGTGATATCTATCCCTTCACCGTTCTGCTTGTTTTTAATTGTTTTGTGTTTCTGTTTCGTCTATAGAAAACCCATAAAAAGTTAGGTTGCTGCGTTTGCTTGTGTCTAGTTATTTCCATTAGATCCGTCTAAAAACCCTGAAAAGAAAAAGTGTCAGTTTGTTAGTTTGAATCGTTTAATCTTTGTCAAGTGGTTTCCTTTGGCCGAGCGAATCGATTTGCTAGTTTCTGTTTCGTTTCATTAAAACCATAAAAACCAAAAATATTTGTTTCTGCCTTTGCCGCACTTGTTTATTTCTTTAAGTTTTTGTTTTTTTGTTGCTTAGTTGTAAAACCGAAAACCATAAAAGAAAATTGCTTAGCTTCGTGTTATCTAGCTCGCCGCTTGTTGCAGTTTATTGGTTCCCTTGAATTGATAGACTAGTCGGTTTGTTTTGATTCCTGCCTAAGTTGTTTTGTTGGTTTTGATTTCATCTATTGTGGTGCTTTGATTAGCTCGTTGTTTTTGTTGGAATACAGGAGCTTACAAGCAATACCGAAGTAACATGGGCGAAGAAGTACCTCAAGACGCCATGATGCAGATGATGGCCGCTTTCAGGGAAGACCTGCGAGCCATGAGGCAGGAGTTCAGCAACCGAATGGTGCGCTTGGAACAGCTGCCACCACCTCCAGCTCCAGCTGCTGCTCCTCTACCGATAGCTCCCCTGAGAAATCTGCGTGAGCCAGAGGACGAGATGCCAGGGCTTGATGGCGACATTCCCCCTGACCCGTTGCAGCAACAATACCAGCGTGCACAAGACCTTATTAGGATGCCGCGCAGACGAGAAGAAGAGCCCCGGGAAGGAAACATGGACGTCAAGCTTACCCCTCCAACCTTTGCTGGAAAATCTAATCCGGACGTGTACCTGGATTGGGAAAGGAGACTTGAGTACATCTTCGAGTGCTATGGGTATGGTGACCGCAAGAGAGTGGCTTTGTCCGCGGCCCAGCTCACGGACAACGCCATTGCTTGGTGGGACAGAAATGTGGCCGAGAGAAGGAGAAACCGCTTTGCACCAGTCACCATGTGGCGAGACATGAAGTTCCTCTTAAGGTCCAGATACGTTCCTAATCATTACCACCAAGATCTACAGAAGCGATTCCGAAAGCTTTCTCAAGGTACTAGGACCGTGGACGAGTATTTCGAAGAGTTTGAGAAGTTAATGAATCTGTTGGAGCTAGAAGAGTCAGAAGAAGCCTTGATGGCTCAGTTCTTAGATGGGCTACACGAGCGCATTGCCAGGAAGGTTGAGAGAACCCAATACAGTGGTATGCATGAGCTTCTACACCTTTCGGTGCAAATAGAACAACAGATCAAGCGCAAGACTAGCCTATCCAACCAAAACTGAGCACCCCAGCCCTGGAACGCAAGTAGCTCTAAGCCTCTGGACAAGGGAAAAGCAGTGGAGATTGACTCAAGCTTCAAGGGCAAGGCCACTGAACCCCCCAGAACCACACGACCAGAGCAATGTAAGTTCCCTAGTACATCTAGAACTCGAGATATTATATGCTTTAAGTGTCAGGGAAGTGGCCACATGTCAAGGGAATGCCCCAACCGGAGGACCATGATCCTGACCCCTAGTGGAGATTATGAATCTCAAGACGAGGCCGAGGATGAGCTTGATGACCTAGAAGGCGAGATAGACTATCCTGATCATGCCGAGATGCTTGTTACCAGAAGGATACTAAGCGCTCTAGTTACACCAGAGGAGAAAGTGCAAAGAGAGAACATCCTCCATACAAGATGTACCATCCGAAACAAGGTATGTAACCTTATAATAGACGGTGGTTCTTGCACTAACGTTGCGTCTAAGTACATGGTAGAGAAGCTAGGTTTGGAGAGGACTAAGCATCCGAGGCCCTACAAGTGAGATGGTTAAATGATCAAACTGAGCTGCGAATCTCGGAACAAGTCATTATACCGTTTAGCGTGGGAAAGTATCAGGATGAAGTAACATGTGCTGTTGTACCGATGCAAGCTGGTCACCTTCTGCTGGAAGGCCGTGGCAGTTTGATCGAGCAACAAGTCATAACGGGCGGACCAACTTCTATTCCTTCGTCAACAAAGACAGAAAGCACAACTTAACCCCCTTGAGTCCAAGCGAGGTACATCAAATGCAAAATCATATGGCTAAGGAAACCGAGGTAAGTAAGTCTAACCTCTATATTTCGTCTAATACTGTGGTTAAAGCCATGCGTTCCCAAGGCGCCGTGCTGCTAATGGTTTTCAAAGATTGTCTAAGTACAAGATTATGTGATTTACAACTTCCGAGTGAAGTACAAGCTTTTCTAGACCGATTCAAGGACGTATTTCCAGAGGAGATACCTGCTGGCTTACCCCCTATCCGTGGAATCGAGCACCAGATAGACTTGGTCCCCGGCTCGGCCTAGCCTAACAAAGCCGCGTATAGGATGAATCCTGAGGAGACCAAGGAACTTGAGAAGCAAGTCAAAGACTTGATGGACAAGGGATATATCCGGGAGAGTCTTAGTCAGTGTGCAATACCAGTCCTACTAGTACCTAAGAAGGACGGTACGTGGAGGATGTGTGCTGATTGCCGTGCAATCAACAATATCACCATCAAGTACAAGCAGCCCATTCCACGCCTAGATGATATGCTAGACGAGCTTAGTGGTGCGACTATCTTCTCAAAGGTGGATCTCAGGAGTGGATACCATCAAGTGAGAATGAGAGAAGGCGATGAGTGGAAGACAGCCTTCAAGACTAAGAAGGGACTATACGAGTGGTTAGTAATGCCACTCGGCCTCACCAATGCCCCTAGTACTTTCATGCGACTCATGAATCAGGTTCTAAGATCTTTCATTGGTAGATTCGTGGTAGTATATTTTGATGATATACTTGTCTATAGCAAATGCTTATCTGACCACCTTATGCACCTAGAACTTGTCTTAAAACCGCTTCGGAAGGAAGGCCTATATGCTAACCTAAAGAAGTGCTCCTTTTGTACTAACAAGCTTGTTTTCTTAGGCTTTATAGTGAGTGAACAGGGATTGCAAGTGGATGAACAAAAGATCAAAGCCATTCAAGAATGGCCCATGCCATCTACCATCGGTCATGTTCGAAGTTTTCACGGCTTAGCCTCATTCTACCGACGGTTTGTTAAAGATTGCAGTACCGTGGCTGCCCCACTCACGGCTGTTATCAAGAAAAATGTTCCATTCTCATGGGGAGAAGTTCAAGAAGCCGCGTTTAGAACACTCAAGGATAGTCTCACGCGAGCACCTATCTTGTCCTTACCGGATTTTGAGGTGATGTTTGAAGTAGAGTGTGATGCTTCAGGCTTAGGCATAGGAGTTGTGCTACATCAGAAAGGACGGCCAATAGCTTACTTTAGTGAGAAGCTGAGTGGAGCCACACTGAACTATCCGACCTACGACAAGGAGCTGTATGCGCTAGTTAGAGCATTAGAGACATGGCAACATTACTTGTTGTCCAAGGAGTTTGTCATCCACACTGACCACGAGACGCTGAAGCACTTGAGAGGTCAGACATCCTTAAAGAGAAGACACGCCAAGTGGTTGGAGTTTATAGATACCTTCCTGTATGTTATTAAGTACAAGAAGGGCAATGAGAACATTGTAGTCGATGCGTTATCAAGAAGACATGCCTTGATCACGACCATGGAGGCTAAGGTTCTAGGGTTCGATCACATTAAGAGTCTATACGAGGAGGATCCTGACTTTAAAGACATCTTCAAGGAGCATGGGACAGGCGCTTATGCAATTACACCTTTGATGGATTCATGTTTAGAGACAAACGGCTCTGCATCCCTCAGAGTTCCATCCGAGAGCTGCTGATTAGTGAAGCTCATGGTGGCGGAAATTTTGGAGTAGACAAGACTCTAGCTGTTCTGGTGGATCACTTCTTCTGGCCACACTTAAAGAAAGATGTAGAGAGGTTCTGCTCTCATTGCATCACATGGCGAAAAGCCAAATCCAGGTCACATCCCTACGGTCTATATACTCTTTTACATATACCTAACGCCCCATGAGTAGATATTTCCATGGACTTTGTATTAGGATTGCCCAAGATCAGGCACAAGGACTCTATCTTTGTCGTGGTGGATCGATTCTCCAAGATGGCTCACTTCATACCTTGTGCCAAGGTTAACGACGCTACTCAAACCGCATACTTGTTCTTCAAGGAGGTGGTTCGTCTACATGGAATACCGAGGTCAATCGTGTCGGACCGTGACACCAAGTTCCTCAGCCACTTCTGGAAAACACTTTGGAGAAAGATGGGAACTAAGTTGCTGTTTTCCACCACATGCCATCCTCAAATAGATGGCCAAACCGAGTCGGTAAACCGTACCCTTTCCACTTTACTTAGAGCAACTCTTGGTAAAAATATGAAAACATGGTTAGATTGCATTCCATTCATTGAATTTGCTTATAACCGTGCTACTCACTCCGCTTCCAAGTTGTCTCCTTTTGAAGTTGTTTATGGGATTAACCCCCTGGAACCGATAGATCTCACGCCTCTACCCCAAGCTGAGCAAGTGAATCTAGATGGTCTTAGCCGAGGCGAGTTCATAAAGAAGTTACATCTGAAGGCTAAGGAGAATATCGAGAAAAAGACCAAGGAGTACATAAGGAACAAGAACAAGGGACGCAACGAACTTGTTTTCGAACCAGGAGAGTGGGTCTGGTTACACATGAGGCCTGAACGATTCCCGCATAAGAGAAGTTCCAAGCTAGCACCGCGAGGAGACGACCCATTCAAAGTCCTAGAAAGAATCAATAACAACGCCTACAAGCTGGAACTTCCAGGTGAGTTTAATATTTCACATAGTTTCAATGTTGCTGATCTATCCCCTTTTGATGCAGAAGAAACGGTTTTGAGGGCAAAACCTTCTCAAGAAGGAGGGAATGGTGTAAACACCAAACCTGACCAAGCGACACAAGGAGTTCCCACAGTCATAGAGGGCAGGATGACTCGATCCAAGACTAAGTCCCTACGCCAGAAGTTCAACTTAGCTGTAGAAGAGATCATGCGTGCATTTGGACCGGAGGCCACTGATCCTCTTGACTCTACCACGCAAGAAAGCTCCGAAGGACCCGAGAGCGAGCAGTGGGAAGAATTGCCCCAGCAAGACAACATACAAGCCTCTTTCTAGCAAGACCAAGGTACGGCCCTTCTCTTAAATGATCACATAGTGCAATACAACATGAAGCATGAGAAGACCACTGCCGAGCCTCAAGATACCGCGATTACAAGCTTAGAAGTCGAGAAGGAGCATTTGGCGTGCCCGGAAGAGTTAGAAGACAATGACGACTGTTCCAGTGAAGATTTCAATGGCACAACATCAAGCATACTCCAAACTGTAAAGAACAAGGGAAGCCTCACCAAAGCCACGCCAAGAATCGTCAAGACCACGCAACAACATTTATGGCCGCTTCTAAGCGCAAACAAGGTATTTTCCATTTCAATAATGTTTGCAAGTACCAACACCCTCACGGGGATTCAAGATTAAGTCAGAAACTTCAGGTGATCAAGAAGGACGCAAAGTATTCGTGTTTTAGTTTAAGTTAAGTTATTTCTTTTTCTGTTTAAAGAGGACATTAGCGATTTTCCTTTAAGTTGTAATAGGCGTTTTTTCTTTTATTTTTGGTTTATTTTTGTATTTTTCTTTTGTTATTTTCCCTCTTGGGAGACCCTAGAAGGTCACGCCGCCGAGCTTTTTATAAAGCTCCTTTAGGACCTTGTAGTCCTCAAGCTTTTTCCCCTTATCAATAAAATAACGCCGTTCTTTCATCAAGCCGTGTCTTGCCGAGTGAAGTAGATTTTTTAGGCCTAGATCAATGACCCAACACTGTTAACCGAATGCAGTATAGTGTATGGGGTATCAAACCATTTTGGGAGCGTTAGTTAAACAGATTGGTCATATCGGTGTCATAAGTCAAGTTCGAAATGGGTAAAAATTGAGACTTTACTACTAAAAACGACTAAAAGACAGATCTTGTGTCACTCAAGACCATACATAAAGCTACTCTAAAGGTTTTAACCAGAAACTACAGATTTAAACGGTAAAAAGATAAGCTTTCAGGATAAAAGAAGGATCAAGATGGGTTTTATGAACTAGGTGACTCTCGGTTTTGTTTTATCAAGCTAAAGCTTTTGGATCACATCAAGACTTGGTCTTTTGATGGTGATTCTTAGGTAAAGGGATCCTCAAATCGTTTAGCCCATGGCGTTTGGGTCTAAACTCTTTGAATCTCTATCACCATAGACTAGCTCTCGCATAGTGGTACAATAGAAGAAACAAGCATCTACAACGTCCCTATTGAACCGTAAGACTCTTAGACAGATGGTTAGTCTTAGCCTAAGAAATCAAACTCTTGTTCATGGATCCGGCTAAGCAAGCACGTGGCGTTCGTGTCAAGCCGCCTGTGGACTTTAGGCTAGATGGCCAAACTAGACTAAGCTTTGGGAATGATAAACAAGAAAGAATCTAACTTTATGTTTTAGCTAAGCAAGAAATGTAAACCCGAGAGTTCCTTGGTCCTTTCAACCCATCAAAATCCTAAAAAGACTACTCACTCGCCATTTGAGAAACCTCAAGATCCATAAGGATAAGAAGGTTACTCATGGCTTGCAAGATAGCCGAAAATAAGAAAAGGAAGAAACTTTCTTGAAATACACTAAGCAATAATACTTAAAACTTCAAGATTGCATAAAAATCAAAGCTTTGAAACAAGCTTCAATGGCGAAATACAAAAGTAGTTCTCGGTTTGAAAGAGAAGACAGAAAAATAAAATAAGAAAGCGTGATGATAAGGATAAGAGTGGAGGAGAGTATTTATACATAAAAGAGGAAAAACCTAAAACGTTGGGACCACTTTCCCGAAATGGTACTATTTTGGCTTTTAGCGTTTCGGGTTCAAGTCGTGGTGAGCAAGCCGAAACGCTAACTCTTCTGATTCTTCGGGCAGGCTCCATATCGGGCAAGTATTTCGGGATCATGTCGTGAAGGCTCGCCTTCCTTGTAACTTGAATCGAGTGCTTCCCGTTTCCTTGCTCCGATATCCGTCTTCATTCAATCCTCTTGCTGGATCTTCGCTCCGAGGTGGCTCTTCCGGGACTAAGTCGCCGCTACTCGTCGAGGTTCATCTAGCGGTTGTCCATATCGGCTACGAGGTCGTGATCCATGCTCGATATTGCCTACTTATCCTCCATTCGAGATCTCTTTCCTTGGTTTCTTCTTCGGACCATCCTAAGCACCTGAGAAAACACTCCAAATATGCAAGACAATGCAAAAACCTAACCTAATGCATCTAATCCTACATGAGTGAAAACGCAGTGAAAACTAAGACTAAAGTGCAAGAATGAAGTCCTAACTATCATGAAACATGTACTAAAAAACATGCAATTTACAGAGATATCACCGAGAAACTTCGATCTTGTTCTTGTGTGTGGATTCACATAAGGCCGAGTGACTTTGCTGTATCAGAGACCAATCCATCCTCTTTGTGGTGCCATCGTTCCCCCATCCATCCCATTATCCGATCCAACGTGAGAGAGCCTTTAGGCCAGCGCGTTCGATTCCATCCTCTAAGGTTCGGCTAGCCCGAGTCTTACACCACGATGTTTCTGATTTAGTCTTCACATGTGACTCTCTTCAACTCTCGTTTGACCATTCCAATTGAACTATCCGTAGCTCCACGGAACTATAAGAAATAAAACCATAAACAAAAAGCTACCGTGTCGCCTAAGAAACCACAAACTTCACAGAAGATTCGTTTTCTAATTTACCTAAGCTTTAAGATTCAACAAGAGAAATCCATCTTGAGTGTGAGACCGAATCGAGAAAGCATCCATGTTCAGATTACTCACAGCTTCCATGATGTTTGCAACTATGTAATTTTGATACAAACAGCTTCGAAATCCTGCAAGTACTTTCTCCTTAATCTGTTTCTGATGTCTCTTCGATTAATTCAGTAAGAAAGTTCTCCTTAATCGTCGTATTTCTTTGTGTGATACCATACTCTTCAACTCTCGCTTCGAGATCGTGCAAGTACTTTAATCGTGTTTTTCAAGATTGATTCTTTGTCAACCTGCATTTCTAAGATTCAAATTACATGGTTTGAGTTGTGTGTGTATTTTCGCTTTGTTACTTTAATGGGTCTTTACTTTAATTGTGTAACATTCAGTTTCGGTTACTCTTATACCAGAATTTATTTGGATCAATTTTTTTTTTGGGGTTAATTTAAGCAACATATTTTTTTTTAACTGGCAATTATTTCAACTTTTAATGGAAAATATATAATTTCAAATACCCATTTTATTTTATTTTACTTAGGATGAAAAATAATCTAAAAATAATTACTATTAGATACGATTAGGTATTTATATTTCTTCCGTTTCATTATAAAACTGAAAAACAATATTTAGTGATATAACTAGAAAAAAATACAAAATATTTGTATTGAAAATTTAAAATGATATTTATCATAGAACAAAATTTAAATGATAAAACTAAGGATAAAAAATTCATGTCTTGTTATGTTTTGTCCCGTTCAATCTTATTATCGGTTTCAAATTCCCATTTCATATTGAAATGCATTTCTGTTTGGTACAAACTTTTAATTGCGAATAGAACATAAACATGAATTTCCAAAGTTTTATTCGAAGCGATTTATTTATTGAATAATATTATCTAAATAACTAAATATATATTATGTAATTAAAAAAATTAGAAATATAAAATATTACAGAGAAACTTAATCTTAATTTCCTTTTTTTAGTAATCTGTAACTAAATTTAATAATTCTTGTATTCTATATTATATAAAATAATAATTAGTTTCATACTAGTTTTATGATTGTTATACTCATTGACCCAATTTTGTTTTAATACAACTAAAATGGAATAACTGTTTTGGTTTTCAAATTTTTATTTTGTTTATGTTTGCGCAAAATCTCGTCTTAAATTTATGTTTGTCTACTTTTATTTAAAACAATTTTTAATATGAAAAAGGAGGGAAAAATATTTAATTTTAATTTGTTTGATAAAAGTAATTTAATAGCACAGTAAAGCTTGACCTCTCGGACTACATTTTGCTGAGACTAGCCTTTCAAACAACGATTTATTTCTTTTGGAGAGAAAGAAACGCCTGTCGGCATCATTGCAGCTGAACAGTACATCAGTGGTTAACCAGAAATATCGATAAAGCTGTGCGCAATAGGATTGTGTCGTTGCACTATTTTTTCCCAGACAAGCTTGAAAGTTTGCTTAGACGGTTGTTTGAAGTCAGAGGTGTTGAACCAAGGAATACCACGATACTGATTGGGAAAAAGGACACACGATGAACTGCAAACTTAATTTGTTCTTTATTAGAAATCTCTTAATCAACTTTTACAGACTTGATTAATCAGGTTTACTTGACACTATAACACGTAGTTCAACACTGACTGATCCCTAATCTACCCACCACAGCAACAGCTGTGTTCACTCACCGAGAACCCTAAATCTCACTTAATCTCTCAAGATGCTACCCGTGTTTCCCTTGGAGTGCTAACCCTAGCACTCCTGTATCCTCAGACCTTATATACTCGGTACTTTGTCTCGAGTATGCTTCAGGAAGCTTTCCCACTTGAGCTAATCTTCTGAATCTTCAAGTTAGGCAACTTGACATCTTCCTTGATCCTCACGTATTGTAATCTTCCGAATGCCACATCAGCTTCCATATAGCTGCTCCTTTCCCGCGTCAAGTGTGTTACACACATCTCCGCTGTGGCAGAAATCCTGAGCTTACAATCTCTCCCTTTTTAGCTGAATGTGACAACTCAAGAACCTGCAAGAGAAACTTCAAACAGCAAACAAATGCAACAAAACTAATATGCCAACAAAAATCATGATGTCATTCAAAAAATGCATAAGGTTCAAAGACATACTTGCGTTCGAACAACCGTGAGCATTTAACGAACATAAAAGTCTTGCTACTAAGCCAAAATAACTCCAAGATGAGAACTCGTCCAAAACACAATCAAAACACACAGACTAATTAATCATCAGCAATTGTTCCTGCTCGTTCATTCGATGCATCCTCATGGTATGCCTCATCGTACACGGGCTCGGACGGAACCTCCTCATCAGAGTCTGGCATCAGCTGTCTCACTGGCCTTTTCCTCGTCAGTCTAAAACCATAATCTTCCTCTGCTTGAGTGCACATTAAGATAAAAACAGAGTATACAATATGTTAGCACCCGTAGGGGTAATGGGATGACAGTTTGAGAATGAGTAAACTTACCTTTGACTATGCCCTGAATACGACGGGTGAACTTGGATAGCTCATCGAGATCGCCCTGTAGTGAAGGTACTCATTCTGGTTATTCATTCCCAGAACCTCTACCAGCTTTTGGATCCATGGTTATTTTCAGAGGGTGTCCCTCCAGTTCGCCGTCACCACGATGAGAAAGCACAGTTCTCTGAAATTGCAAAAGCTGGTGAATCAAATTGGGGAACGGCAGGATCCGATCAACCGGAGTTGGATGTTGTGCAACATTCATGATGTGGTCATAGACCATTTGACCGAAGTTAAACTCCTTGTCCATCAGGAGAGCATGAACAAACCGGATTCTATCCTTCACCAAGGTTTTCTTGTTTGTTGTTGGCATCCAATTTCGACAGCATAGACAATACAGCACTCCAGCCCTCTTAGACAGATGACACGACCGGAGACCTATCCACTGGGATCTTGTCAATTCTGGAAGAGCTCTAACCACTTCCTGCTGATCAATCGTATTCCAATCTTCATTCACAGCATCTTCAGGAAGACACAACATCCGATTGATAATTGCAGGTGAGAACTCAAACATCAAGCCCCGTATGAACACAAAGGTTGTACCATGACGAGTCTCTAAATCCCCAAGATTAGCATAGAATTGTTTTCCGATGATCGGACAGTATGGCTCAACATCCAACACAGTGTACATCATACCAGACCATGTTAGAACTTGTTTAACACCTTCGAGTTTTGGGTCCGTGAAGGGCATAAACAGCTGGGTATGGAAATTTTTCAGATCAAAAAACTCATACCGTACAGCTGCCAGACGAGATGAGAAGTTCATGTGAGGAATTTTCAGCGGTCGGTTCATGTCGGGATGCTTCTTTAACCACTCCTTGTAGAGCATGCGATTTTCAGCACATCGAAGCTCTCAGTCCGAGAACTCGTAGTCCGCTCCAGCTTCTCGGGGATCCTTGAAACCTCCTGTTTCTGTCGATTTCTCTTCTTCAGTTGCATGTGTGCTAGACTTCTCAGAGGAAGAGGGATTCTGCTCAGGGGACTGATGATAATCCCACTGGACTTCAAGGCGATCATCTTCCAGATCGTGCACTACTACCGGGGCTTTGCCATCACGACGAGTGGGGTCTCGGAGACGAAGAAGAGCAGACGCAAGGGTTTCTGAATCGTCTGGAACGGACCGATGGACACACACGACTTCAAGAAGAGCTTTTCTGGTTTGGCCGCGAGTCCGAGAAGGAAACATCTTGAAGCTCGAGAGATGATTTGGAGCACTTTTAGAGTTTTGCTCTTGAGACAGATTTGGGACGGAGTGGCACATGAATCGTTACTTCTAGGCTTATAAAGGGGCGGCAAACCTAATTACACTTCGAGACAAGGGTTAGATCGTAAGGAAATTTGGGCTTTAGGAAGACCATTATGAGTCGGTTATCGCAGTGATGAAATAAGTAACACAGATAACAGTTACTCAAGGCCCAACCCATGTAAATCCAATCAAAATAAAATCCCAACACTTAGACTTAGCATCCTTGACACAGAACTATGAGTACCCCATGTTGTTAACCGAACCTCAACATCTATTAAGAATCAACCTACATTTGGACCACCAACAATGCTACCACACTTGATACGAGCCTACTTCAGCTTGTGAACTGCGGATCGTACTGGGAAGTGCCATTGCAAGCTTGACCTTCAATCACACACAAGATAAAAATTTTAAGAAAATACCTCAACTTACAAGCTCAGATATGCAACAGAACACTCAGCCGAGTTGCTTTCACACATATGATCAAAACATGGTTAGTTACAACAAAACCAAAGAACAAGTCATTCCACATGAGATGTGTTTTTCTGATCTATGTCACGATTGACCCTACCATTGTTTAACAACGATTACCTCAAGAGAGGGAACCACACACTAATGGATCTGAGGTAATGTGAATCACAAATATGCAGCAACACTCAACCGAGCTCTTTCACATACGGTGAAACACTAAAAGTGTTCATAACTTGTTGAGATCCACCCCTTTTTTTTGTAACAGAACTCATTGTGGTTTCCTTCTCTGCCTAATCATAACAGTGATCTGTACCGGACACAAATTTGTGTAACAATCAGATCCAGACAGTGTGTTAATCACTTTAGGTCTTAAACTTAACATTCGACTCCATTTTATTTCGGTACAGGTCAGTCAGACATAAATCAAGTTCTTATCCGAACAGTGATCAAGATCAGAATCTAAATGTTTTGCATCCAGTTCCAACTTGAGTGTCCTTTTAAGATGTTTCTCGTGGACTAAATGTACGATGTTTCTACTGAAACAGATTATGCTTGACTTGCCTGCAAGAGGTTTTAAGGGTTGCTGTCTGTGATGTAAAGTTCTTCATCTGCAACAGCCCTCCCCCAGCGTCCTGAATTTATTGCTCACATATACCCAAAGCTTTTCTGAGATACAAAAAGCTATTCAGATCAAGGGGTTTAGTGAAAATATCTGCAAATTGATTCTCAGATGCTACATGTTCAATAATAACAAGTGTTTCCTCAACTAGTTCTCTAACAAAGTGATGTCTAATGTCAACATGTTTGGTCCGTGAATGTTGAACATGATTTTTTGATATATCAATAGCACTTTTGTTATCACAATGAACAAGCATAGAACCTGATTGGATGCCGTAGTCCGCTAGCATTTGTCTCATCCAAAGAAGTTGAGTAGAACAGCTATCAAGTGCTATGTACTCCGCTTCAGCAGTAGATAGTGAAACACAGTTTTGTTTCTTGCTGTGCCATGAAATCATATTGTTTCCAAGAAAGAAACAGCCACCGGAGGTACTCTTTCGGTCATCAAGGCATCCAGCTAAGTCAGCATCACAAAAACATGCAAGATTTGTGTTAGTATTTCTAGTAAAGTGAATTCCAAAATCCAAAGTACCCTTGACATATTTGATGATGTGTTTGACTGCACTCAAGTGAGACTCCCGTGGTGAAGCTTGTATCGAGCACATAGACCCACACTGAGACATAGATCCGGTCGACTAGCCGTGAGATACAACAAGCTGCCTATCATAGATCTGTAGAGTTTTTCATCCACAATTTGTCCCTCACTGTCTCGGGAGAGCTTACTTGTAGTGCTCATTGGTGTCCTTGCTGTTTTGCTGGTTTGCATGTCGAACCTCTTTACCAGGTTTCTTGCATAAGTGCTTTGAGACACAAATATCCCATCATCCGATTGTTTAACTTGTAATCCCAAGAAATAGTTCAACTCACCAACCATGCTCATTTCGAATTCATGAGTCATATTAGATACAAACTTCTTCACAAGACTGTCACTGGTGCTGCCAAAAATGATGTCATCTACATAAATCTGTACAATGAGTATGTCTTTTACTTCTGAATGGATGAACAAGGTCTTATCAACCGAGCCTCGATCGAAGTTTGAGTTCAAAAGAAACTGTGTTAATCTTTCATACCAAGCACGGGGTGTTTGTTTGAGACCATACAAAGCCCGTTTCAGTTTGTAAACATGATCGGGGTATTTAGGATCTTCAAATCCTTTGGGTTGTGCTACATACACCACCTCCTGCAAAAGACCATTTAGAAAGGCACTTTTGACATCCATTTGGTACAATCTGATGTTGAGCTCACAGGCGATTCCAAACAGTAATCTAATGGATTCAAGACGGGCCACTGGAGCGAAGGTCTCGTCAAAATCTATACCTTCTATCTGAGAGTAACCATGAGCCACAAGCCTTGCCTTGTTTCTGACCACATTTCCTTCATCATCAATCTTGTTTTTGTAAATCCATTTTGTTCCAACAACATTGATGTCTCTTGGCTTAGGTACAAGGTCATATACGTCCAACCAAGCAAATTGATCCATCTCTTCATGCATAGCTAACACCCAGAACTCGTCATTCAAGGCTTCTGCAATGTTACGAGGTTCCATAGCCGATATGAAACAATTCATCTTGATCATTTCTGAAAACAGACAAGCCAGTTTCACCATCTCTTTAAAATCAATCTTCTTGTGTCGAGTTTGGCGTTCGTCCATAACCTCGCCAAAAACACAATCAAGAGGATGATATTTATGAGCTTTCACACACGTAGGTTCTCTCTCAGTCTCTTGACGCACTTCAGAACACTTGTCTTCTGATGAATTCTTATCGTTATCGGAATTTACAGGTGATTCAGACATTGTTTTTTTCGTAGAGTCGACCTATGTCACTTGTCTTACTCTTCTTGTGTCACTCTGATTAACTTCCTCGAGCCGGTAGGTGTTCTTCTCATCAAAGACCACATTGACAGAGTCATGTATCATCTTGGTTCGATGATTGTATACTCGGTAGGCCATGCGGTGAGTGGAATATCCCATGAAAATGCCCTCGTCACTTCTGGAATCAAACTTGCCGAGTTGATCCTTTTCATTCAAAATGTAGCATACGCATCCAAAGATGTGGAAGTAGCTCAGATTCGGCTTCTTTCCTTTCCAGATTTCATACGGTGTGGTGTTGGTTCCATGCTTAACGTACACCCTATTAATGATGTGACATGCTGTATTAATTGCCTCAGCCCAGAATCTTGGAGATACATTGTTTCCGTGTAGCATTGATCTAGCCATTTCTTGCAAGGTACGATTCTTCCTTTCAACAACACCGTTTTGTTGCGGTGTTCTAGGAGCTGAATATTGGTGTTTGATTCCTTGAACATTGCAAAATTGCTTAAACGTTGCATTCTGAAACTCACCACCGTGATCACTCCTGATTTGAATTATGTCCCATTTCTCTGTTTTGAGCTTGAGTGCAAGGATTTTAAAACTTTCAGCTGCTTCTGACTTATCCCTCAGAAATCTGACCCATGTGAATCTTGAGTAATCATCAACAAGAACAAAAATATATCTTCTACCTGATATGCTTTCCGTCTGAATTGGCTCCATCAAGTCCATGTGAATTAATTCTAAAATTTTCTTTGACCTGATCTCCGTGAGTGGTTTGTGTTGGACCTTAACTTGTTTACCTTTACTGCAGGCTTCACAGACTGTATCAGTAGAGACTTCTAGTTTAGGTATTCCTCTGACAATTTCCGCATTAACAATCTTACTCAAACCATGAGTATTCATATGCCCAAGTCTTCGGTGCCAGAGATCCAGCTGCGATTCTTTGACTGACAAGCAGAGCTCCGACGAATTCCACATGTAGCAATTGTTACCGGACCTGATTCCACATAGAACAGTTTTTTTCATTTTCATCCACAGCTTTGCAATCAACCCGCGTGAAAATCACTTTCAAACCTTCATCACACAACTGGCTTATGCTTATCAGATTGGCCTTGAGTCCTTCAACATAGTAGACATTAACTAGCTGCGGTTTGTCCGAGGCATTCAGGTTCCCAACTCCACAGATCTTTCCTTGACCACCATCTCCAAAGGTGACTTTTCCTCCTTTAATCTTGGTGAAGGTGTCCAAGGCATCATGAAGACCTGTCATGTGACGTGAACATCCACTATCAAAATACCATGGATTTGTCTCCTGTTTGTCTGTAGACATATAAGCCATATTGCTCTGTAGATCAATCTCTTTAATCCGAGGACTTGACACTTGTGCAAAGTTGCAGCTCACGTTCTCAGTTTCATGTAGATTTGAGTTGACCCGGTCATATAGATCCTTCTTGGCTATCCACACTTTGCCAAAGTTAGATGGATCTACATAGCACTGTTATTTTCTCCACACAATCTTGACTCGTCTCTGGAGATTGAGTTTATCACACTCATATCTAAGATGACCTTTTGTTCCACACTGATAGCACCGTCTCTTAGATTTTCCTTTTGATGTTTCAGCCCTTTTTCCTTTCTTGTCAGCATTCTTGTCAACTATAGTAGTCTTTGTCTCATCCTTATGAGGCTTCTCAGTAAATGGTTTAGCTGATGTTACTCCCTGAGTGAAGTTGGACATACTTCCAAACGAGCTCTGAATGGTTGATGTTGCTCCATTGAAGCCTAGTCCCCAATTCTTCTTAGGTGGTTGGCCAATTGGTAGGATCTGATCCAGATCTTTAGTGCTTGTGTTCAGCATCCTGATCCTCTTGTGGTTGTCGTTCAGTTCACACAGTAAACTCTTAGCTTTTTCTTCTTCTTTAACAAACGCCTCAAGAATTCGATTGACTTTTGTCTCAAGGAGTCTTCTTTCTCTTTCGGCCTCTAACTCAGATTTAAGCTGAACTACATCGGATTCGGCTGCTGTTTCATCTGATACTCCACTGTTCATCTCAAGTATATTCATTTGAGCTTTCATCATAGCTTTGTCCTTGATGAGCTGCAAGCTTTCATTGCTCAAATCCACATTCTTGTTATAAAGATCATTGTACTCCTCACAAGCAATGGTCAACAAAATAAGTCAAACATTAAACTACACAAAAAAAAATTAAATACTATACAACCAAAAACAAAAACAATTAAAAGTCATATATAAATAACAAGAACACTACGTCAATTTACTCACAATTCTAATTTTTGTTTCTACCAAAAATCAATGGACAATATACTATATGCATTATATTATCGGAGAATTCAAATCACTCCATCAACCGGAAACAAACTCCATCTCCAAATCACACGTCCATTTCGTCAAGAATACAACACCAACTACACAATCCCTTTTTAACACCAACTACACAAATCCGTTTTATCACCAGCCAAACACTACAAGCGAATAACTCAACCTTCAAATATGTGATTAACATCTACCTCACGTATCATGACATGGACGAAACAACATCATGTTCATTAACCAATGAAACAAGACTTTTTAGCCTTGCAAGCAATTCCTCAATTGCTCATGTCATTGCAATACTTGAGGTTATCAATCCATCTTGGGAGATGATTCACTAAGAATACAAAGTCTTGTCTAAGCTAAGCTAAAATGGATAAATTCAAGTCACAAACAAGTAAAAAGAGCAAGCTACAACTTGAAAGGACACTACTTAAGCAATAACTAAGAAATTAAACCTTAATTGAAGCTAATCAAGAAACTAAGCAAGAAGTACTACTAAGCAAGATTATCAATTATACTAAATCGAAACCTAGGGATGGAATCATTGATTTGGGAAACTAAATGGACAACCTTGCAATCATCTAAGCAACTAAATAAGCCATCTCTATGCCTAGATCACTTAATTATAGACTAATCCATGATGTGTGGTAATAATCCCTTCACTAATCACCCTAATGAACTAATGATGTTTTAGCATTAGAAGTAATTAGCAAGCATTAATTTCAAGTCTAAATAGCATGATAAACACCCTAGACAGCTAATGATGTGTTAGGCTAGGAATGTAAATCTCCTAATAAGTTGGTTCAAGCATTTCATCAAACACTTGGTGGGTGGATGAAATGCCTATGATCCAAATTAGCAAAGGTTAGCTATTTGGCATTAGGAATCACTTATTAGGAAGAGAGATGAAAGAATCTAACCTAGATTGCAAGTTTGAACCATTAGAATCCCTAATCTAATCCATCCCTAAGCTTCTAAGAGAACTACTCACTAATCATGATTAAGCCCATCAAATCAAAGAGAGAAGATAAGCAAAACATGATTAGAGAAGAAATAAACAAGAAATCTAAAAGGGATATTGCATTAACTCAAAATCCAAAGCATAAACAAAGTATATGCCCAAAGTGGCTAAAAGTTTAGGCTAAGAACAAAGAGAAAAAGACTTAGAATAAAAATTAGGTCTAAAGAGTATTTATAGGGGGACCCATGAAAATGAAGAAAAAGAGTTCGTCTGGGGTTGGATCGACGTGCTCGTCGATCTGTTTCGTCGATCCAACACCCAAAATAAAACGGATCGACGTGCTCGTCGATCCTCTTCGTCGATCCATCTCTTGGTCGTGGCTTCTGGTCCGGCGTGGTACGTCGATCTGGCTCGTCGATCCGTGCTCCTGGAAATTTGGATCGACGAGCCTACGTCGATCCATCTCATCGATCCGTGCTCCTGGACTTCTGGGTCGACGAGGCTACGTCGATCCATCTCATCGATCTGTGCTCCTGGAATTGTGGATCGACGAGCTTCACCGATCTATCTCGTCGATCTGCTGCCAGAAACCTTCTTCTTCATCCTTTTGTTGCTTCTTGTCCCTCCAAATGACATGCATCATTCTCCAAGTGCATCCTCAACTCCCAAGCGTCCTTTCCACCTAATAAGGTTCCAAAACATGCAAAGAACCATGCAAAACATGCAAGAACCATGCAAGAACACTCTAGGACTCTAAATGATCGAATGCAACACTATAATGCTATATTAGACTCTAAAATGATGATAAACCTACACTATATGGATGCTAGAATGATGCAAAATACAGACATATCAACTCCCCCAAACTTGCCTTTTGCTTGTCCACAAGCAAATGAAACACAAGCTAAGGAGAGAGGTTTGAAAGTGGGGGCTCAAATCCAAAGGTGTTTAGCAAAAGAATCAATTCAATGGTCCTAGTTAGTAGTTCTAGGATGCTCTTTATGCAAATTTCTACTCCAAAAGGTCTAGCCATACCCATACTCAATCAAGTGAACCCAAGCCTCAACCTACACAAGCATTCATTTTCACCAACTCTTTAACATTCATTAAATAGTAACCATGGATCATGAATCATACATTGCTAGAAAACTTGTTTGGTTTTTGGGGGTATGGTTTTGAGATAAAAATGATCTCAACTTCTTGGGGTTCCATTGCAAGGGATCTCTCTATGAACATGTGAACTTTGGCAAAATGCTAAGAGTAAAAAGCAACCTATGCATACAAGGACAAACTTCCATCTACCCTTTGTAACACAATTGTTCTTACTCTCATTTTTTTTTTTTTTTAAGCTCACTCACCAAGTCCACCCTAAGCTACCCATTACAAGGCAATTTGCCAAACCCATAAGCTCAAACCACTTTCTCTCTTTCCTTCTTTCAAATACTTGGGGAAAACATCTTCTACAACCACAAGTGTTGGCACACTTTTACTTCAAGCTCTTTCTCTTTTCAATTACAATTTGCTATCCTCTTTTCATAACAACTTAGCCATATTTTTTTTTTTTTTTTTGGCTCTCTTACTTTACTTTTCTAGAGGATTTCTTTTCTTTTCTTAACACTTAGAGCAATACACATAATGCCAACACTTGTTCCAAACATTTTCGTTTTCCCCCTTTCACCACCACAAATTCGACCAAATTACTTGTTCCATATGAAATATCAAACCAAATTTCCCACCCAACAATCCTATCCTATCACCTAGCTCATTGTTTGCGAGCTAGCTACATGAAAGCCTATCCTTGTCGCTCTAAACTCAACACTTTTTGCTAAGTTCACAAGATGAAAAAGGCCTAATGCACTCAATAAGGAAGAGGTTTCAAAGGAAGCTTAGTTTGGGAAATTCGTTTTCAACCGCTCTAAAGATGAGAGTCGGCTATTTGGGTTAACAAGAGTGGTAAAAGGAAAGAAGATAACCCAAATATGTATATGATATCCACTAATTCTCTAGCAATGCATAACCAAGATAATTACTTGTCAAATTAGGTTCAAGTTCAATAGAGTTGGTTTCTATTCAAAGCTTGCTTCAATTAAAACTTAAGTTGCAAATGGTGAGGTCCAAGTATGGTTCAACTTTAACTTTCAAAATTTGCACACAAAGCATCAAACAACTAATAACTAGGGCCTTGAACTAATTCATGAGTTAAACACCTTACAAGGAAAAATCATCATTGTCCCCTATGCAAGAATGCAATCCTATATGAAAGCTAGACTCAATCCTACTTATTTCACAAATGCAAATGCAACTATATGCTATTTTTTTTTGAAATTTTTGAATTTTTTTTTGGATTTTCTATGCCTTAGATGTATGCATGAGGCTCAATATGCATGAGAAAGAAAAATAAGATTCACAAAACACAAAGTTAAATACCATACTCCCCCAAACTTAAATTACACAGTCTCTTGTGTAATCCAAGCTTGGAGAAGACTTCAACAATGCAAAACACAAAGAAAACAAAAGCTAGATGGTATTTACAATGGTTAGATTTGGTACCTTGTTTAAAAACGCATGGAGGAGGAGGAGGATGACTCCATGGAGTAGGATGGATTGCTTGATTGTGGAGTGGGGGATCTCATGACTCTCTTCCTGCGCCTTCTAGTCTCATGGGAGGAGGGGCGTGGCTCATCTTCACCTCTTGGCTCACTAGGAACTCCTTGGAAGGAGTGGCGCCTTTCTTCCATATGGCTATCTCCCTCTTGATCGTCACCTTGATCTCCTTGATGCCTTGAAGATGGGACTCCTTCACTCTTGGCTGTGAGGAACTTGATTTGCTTCCCCATGTCCTTGACAGTTTTCACAAGCTTCCTTATGGTTTTGTCTTGCCACTTGTTCCACCTTTGAAGAAGCTTGATGTGCTCATGAGCCTTTCTTGAAGGCTCTCCTTGGTTTGTGCTCTCATAGGGGTCAAAGAAGTACCTCTCACTACCATAGGTGGGAGGCGCTTGGTATGGCTCATGAGTAGTGTCCCAATAGGCCATGGGGAAAGTCTCAATGTCCTCAAGCTGATCATCAGTTGGAGTGAAAGCTGCATTTGCCCTCTCCCTTAGTGTGGTGAGATGAATGCATGGTAGCTTGATTGTAGCTTGCTTTAGCAACTCCATATTGAACTTGTACCTGAAGCTCTTTCCCTCTTTCACCAAAAAATGACCCTTGATGAGGTAGGAAGAGTCTATGTATTGCTCATCAGCCGTGGGTTCTCCTAGTTTGACGCCCACTTCTTCAAGGATGGGAGTGATCATGCCCCCAATGGCTAGATGGTGGCTATCCTTCTTCTTAGCTATAGCCTTGCTGTGATAACTCTCTGCATGGGCAACCCAAATCTGAACCAAGCCATTCCCGGTAGAGTCACCTCGCATCTCATAGTCATAGAGGTAGCGGATTATTCCCTTAAGCCCAACATCTAACATCTCCCACTCTTCAGCTGCTACTGTCACAGCCTCCTTCTTGGCAAAGAAAGTGTGAGCTAGTACCTTGTGTGCATAGCGAATTGCTGGGTGTCGGATGAGTTTGCTCTTAACTTTCCCGGTCTTGTAAGTCCCACTGCCAAGCAGACTCCAAAGCCTTTCCAATTCTAGCTTCTGAACATTCAATCTCGAACCAGGCCCTCTCCCATCATCAAAGCCAAGTACATCGCCAAGCTTCTTGAAGCTCATCTTGTAGGACTTGTTGTGAACTCGGAATTTGATGAATCCGAACCCATCCTTTTCGGGATCAATGCCAGCTGAGCTTGATGTTATCACCTTTAAAGTTGAGAGGAATTGGCATGTCTCCTCTTGGTGGCTTGGGTATGACCGGTTGAACCATCTTTCACACCCCAAATTTCGGAAAATTTCAGTTACATCCTCCAAGAGACCCAACTCCTCAAGCAGCTCATGATCCGGATACTTAGTCCCCTTGAAAGGCATCTCCATAAGGGACTTGTAAATCGATGAGGAAGTCGGATTTGAGGCCTCGGCTTTCCCAGCCTTCTTTTGCTTGGCTTTCTCTTTACTAACATCTCCCTTGCTAGACAACTTCCTCATAACCGGGGGACTCTCTTCAGGATCCTCTTCTTGCGGCTCCACAGGCCGCTTGCCTTGTCTCTTGCTAGACTCACTCTTTGTTCTACCCATAGTACCTATAAAATCAAAATTCTTGGAGAGGAGTGAGTGAATTGTGAATTTAAATTCTTGCAAGCAATAAACATGTAATCATAAAAATTCCATGAATGCCTTCAAGAATCAAAACTCAATAGCAATCAAATTTGAGCAAGAGACAATCCCAATTTAAAACTCTTTTAGCATCAAAAATTTTAACAAGGAATTTATTCAAATTAAGCTTCCTCTAAATGATTATAAATTTAAATTCAAGAGGTTTCTAGCTTAATCATCTATATAACATTGGAAAACCAAGTTTAAAGAAACCAAATTCCAAATTTTTGAACACCACTTAGGCTAAAATTTTGAATTTTCGCAACCCTTTAAAATCCTAAGGAAAGATTGTTCAAAAACCAAAATTTTCCATGTAATTCCTTGAAAAACTTCACCCATCATCACCCATAACAACAATCAACTATACCCAACTCAATCAACTCATTCAAAACCTATCTACCAATCCAAATTCCCAATTCATTCTCAAGGAGAAATCTAAGAGTAAGTAGAAGGATAAGAAGACAAACCTTGGTTCCTTGCAAAGGTATGGCCGAAATTCACTAAGGAATAGAGGTTAGCCAACAATTTCGAAAATTATGCACTTGGAATCAAAGAATTTGATGAAGAATTGAGAGAGAAAGGTGAAAAACAATTTTCTTGCTTTGGGTTTGAATGGGGATCGTGATAATGAGGGAGACAAAGGGGGAGAAGGGTTTTCAAATCCTCAAATTCGGTTCATTATAAGTATAACAAGTCAACATTAAACCGGTCAAAGGAAGGGAACAAAGTCAAGAAAACCTGATTTTTTAAAAACGGATCGACGTGGTCGTCGATCCATGTCGTCGATCCATGCCTCGTTTTAAAAATGGATCGACGTCCTTCATCGATCCATCTGGTCGATCCGTGTTCCTGGACTTTTAGATCGATGAACCCTCGTCGATCTGATTGATCGATCTAGCTCCCTGGAAAAGTGGATCGATGAGTCTCATCGATCCATGTCGTCGATCCATCTTCAAAACTTTATCCACACCTTTTCTTCAAGCCTAAGTCCTCCATACTCAACCTAAAACTTCCACAAACTCAAAGAAACATAATCATAGAACTAAAGCAAGAATATATACATAAGGATAACCATGGGAATGCCTCCCAAGTGCGCTTGTTTAAAGTCACTAAGCTTGACTTTGCAAACCTTTTAGGCTAGAGGGTGATCAAGGAGAGGGTTTGGGAATCCTTCTCCTTTCTTGATGAACATGGTGCTTGTTCTAGCTTGTAGCACCTTCTTCTTCTTCTTAGACCTCTTTCTTGCAATCTTTGGTGGCTCAACTATGTGCCCCTTCTCATTGATCCCATCAAACATAGCAAGAAGACATTTACCATCAAAGCTTGACCCATCATACTCATTGTGGTCCATGGTGTCTTTATCCTCCAGCATCACACAAGTGAATCCCATCAGCTGCTCCTTTGTGTATGGTGGTTTCTCATCAATTTCCATAGTAGCACATGTGATTGTGCCACAAGAACCAAAGGTAGAAAGCTTCATGGGATAGAAGACCTTGTCATTCACACTCTTGAGAACCACCCTCTTGTTAGCGAAATCAATGCTTGCTCCAACTGTATTGAGGAAGGGAGTTCCTAGGAGTAGAGACAGCCTCGTTGCTTGAACCATTTCCATGATTATGAAGTCGGTTGGGACAAGACACTCACCAATCTTCAATGGATAATCCTCTACAAGGCCTATAGGTTGCCTTGAGGAAGCATCAACAAAGGTGATAGGTGATGGATACTTCTTTAGGCTTGTAATGCCAAGACTCTTTGACAACTCAAGGGACATCACATTGACACTTGATCCCGAATCACACAAGGCTTCATCAATCTTCAAGTTCCCAAGAGAGCAAGAAATCAAAAATTTTCCGGGATTACCGAGCTTTGGAATAGTCTTGGGCGCATCTTTTGTTGTGCTTGGTGGATCAAGGCTTTCCACCAGCTCTTCTACCTCTTCCCTCTTAGCTAGCAAGTCTTTGATGAACCTTATTTGATCTTTGACCTGAGACAAACTCTCTCCCTTGGGCAAAGGTGCACCAACTTTCTCCATACTTCCTCTAAAGCTTGAGAGCTTTTTCTTTTGTGCCTTAGTCAAAATCCGCTCAGGGTATGGGAGTGGTGGCTTATAGATAAGGAGATCACAAGCTCCTTCTTCACTCTTCTTAGCCACTTCTCTTACATTCTCCTCAACTCTTGCCTTTGTAGAAGTCTCGGGTTTATCAAACACTTCTTTTCCAATTTTTGTAGCAACAACCATGGAGTCATTGTTAATGACCACTTCCCCAACTTGAACTTCAATGTCCTCATTGAATGTAGAAGTATCATAAGGATCTTCAAAGAGCTGTTCAAACTCTTGCACAACAAGCTCATATTCATCCTCATCAATAGTGGAAATAGTGTTGCAATACTCCTTTGGGTTGGCTTCGGGTTTACCGGGTAAAGTGCCTTGAGAATTGGAGCTAGAAGTTTTGCCTTTCTCAAGTTGCTTGAACTTTTGTTGGAGACCTCCTATTTGAGTGGCAAGCTCATTGAGTGAGGAATCCATTCTTGTATTAATTTCAGCAATTTTCTTTCCCATGTTAGCATCGTTGTGAGCTTGACCTTGAAGTATTTGTTGAAGCATGAGCTGAACATTGTCTTGTGGAGGGTTGTACTTTTGACCACCATAGTTACCTTGGTTTCCCCCTTGGTATTGTGACCTTGGTACATAACCCTTTTGTTGATTGTTGTAGTTCACAAAGGGCTTCCCTTGAGTAGCTTGAGTAGGGTAGACTTGGTCTTCGGGATTTGCCACATTAGGACTCCTATAAGAGAGATTGTTATTTCCCTTATAGTTGTTGCCATAGTTGTTGTTGTAACCTCCTTGACCTCCCACGAAATTGACCACCTCTTGACCCTCTTGGTACTCAACTTGATCATCACAATCTTCCCCATTCTCGTCAACAAAATGAACATGCCTTTGGTTGGAGGACATGAGCTTGTCCATCTTATCATGTAGAGACTTCATTTCCCTCTTGTGAGCATCAAAATCACTTCCCCTTGGAGCTCTATCATAGTCCTCATTATAATTTCCATCACTCAAGGCAAGATTCTCTACAAGCTCCAATCCATCTTCAACATCTTTGCCCAAGAAATTCCCATTGCTTGCGGTATCAAGAAGCATTCTAATCTTTGGAAGAACACCTCTATAGATGGTGCTTAGTAGAGACTCTTGTGTGAAGCCATGATGAGGGCATTGCATTGTGTAGCCCTTGAATCTTTCCCAAGCTTCATTGAAGGACTCATTATTCTTTTGAGTGAAGCTAGAGATGTCATTCCTCAACTTGGCGGTCCTAGAGTTGGAGAAGAACTTAGATAGGAAAGCTTCCTTGCACTCATCCCAAGTAGTGATAGTACCTTGAGGCAAAGTTTTCTCCCATTGCCTTGCTCTATCCCCAAGAGAGAAGGGAAAGAGTCTTAGTTTGAAGGCATCTTCACTCACACCATTCATCTTGAATAAGCCACAAACTCTATCAAAGTTGTCCAAGTGATCTAGAGGATCCTCCATTGGCAACCCATGAAATTTGTCTTGTTGAACCATAGAGATGAAAGCTGGCTTCACTTCAAAGGTATTGTTTTGAACCGGTGGAGGTTGAATGCCATATCGATTTTGGTGAATGTTTGGAGCATCACCAGCCCCAATAGTCCTCCCTTGTCTAGGCGCATGTAAGGGGTTTCCATTCCCCCTTGGTGCTTGCGCCAAGTTCATTGGAGGAGCTTGATCTCTTTGTTGCTCTTCCATTCTCAACCTCTCTAACCTTGCAGCTTCCCTTCTTGCAATCCTTGCAACCCTTTCCAATTGATCAATGTCTTGAAAACCTTGGAAGTTGTTGTTTCCTTGTGATCTCAAATGCATTCAAGGAAAAACTGAAATTTGGAAAAGTAGATGGTCAATAAGCAAAAAGATCACTTAGTCTCAAACAAAACTCAAATCTTAATGATCAATCAATCCCAATATGGCAACGGCGCCAAATTGAAACAAGACTTTTTAGCCTTGCAAGCAATTCCTCAATTGCTCATGTCATTGCAATACTTGAGGTTATCAATCCATCTTGGGAGATGATTCACTAAGAATACAAAGTCTTGTCTAAGCTAAGCTAAAATGGATAAATTCAAGTCACAAACAAGTAAAAAGAGCAAGCTACAACTTGAAAGGACACTACTTAAGCAATAACTAAGAAATTAAACCTTAATTGAAGCTAATCAAGAAACTAAGCAAGAAGTACTACTAAGCAAGATTATCAATTATACTAAATCGAAACCTAGGGATGGAATCATTGATTTGGGAAACTAAATGGACAACCTTGCAATCATCTAAGCAACTAAATAAGCCATCTCTATGCCTAGATCACTTAATTATAGACTAATCCATGATGTGTGGTAATAATCCCTTCACTAATCACCCTAATGAACTAATGATGTTTTAGCATTAGAAGTAATTAGCAAGCATTAATTTCAAGTCTAAATAGCATGATAAACACCCTAGACAGCTAATGATGTGTTAGGCTAGGAATGTAAATCTCCTAATAAGTTGGTTCAAGCATTTCATCAAACACTTGGTGGGTGGATGAAATGCCTATGATCCAAATTAGCAAAGGTTAGCTATTTGGCATTAGGAATCACTTATTAGGAAGAGAGATGAAAGAATCTAACCTAGATTGCAAGTTTGAACCATTAGAATCCCTAATCTAATCCATCCCTAAGCTTCTAAGAGAACTACTCACTAATCATGATTAAGCCCATCAAATCAAAGAGAGAAGATAAGCAAAACATGATTAGAGAAGAAATAAACAAGAAATCTAAAAGGGATATTGCATTAACTCAAAATCCAAAGCATAAACAAAGTATATGCCCAAAGTGGCTAAAAGTTTAGGCTAAGAACAAAGAGAAAAAGACTTAGAATAAAAATTAGGTCTAAAGAGTATTTATAGGGGGACCCATGAAAATGAAGAAAAAGAGTTCGTCTGGGGTTGGATCGACGTGCTCGTCGATCTGTTTCGTCGATCCAACACCCAAAATAAAACGGATCGACGTGCTCGTCGATCCTCTTCGTCGATCCATCTCTTGGTCGTGGCTTCTGGTCCGGCGTGGTACGTCGATCTGGCTCGTCGATCCGTGCTCCTGGAAATTTGGATCGACGAGCCTACGTCGATCCATCTCATCGATCCGTGCTCCTGGACTTCTGGGTCGACGAGGCTACGTCGATCCATCTCATCGATCTGTGCTCCTGGAATTGTGGATCGACGAGCTTCACCGATCTATCTCGTCGATCTGCTGCCAGAAACCTTCTTCTTCATCCTTTTGTTGCTTCTTGTCCCTCCAAATGACATGCATCATTCTCCAAGTGCATCCTCAACTCCCAAGCGTCCTTTCCACCTAATAAGGTTCCAAAACATGCAAAGAACCATGCAAAACATGCAAGAACCATGCAAGAACACTCTAGGACTCTAAATGATCGAATGCAACACTATAATGCTATATTAGACTCTAAAATGATGATAAACCTACACTATATGGATGCTAGAATGATGCAAAATACAGACATATCAACCAACAGCTTAAAAACATTTATTTAGGCAGCTATACTATCACGTGAACCACAAAACACACAATGTCACGAAGTTTTCTTCGAAATTGAAGATTTCAACACAAATGCATCAAGAAGACTAGATGTTGAATTGCTAATTTGAGACCTAGAGGAAGCACAAACCCAAACTACGCAAGAAGAAATGACGATTGTGTTATATGTCTTGATAACCTACAAGCAATATTATAATATTAGCTATGCTAGCAATGAATAAAAACAAAAGATTTGTCTTTATATATATTATTATGAAACAAAATAACAATCTATTCTAAATATTACATGCAACTCTGAAATTATAAACGGAAAGTTAACAATAAACATGTACTAAAAAACTTTGAAACAAATACTAAAATCAACACAAATAAAAGATCTCACATCCGCGCAACGCGCGAACTTTACCCTAGTTTTATTTGGTGAGAAGGTGTAATAATTTTTTTTTTAGTTCTTTCACTATAATTTATGTAAGTTCACACAAAAAAAATTCCTTTTAGTTTACCTTATTTACACCAAATGCCAATCGACTGAGACCCGACATGAACAGTGTTATCAGTTATAAATGACAATGTTCATTATCGGATTTTGTATCGGTGACGATGTTTATCCGATAACATTGTTTATATATGGTGGTCAATATTATGTGAATTTATTGGTTAACTATGTGATTACTATTGTAACTAATATTGTAACACGATAAGTTTACCTATTACATGTTAAACATATGTTTATCATGTTAGGTCAATTAATACATCATGCCATTTATCGTAGAAAATATTGTTATTCTAATATCATTGACACTGTTAATCAACATATGCAATTAGATTTAACATGATAACATATTATATATCGGCAAAATATTTGAAATGTGATAACTTACTAAATATCAGCATAATACTAATACTAATCACATATTAACATTTTACATATCTAAATACTATTGTATTATCATGGTAATATATTAAATATTATAATAATATTTTAGCTTAACGTATAATTTATATGTAATATTCATCAATAATAATACGAGGTTAACATGATAAAAATAAAAATAACAAATTATAGAAAATAATATCGATAACTTGCCATCATTGACACAATCATTATCCACCACCACCGTCGCCACTACCACAACCTTCCTCCAATCACCGTCCTCCAATACCAAACTACACCATCGTTTTCCATCAGAACTACTACTACTGTTAATTGCACAATCACCTCCGCGGATATGATCCAGTGTCATCGTCATCGCCACCATCCACACCATCACATCTTCTACCATGGCACTGACCCATAATACCACTATCATTGTTACCACCACAATTATCGATACTGTCGTCGTCACCACCACCGTTGTCCTCACCGCTACCATCGTCGTTATTGTCACTGTCGTCGTCCATCATTGTCGTTTTCTTCATCACCTCCACCCTCATCGTTACTCTCCACCGTCACCTTACCATCAACACCACCATTTTTTCAACTTCTTCATTCACAGAAAATTAAAAAGAGAGAAACAAAAAGAGTATTTGCATATTAAACAGTAGGTGTCAGAAAAATCATTTTTCTGTCGGTTAATTTACAAAACTCCTGTGTATAGCATTGCAATTTCTCCCAAAATAAATTATAATGAGGGAGAAAAAAGATAGATGCTGATGCGGCGAAATCCTATGGCTAACATTGATTTTTTGATCCTAAGGCTAATATTGAATTCAACAAAACACGCCACAGTTTTTTACTTTTTGAACATACAATCAAATTCAATGGTGTAAAAAAATCAATTCAGAGAAAATAAAAGAGAATTTAATGACATGAGCGGTCAAAAAGCAAGTATTCTGTTGACGACGACCCAAGAGATAAAAGTTAAAATACTTGTTGAAAGTTGAAACCAGTTTACCTCTTAATTTGAGATATAAACTCGATAGAGCACAAACCACAATTACACATAAATTAAAAAGCTAATAATCAAATTATCAACCAAAGGCAATAAAGTCTTAGCCATTTCGGGGTCAGAATTGTGAAGATTACTATTGGAAGTTTGGGAGATTCTTTTAACGTCACATATCTTAAGGTTTATTTTTATAAGTTTGTCGCAACACTTCTGAGAGACTCCAATCTTGCTATCTTAACCAAGAGTGATCCACACCCGCTTAACCATTTTTTAAAAAAAATATAACTAAATTATTAAATACATATTTAATGTCTAACACATCATTATTAAAAACTGACATGGGAACTCGAAACGTCTTAACAATAAATTCAACCCTTAAATTAAGAAAAACGCATGCAAAAGAAACAACTTATAAAATATTTAAGTAAAGCGGAAAATGAAATAATCATCCATGGTTCCAAGAAAATAACACTACGATGACCAGCCGCGAGTCTCCTCGTGTGTCTCACCTGAAAAGGAAAATAGGGATGAGTATTTCAACAAATACTCAATGAGGGCGCGCTAAAGAGCCCGCAAGATTCTTTGGATACACCATTTGAAACAACAACATAATTATACAAAATATAGACAATAAACGCAAGCAACCTACATGGCAGTTTTAGCATTTTCACTTAACAAGGTCCAATCATTTCATTATCTGAACATTCACTTCACATCCATAAACCTAGGAAGTCTATAACACATTCCCATGGATCAACCGTTCAAGGTATTCATTATCTGCCACTGCCCATAATGGGTTTGACAAGTTACAAGGTACTATTACCCTCTAGGGATTTGACAACGGCTCGTCAGCTCTTTCTCGATCACTACAACTTCACATTTATCTCCCATTGCAGGCCGACAATAAACATTGTACACAACAGTCGCAACCGTGTCCTCAGGGGTACAAACATCGAATACTAATATATAAAATAAATATTTATAACACAATAATTAGGCCACAATCATCATCAACTACCATCAATCAAATCTAATCCATATATCAAGCATACAAATATTACTAATCCAACTAATGCATATTTAGGAATCCTAAACCAATCACCACATTTGTGTTTGTTTGATAATGAAAAGTCAAAATTTGCGGTTACTGCGGTTGACTGTCAACAACTGCGATTAGGAAAACAATTATAAGGTTTTTTTAAACAGACTTTCCGAAATTAAAAACATTCTTAAAATGGAAACCTTCCTAAAATAGAAACTTTCCAAAATAGAAACTTTTAAAAATAGAAACTTTCAAAAAATGGAACTTCTCCAAATCAAAACATGTCAAAATTAAAAATTTCCTAATTAAGTCCAGAGTTTTTGGATTAGGGTTTTTAGATTTTTCAGGATAGATGATTTCTTAGCCGATAAAAAATTGACATAACTTTTGCGAATTACCTCAAATTTGAGATCAGGAGGTTTCCGCAGAAAGATGGGCTTTCCAACGGTGTGCTGACTGATGGCTAAATCGATCTGGTTCACGGAGAAATTGCGATGGAAGTTGGTGATTATGTACTTGCTTCTCCTCGCTTCTCCTTAATCTTCCTCGTGTATGTTGCCTCTTTTTCTCACTTCCAGCGGCCGATCTAGGTTTCATGACGTCACTGGGTTGATCACAAATCGTCGCCCTTCTCCTCTCTCATTCCCCTTCTCTCTTTTCCTCTTTCTCTCCCTTAAATCTCTCAGATTCACTCTCGAATCTCGTCGACAGCTGTTTCACGATTTTAGCAGAGCTTCGCTGAGTTTTTTCTTCTGCCTGCTCTCTTTTTCGTGCATCCTCTTTAGGGTTATTGTTATTTTTGGTGAAAAATATGCTAAGGAGCTCACAATACGGTTTTTTATTGAACTTAGGAAAAAGAAACCACCTTTACTAAGTGGGATTAGGAATCGGATTTTGGGGCTTATAGATACAAGGTCTTAGGGTTGTAAATAAATATTCACACGATTAATGAAAAAACCCTAAAATGGATGTTTGCCTTAATTTTGTTTTCTCTCTAAGTTTCTCGTTTTTCTTCATGTTTGATTCGACTTATTTACAACAAATGGTATCAAAGCTCAAGGTTTTTTCGATAACCTGAGCGATGTCCAAAATTTCCCTTAAGTACGATATTCCTAGGTTCGATGGGAAGGGAAATTTTGGTCTATGACAGGGGCGAGTCAAGGATCTGCTGACGTAGCAGGGGGTGAAAAAGCACTATTAGCGATAAAATCAAAAAAAATCATGGCAGAGATTTGGGAAGATATACAAGATCAGGCTGTTTCAAGGCCTTCTGCTACGACTTTCTTTAGATGAGAGACAATGCTCGTAGACAGAACATCTATCACATGGAGCATCACAGACACAAACAAGTTTGGAGAAAGAAGGATGATGTGTATGGATATGTGGCGTACACAGTAGATGGGAAAACCCCTGAGACAAAGGCGTGGTACTTTGATAGTAGCTGTTTCAGACACATGACTGGAAATCAAGAGAATATCAAGACGTTTGAAGAAGTAACCGTTGATAAGGTGACTTTTGGTGGTGGAGCTCGTGGGAAGATCAGAGGGAAAGGTGAAACATCATGTCCTAATACGCCGGATCTAGTCAACGTTTACTTTGTGGAAGGATTAAAGGCAAATCTGATCAGTATCAGCCAACTATATGATGAAGAACTCTCAGTTGTATTCACCAAGACAGACTGCAAAGCATTTGATGAACAAGGAGTAATCAAGATGAGTGGAATCCGGTCTGGAAATAACTGCTACATGTGGAATTCGTCTGACATGTGTATGTCTGCGATGAAGCCAAATGAACTTCAACTATGACATCAGAAACTTGTCCACATGAATGTTCAAACAAGGGTCAAGTTAGGGGAACATGACGTTATTCGTGGTTTGCCCAAGTTGAAATTAGAACCAGACTTTGTATGTGGTTTGTGTGCTAAAGGGAAGCAAATCACGGTACAACACAGAGGGATCCAGGAGATTTAGTCAAAGCAACCTTTAGATTTGATTCACATGGATCTGATGGGAAAAGTTCAGATAGAAAGCATTGTTGGTAAGAAGTATGTATTTGTGCTGGTTGATGACTTTTTTACCAGGTATAAATGGGTCAGATTTCCGGTATAAATGGGTCAGATTTCTGAGAGAAAAGTCAGAAACTTTTCACAGCTTCAAGGTCTTGGCACTTCAGTTGGTGAATGAAAAGAAAAACAGGATCAAGTGTATCAGAAGTGATCATGGAAAAGAGTTTCAGAATGATGTGTTTGATCGGTTCTGTGCTGAAGAGGGAGTTGTGCATCAATATTCAGCTCCAAGAACCTCACAACAGAATGGTGTAGCTGAGCGAAAGAATCGTACTCTTCCAGAGATGGCACGAGCAATGTTGATTGGGAATCAAGTTGCAAAACACTTATGGGCTGATGCTATCAACAAAGCATGTTATGTCATCAACATAGTATATGTCAGGAAAGGCACTTCCATGACTCTGTATGAATCGTGGAAGGGAAAATCTCCAACTTTTAGCTATTTTCATGTCTTCGGATGTATCTGCTATATCACGAATGAAAAATATCAGCTTGGTAAGTTTGATGCCATAAGTGATGATGGAATTTTCTTTGGATACTCTTGTACGAGTACAACCTG
Source organism: Alliaria petiolata (assembly GCA_020283515.1). Lineage (NCBI taxonomy): Eukaryota > Viridiplantae > Streptophyta > Magnoliopsida > Brassicales > Brassicaceae > Alliaria > Alliaria petiolata. Next base: position 6,232,693 of record JAHZTW010000001.1, on the reverse strand, counting down.
TAGGGTGTATAACAAAAAGGCCAGACAGGTCCAAGACGCGGTTAATGTTGTGTTTGATGATTCATCCTCGTTGGAACTTCAGTTTAGGATGGTGGATACTGAAGTCAGATAGCCATATGAGAATGGGAAAATTGCTGACAAGCATGATGATTCTGCAAGTGACGAGTATGAGACATAATCAGTAAGTGAAGTGCATGACAATTCAGGTCAAACAGGATCCCAATAAGTTGATCTAGTTCGTGCAATCCATAAACATCATTCCAAGAAGGATGTGATTGGTGAAGTTGTTGGAAAAAGGGTAACTCATGAGATGAACTATGATTACAAGCAAATAGCAAATAACTTTTTTTGCAAGAATAGATCTTGCCTGTTTTGTTGCAACGTTTGAGCCGAGAGATCACAGAGAAGCACTCGTTAATGAATTTTGGATCATCTCTATGCAAGAAGAACTGGAACAATTTGAAAGAAGTCAAGTGTGAACTCTTGTGTCAGGACCCAATTCAGGCAACGTTGTTGGCACTAAGTGGATCTTCAAGAACAAGATCGATGAGAATGGGGAGGTTATTCGTAACAAGGCAAGGCTTGTCGCTCAGGGTTATTCTCAAGTGGAAGATGTTGATTTTGAGGAGACCTTTGCACCTGTGGCTAGACTTAGTCTATCAGACTCCTGATAAGGATTGCCTGTCTTATGAGATTCAAGCTTCATCATATGGATGTTAAGACTACTTTCTTGAATGGTGTGTTGCAAGAGGTCGTATTCGTAGAACAACCCAAAGTTTTTGAGAATCCTGAACACCCATACTTCGTGTACAAGCTTAAAAAGGCTCTATATGGTCTGAAGCAAGCACCTCGTGCTTGGTATGAAAGGCTGACAACATTTTTGATATCTAAGGAGTATCAGCGAGGAAGTGTGAACAAGACGCTGTTCATCCAAGGCAATCAGAAGGGATTGATGGTGGTTCAGATTTATGTGGATGACATAGTTTTCGGAGGTATCAATCAAGTGCTTGTGGACTCATTTGTATCTATGATGACAAGTGAATTTGAAATGAGCATGGTGGGAGAGCTGTCCTACTTTCTGGGGCTTCAAGTAAAACAGTATGAGGAGGGTATTACCATATCACAGAACACTTATGCGAAGAATCTGGTGACTCGTTTTGGGATGCAGACGTGCAAACCAGCTAGAACATCTATGGGAACAAATACGAGGTTGTAACGAGATGAGCACGGAGGATGTTGATCCACGACTGTATCGCGGGATCATCAGAAGTTTGTTGTACCTCACAGCCAGTCTTCCAGATTTGTGTTTGAGTGTGGGCATCTGTGCCAGATATCAGGCCAAGCCAAAGATGTCTCACCTTCATGCAGTCAAGCGGATCATCAAGTATGTAAAAGAGAACTGCTGAAATGTGACTATTTTACTCCATGGATACCAACAAAAACTTGGGAGAATATTGTGATGCTGATTGGGCCGGATGCATTGATGACCGACGAAGTACTTGATCTCATGGCATAGTAAGAAGCAGAACAGTCTTTCGATGTCTACTGCTGAAGCTGAGTACATTGCTCTGGGAAGCTGTTGCACTCAGCTCATGTGGATGAAACAAAAGACGGCTGACTATGGTATGACCTCTGAATCTCTGTTGATACAATATGATAATGAAAGTGCAATAAACATTGCTAAGAATCCAGTTCAACATTCACGTACAAAACACATAGAAATTAGACATAATTTCATTCGTGAACTTGTTGAGGAGAAACTCATTGAGATTGATCATGTGAGCATTGATTATCAATTGACTGACTTGTTTAGCAAACCTTTGGACTTTAACCGATTTGTGAATCTGAGACAGTTCATCGGTGTTTTTTAAATTTAATATGTTGTGTGGTTTGAGTTGTTCCGAGACAGAAACAGGCACGGGAACATGTTCAAAAAGGAATATTTGAATAAGTAATATTTATAAGTGACTTAGAATCCTGTCTATGTAGAGCTCGGTGAAAGAAGGCTGCCTGATTTGCTATTTCGGATCTGTCAGAACTAGGCCTGGGCAAAAAACTCGGACCCGAAAACCCGAACCGGAACCGACCCGAAATAACCGGTTCGGATCGGGTTCGGTTATAAGCCTTTTTATCCAATGGGTAACGAGATTGAGAACCGTGGGTATCGGGTCGGTTCCGGTTACTACCTGATACCCGATCGGTTAACCGAAAAAACGACTTAGGGTATTAGGGCTTCTTCCGTTTAGGCTTAGACGCTTATTGGCTTATGTCGATTGAGTTTCCTCACCTCTCACACTTATTACCCGAGTTAGATAAATCCCCAAATACAAACTGGAATCCCTAGCTAAGTTCGCCGGATCTCTTTCATCGCCACCGTCAGCGTCGTCGAGAAACCAATCAGAGGTATGTGTCTATGTCTCTCTGTCTCTCTGTCTTTCTGTCTCTCTATCTCTCTGTATTTAATTTTTGTTTGTAATAGGAAATTTTTTTATGTTAATCGATCTTAAAATCGAAATCCAGAAATCCAAATTCGATAATGCTTTGGATTTCCATCATCATTAGATGTACTGCTTCCGATTTCCTTCTTGATTTAAACTACTTTGATTTTGATTTTTTTATGTGTCGTGTCTCTGTAGTTTGTAACTTTGAGGTTTGAAGCAGAAAAATAAGTCAATACGATAGTCTAGAGTTGTGCTCATGTAAATCCAGATATGTCAATGGGTTCATAATTCATAGCTTTCAACATTGTCATACTCTTGAAATCGAATGCTTGAATAGTTGATTAACATGATCTCTTCTTGTCAAAACAGAGAATTTTCTTGATGTCTTATCTATGTATATGTGATGTTGGCGTCTTGTAAAGTGTATACTAATGTCTCTGTCTCTCTCGATTTTTACCCATATCAATGATCCTCTTAGTCTGTCTCTCTCGAGTGTTAATGTCATCCGTGCTTCTGTATACCAATGTGTTTGTTTTTGTTTTCATTCTGTTGCAGATGGCGTCTTGTGATTCTCCTATACGAAACAATGACTCTCCAATGGATGTAACAGACGAGGATGCTCAAACACCAACTCCTGGAACTGGAAAAAAAGGGAAGAGGAAAGACAAAACCAGAGGTAGTGGTTCTGGTTTAGGTTCAAGGAAGAAGACAAGGTCTTGGGTTTGGGATCACTTCACGAGACAGGAAGACAATTATGACAAATGCAATTGTCATTATTGTGCGAAAGAGATGTCTTGTCCCACAAAATCTGGCACATCCAATATGAAGAAACATCTAGAAGGTTGCAAGTCGTACAAGGTATGGCTAGCCGCTAATAAGTTTAAAAATCAATATGTGTTAACTCCTGATGAGGAAGGGAATCTAGCAATGTGTAAGGTATCTGAAAAAGTGTTTAGGGATGCTACAATTGAGATGATGGTATTAGCAGAATTGCCATTAGCTTTCGTAGAGAGTTTAGCTTGGAGACATTTCTGCTCAAGAGTGAAGGTGTATCAGCCTCATTCTTGGAGAACATGCACAAGAGAAATTGTGGAGATGTTTGTCTCAAGGAAAGTAACTATGAAGAATATTCTTGGACATAATAAGCAGAGGTTGTCCCTAACTACATATATATGGGTTGCTCCCAATACTTCAGCTAGTTATATGGTAGTAACAGCACATTTTATTGATGCTAATTGGAAGTTAAGGAAGTTGATTATAGGCTTCAAACCGGTTTCAGATCATAAAGGTGCTACAATCTCGAAGGTTCTTATTGACTGTTTAGCAGAGTGGGATATAAAGAGAATCTTCTGCATTACAGTAGATAATGCAACAGCTAACAGTTCGGCTATGAAGAGGTTCAAGGAAGGATTCAGTCAAGTTGGTGATGATGCTTTGGTTCTGGAAGGGAAATTTTTGCATTTGAGGTGTTCAACTCACATCTTGAACTTGATCGTGAAAGAGGGTTTGATGGAGATAGATGACAGTATTGCTGCTGTTCGTAATGGTATTCAATATGTGAGGTCTTCAACAAACAGACTTAAGTCGTTTGAGTTTCGAGTAGAAACAAGGAAAATGACAAGGAGAAGCTTACATTTAGATGTGAGGACGAGATGGAATGCCACTTATCTCATGATGGATCAAGCCATGAAGTTTAAATTGGCATTTGAGAAGATGGAGGCTGAAGATAAACCGTATAACGACTACTTCTTGGAAATTGTGGAGGGGAAGAAGAGGATCGGGCCACCATCTACAACTGATTTTGAAGAATTGAGAGGTTGATTCAATTCCTAATCATTTTTTACAATTCCACTTTGAGTCTTTCAGCTTCAACTTCAGTGACTGCTCATAAAATTTACGCAGAGATAGTCACCATCACAAGGAATATTAGTGCCATCAGCACTAATGCAGGTGATGATCAAGAGCTAAGTTACAAAGCCTTTGCTATGATGACGAAATTAAAGAAGTACTGGAATCCGTTTTGGGTAACTACAAAGGAAAATGCTTCATCTCAAAACCGTGAGATGAACAAGCTTTTGATAGTAGCAAGTGTTTTCGACCGAAGGAAGAAGATGAAGTTTGCTCACCTCTGTTTTGAGATGCTTTATGGCATAGAAAGCATCGAGTTTAATCAACTTTCAAAAGAAATCATGAAGATATTGGAGAGTTTGTTTGACGAGTACAATGGTTTTGCTAACAAAACTACTACTGGTGGGTCTCAGTCACAAAGAACATCGTCTACTCAGTCTCAGTCGCAGTCACAGTCGGAAGATCAAGTTACAGGTGAAGTTTTTAATAGAAGGGTTTTTAGTAATGGTCTCGGCTATGAGAGAATTGATAGCCTGTATGAGGAGCTTTTGCAAGAATCTGGGATTCCAAAATCAGTTAATGAGCTGGAACTGTACTTGAAAGAACCTGTCGAGAATCCGAAGCTTATGAAAGGTACAAATTACGATGTTTTAGACTGGTGGAAAAGAAACAGTCTCAAGTTCCCAATTCTATCTCTAGTAGCTAGGGATATACTTGCAATGCAAGTGTCTTCAGTTGCATCATAATCTGCATTTAGTACTAGTGGGAGAGTATTAGATCCGTATAGGAGCTGTTTGACACCATACATGGTTGAAGTGTTGATGTACACTGAGCAATGGTTGAAATGTGAAATTCATATGAATGAAAAAGGAGTGATTACAATTGAACAACTTCTTTCGGATGTAGAGTTCGAAGATGATCTTATGAGAGGTAACTTTCTTTCTTTTGAACTAGCTTAAAATATGCCTTTACAATTTTGATTTACTAACTAAGTCCTTACTCTCGTTTTTTAGAGTTTGAACCTGAATTCAACATGCAAGGTCAAGGAACCTGAGAAGTGAGAAGTGAGAATGAGGTAACTAAGTCCTTACTCTCGCCAGTCGCCAATTCTTAATGTCTTAAGTAGCCTAACATTCTTTGATGTAATGTTGTTTTGTTTTGTTCAGGAGGACATTGAAGAAGACAAGAACTGGAAGTGAAGATGAAAGACTCATCGCCTCAAATCTTTTCCATTTAGATGAACTCAAGTATGGCTCATTTAGTCATTTTTATGTTTTTTTATCTTTGAACTATTTGCATCTTCGAAATAATTGTGTACTCTATTTTATGTTTTGTGTCTTTTTCCAGTACTTTGGATTTGAATTTGGTATTTTCGATGAGAGGTGTTGTTTAAGATTGTATGTTTGCATTTTTTTTTTTCGGGTATGAACTAACATTTCGGGTAAACACGTTTTTTTAAGTTTTTCGGGTAAAATCAGGTATAAATAACCGACCCGAACCGAATTCTAATGAGAACCAAAAATATTAGGGTTTTACAGGTTCTGAATTTTCATACCCGAACCGATCCGGAACCGACAATAACCGAACCGAAACCGAATCGAAATTCAACCGGTACCTATATGGGTATCAAATCCCTCTACCCGATTGACCCGGAACCGATCGGGTAGGACCCGTAACCGATCCGAATACCCGAATACCCAGGCCTAGTCAGAACAGGATAACTATCAGAAAGCAGGTCTGTTCAAATGATCTCAAAATAATTCTCTGATTAAAACCAGTTTGAAGTTTCACAAAAAAAAACACAAAAAAACAAAAAAAATTGGGGAGAATGATCTAGATAGAGTCTATGTAGTTGAACCTGATGATTGTTAAATCAAGTGAGGGTTGTGTTTTTGCCACTATGTAGCTAAACCTGGTGATCTAGATTTATGACGGATCAAGTGATGGTTCAAGAGCGCAAAAGAAACTATTTCATCAGACATCTGTGTTCGATCAGCTGGCTGATGACTCAGGATGAATACTGGAAGATTCAGGAAGAAAGGCATTACAGTGTGAAAGCTAGTCACCGAGACCAGATCTGAGTACATCTGAAGGGTCTGTGAGTATTTTTTAGCATGGTTATGTTGCTTGTTCCAAATCAACTTGTGGATGTCTAGCAAAATCACATACACCAGATTTTAAGTATGATTTCATTGTGTATTTCCTAAGTTTTGGTTGCTCATATTGATCCTTGTTAATGTGGGTCACTCACATGTCATTGCAAAGTTTTGAGTTTAACTGTATGTGGTGGTTAAAAACATGTGTTGTGGATTGGCTGATGTATACTTATATCAAACAGTGTGACATGGATCATGTTTAATCAGCTGATGATTTTGTGTTGAGTGTTGAGTACATGCTTTAGATCAAGCCCATTATCAAAAGTTATAAAAAGCCCATGTTGAGAGAACGGTATGTGAAAGTCCAAGGAGTTTATCTAGGGTTTTATGGGGAGGGAGCCAAACAGTTACATTTTCTTCCTTCCATATTTTTCGAATGGTGGTTCATCTCTCCAGAGCAAAAAACATATCCGATTGTTTTCTGTTCAAGCCAAGATGAACGCTCTCTTATCCGGTGAGGTCGATGGTTGTTCCATCTACTCCGGGTTTTCCTGTCAAATCACTACTGCATACAGAGGACAATCCTCTGGCTATGGTGGTATTCAAGGAGGAAATTGCTATGGTGAGGGGCTCTTCTACTCCGTCGGTTCAGATTTTGAGTTCTTAAGCTCCATCCGTTGAGGTTTCGCATCCGGATGAATTTGGGGATCAATATGTGGCACTCGAGACTAAGAATAAGGGAATAAAGGAAAAAAGGTGGATCTGCTAGCTCTCGGCGGTTCTCAATTCGCAAAAGATGTGCTGCTCAAGTGATCGAAAAATAAAAATTGGCTCACAAAGAAGAAGGGTGTTAGGCGGTTCAGCCTCGGAAGAGGATACGTTCTGAGAAGGTAAAAAGTCAGATTGAATTTGATCTGACCAGATTTTTGTCTGAGGAGGCTAAAGACATGTACGATTCTTTCATCAATCGGTCCCTTTTGGAAAAACGAATCATTGAGTTTAGTGATGAGTATAAGAACGTCGAATCCACCATTGTGGACTATGGTCTAGCAAGCACCTTGGTAAATGTTCAGTCGTTTGAAAAAGACGTAGTTATGGAATTTTGGGCACACCTATCTCTGATGGAAGCTGATGAAAATTATGTGTTTGTTTGGGTAAGAGGCAGAGAATATGAACTGTTAGTTGATCGAATTAACTCTCTGCTTGGTCTGGAGGATCTTGCTGAACGTGCAGAGGTAGACGAAATGAAGGAGTTGTCCGATGATGAACTGGCAGAGTTCATGACCAATGGTAAAATCCGCAAGTTGAAAGGGTTGCTTTCTTCACAGTTTGCGCATGACAAAAGCTTCCTTTACCGAATCTGCTGTTTCAATTGGCTTTCGACTAACAATTTCGGGGATCCAAACCCGGCTAGAGCGAAGTTAATATATAAGATGGTTAACTGGATTCCAATTGATTTTGGAAAAATGGCTTTTGATCAGATTGTGTATCAGTGTCGGCTTGGTGACACCAAGTTTCACTTACTTTTCCCAAGCGTTATCTCTCAGATCCTGAACATTCAAGCTCTGATTGCACTTACTCTGGAGTGTGAAGTTGAACCGATCAAGGTGTGCCAAAGGGTCTCTGCATAGTGAAGCAAGAACAGGGACATATGATAGGGCTCAGGTTTTACCCTAATAAAACTAGTGCAAGTGCACAGCAAAAGCAATTGTAGTATAAGGGGTATCGAAATCCCAAGGGAAGTAGATGCTACGCTAAGGTTTCTAAATTCAGATTATGTTAAGTCAAATAGATATGAAAGTAAACTAAGCTAGGCGAAATAGGTAAATGAGATTAATTCGGATGAAAGTTCAGGAGACGAAAGCGCTAGGCAAGGATGATTATCAGGATGAATCAGAGAATGCAGATATTATTTTGTCAGGAAATAATTAAGAACCGTCTAGAACTCGAAACGCTAATTTAAAACTAATCAACTCTCGTTGCAGAAGTTATCTACGCCTAAATTCCAGAAAACCAAATCTCTTTGCGAGTTCAAACAATTTAGACAAGCATTAATGTTCAGGTTCGATTTTGTTCACAAAATACCTAAACCAAATCTTTTTGCGAATAGATATTTTGCCCATCTATGATTAGGTCAGTTATCAATAATGCTCTCGCATCTATTAAACAAACTAGGGTTTGATTTCTAAGTGATCAGTTTCAGAAATCAAGTTAAGCACAAATCAAGATGAAGATCCAAGTGATTTTCCTAACAATAATAATGATTCTACAAACTCATCATCAACCCTAAATCACCCTAACCTAACTAGCAAACTACTCAGACATAATTATGAAAACAGAAATCATGGCTGAAATAAATTACATAAAAAGAATAGAGAATGATACAGGGGTTCGAAATCTGGATCAGATGAGTTAGAATTTTCTCCCCAAAAGCTCAGGATCAATCTCTCTTTAAGTCTCAAAAACAATAAATTATGAAAAGGTATTGAGGCTTAACAATGCCTGTAAACTATTTATAGAAGAGGATTTTCGTCCAGGGGCAGTCTTGTAATTTCTTCAAACTTTCTCTCTTTCCTTTTTCTAATAGAAGTCGCGAAACTTGGCCGACCTTGATTGGTGTCGATCGACACCTTGTGCGTAAGTATACTCTTTCGACTTCATCACTTCGGCTGCTTCTCCAAAATGCTCCAAAAAGTTCCAGATTCTCCCATTTACCTCCAAGTGCTCTCCATCCTGTAGAGACTCAAATAGGACTCGAAAACTAACAAAAGACTCTATAAAAACACTTATATCATGGTCCAAAANTAATTTCTTCAAACTTGCTCTCTTTCCTTTTTCTGATAGAAGTCGCGAAACTTGGCCGACCTTGATTGGTGTCGATCGACACAAGTGGTGTCGATCGACACCTTGTGCGTAAATATACTCTTTCGACTTCATCACTTCGGCTGCTTCTCCAAAATGCTACAAAATGTTCCAGATTCTCCCATTTAGCTCCAAGTGTTCTCCATCCTGTAAAGACTCAAATTGGACTCGAAAACTAACAAAATACTCTATAAAAACACTTATATCATGGTCCAAAAGTGGGTAAAAACCACGATATATCAACTCCCCCAGACTTAACTTTTGCTTGCCCTCAAGCAAAACAGAAACTTAGACTGAAGTAGAAGTTTGAAAACAGAAACTTTCGAGTACTTTTTCAGAACGCCACAAATTGTTAACACTCTTGACTCCACATGCAATAGAGCCAACCTTAGGAAAGTTAAGTGTACTTACCACTAGCTTTGCAATCTCCCAGTTCGAATCCAAATCCTTTCCTTGGTAAAATTTCGAACTCTAACAGTGGTATTACTACATAACTTTTCTGATTCTTTCCCTTCCTTAGTGCCTGAACAAGATTCTCTTTTGTACAGCTCTCCTATTTTCTCTTCCCTTAGTCAACTGCTGCCCATTTTCAGGGTGTTCTAAGATCTTTTCATTGACTCTTCTTATTCTTTTGAAGTCTCGGGAAATAGTGCTACTCTCTACTTGTGTTCCTTGTGAGGAGACATGTTCAAGAGCACTCACTAATATTGTTCCTTGTGAGGAGACAGGCACATGAGGTTCATTGCACTATTCCCAGACTTAGACTCTTTTTCTTTCTTTTTTTTTCTCAAGGGAAGATCAAGGAGAGACTGTAATTTTTCTATTTGTTCAGACTGAAAGAGGAATCAAGTTCTGCGCATACCTAGTTCTCATAAGGGGACCTGAACTCTCTCTGTTAGATTGATCCACTTGCAGCTTTCTACTTAGTAAGACCTGTAATCAACTACTAAAGCAATGGTCCCTCAAGTGTCAACAATCTGCGGTTAAGTTCCTAGAAAAACTGAAAGTTCCAACTGGTTTTGACTCAATAAAACAAATTTTTGACTCAAAACAGACTCTCAAAACAAAACACAATGTTAGCAACTACCTCCCCCAGACTTGAACAACACTGTCCCCAGTGTTATTAAGAATGAGTTTGGATAGACAAAAATTAGTGCTAAACTGTAATAAAACAAAGAGAAAAAATTGGATTACCTGACTCTGCGTACAGCGTCGATCGACACAGATGGTATCGATCGTTGCTGTGTATGATCATGGTGTCGATCGACACAGAAGGTGTCGATCGACACTCTGTCCGAAGTTAGAGTTCAGCCACTCGAACATGAATGTTGCTAAGTCAGATCGTTGTTAGAGTCATCCTAGCTGTTAGAAAACTTAAACAAACCGTTATAAGCACAAAATAATCCAATAAACTCAATGAGTTCAACAAGTTAGAAACAAAGTACTGAAGCAAATGGAAGTGTAATGCAGACTCAAAAAAAAAAAAAAACTAACTCAAAATACTAAAAGGAATGGAGGAATCACTTGTCGTCATCAGAACATGGTGGAGAAGAGCGTGGTGGTGTGGGAGGGCGAACGCAGCTGCAGCTGGAAACAGTAGCAATGGCGTTCCAAATGGCCTGGAAGCTCTGCACCACATATCTCTGGAAAACATCTGGCTTCGTAGGAATCTCGGGAGCATCTGGAAGGTGGTGAGGACCAATAGGCAACGGAGCCCTGCTGCGCCTCGAACAAGAAGGGCGTGTGGGATCCTCAGCTGGTCGGGAGGATTCACCTCTGCGTTTGGCAACGGGAGCAGTCCTCAGCCTGTTCGGACTAGGCTGAAATGCGAGGCGGCCTGGATCGCCAGTGATGTGAGTAAGGTCCATGTCAGGTAACTGGACCATGCGCTGCACTCTCTGCTCTTCGCTGAAGACCCATAACCTCTCTGGCTTCACCCAGTGAGCCCTCCGCAAGTAATCCATATCAATCCAAGCACGCGATGTATCAATGGTGCAGCTAGAAGTGTCAATCCCGCAGTGCTGGAAGATAGGAGTCAGAAGACTGCCTACAGTCTCCGGCTTGGTCTTCGTACCACTGAAAGACTTCGTCTTCAAGGAAGCCAAATGATGAGCAAATACCGCACCAAGGTTCGCGCTCTCTGGCGCGTCAGACGCCTCATAAATCTCAGGCCAAAGGGCACGATACAGCAATACCAACTCAGACACACGCATCTTCCCTGGCTCATGCTTACACAGAAGTGTAGTGGCGAATATGCGGACCAAGTAGCGAAGGGTAGGATGGCGAATGTCGGTCTGTGTGGAAGTCTTAGAGTCATACCTCCCATTTCCGAAGTGTGACCAGAAATCCTGATTGTCCGGAAGCTGCGTCTGAAGAGAGACTCCTGTAGCATGCTCATCTGCGAACCCATAGATCCTGCAAAGCTCTAGAAGTGGAATCCTGTAGCGAATCCCGCAGATAAGGAAGGTCAATGTGCCTTCCAAAGCATTGCGGATAACGTCATTCCTGTAGTAGACCCGCGCTGTAGCAATGAACTGGCGGACAAAGTCTGGATAAAGGTCATACGGCCTCGTCGCTATAGCGCCCATCCCAACTCTGCTCATGAGCTGTAGGATGTCGTCTTTGATGCCCAACTCTCGCATCGTCTTCTCACATGCAAACCGAGTCGGTGAGATCTCGACCTTCAGCCACGCATTGTAGAATAGCGTGTCATAGTCGTTCCAAGCTTCGTCGATGCCTCGAAGAGTGCATAGGTCCTTTGCGACCTCTTTAGCCGGAGAGTCCTCCCAATTTCGCTCAATGCGAATCCTTGCACCTTCACGTTTTGGCTAAGGAGGAAGAGAGGGGATTGCTGCATCATTAACAGTTCCTGAGGCGGATGCTTCAGCTTCCCTTGGTCTCTTGGTTCGTGGTGGCATCTGCAAGTAAAAATCAAACCCAAAATCAAACCAAATCCTGTCAAATAAAAATTATAGTGTCGCTGGTCGTCGGGTGTCGATCGACACTAAGGGTGTCGATCGACACCATGCGTGAAATTCGAACACGAACCAGAAATCATGATTTCAACCTCAATTCAACATCAATTAGCAATCCTAACAATCCCAATATAGTGAATCGACCAAGTTCTAGCCATAAAACCCAAGAAAAAACTCCTAAATTTGCAACATGCATCATTAATCTCAAAAATTTCGAAAATTTCAATTTTTGCAAATTAAAGGATGAAAATCAGTTGGGTAATACTCTAAATCATGATAAACAACCTAAATAAGCATCAATCCATCAAGAAATCAAGCTAAATAGGTCGAAATGGAAATTCTTCACCTTAGGGTCGAAATAAAATTGGGAGTTTTGAAGAACATACCTTGTAGATCGAACGAATGGACAATGGATTATGAAAGAGGGTAAAAATACGCACGGATTAGAGCAAAGAATCACTCAATTTGGTGAAGAATTGAGAAAGTTGGGATTTGGGGGAAAAACTCTCAAAGTCTCGGGTTTTTGAAATTATGAGGAAGAAAAGAAAAAGTCGGGTTTTGAAGAACATACATGCGTCCCGTGGTCGTGCCTTCTCTTTTTTTTTTTTAATATAAAAACAAAAATAATTAGTAAAACCAAAATCAAAATGAAAAATAAACTAAGTACCTATTAGTGGGTTGCCTCCCACTCAGCGCTCCTTTAACGTCAATAGCTTGACTGTTCACGCGTTTAGAATGTGTATGTCTGGAATCTCGGCTTGAGCCCAATAGTGTTTCACCCTCTGCCCATTCACAATGAACTCTTCTCCCTTGGAGTTTGTCAGGACAATTGCTCCATATGGTCTGACCTCTTTGATGGTGAAAGGACCTGACCAACGTGAACGCAATTTACCAGGAAACAATTGTAAACGTGAGTTATATAGAAGTACCTGGTCGTTTGGTTCGAAATGTCTGGAGACAATCTTTTTGTCATGATATGCCTTTGTCCTCTCCTTGTAGAGTTTCGAGTTCTCATAGGCGTGATAGCACAGTTCGTCGAGCTCATTGAGTTGCACTAGGCGCCTATCTGCAGCTGGCTTCACGTCGAAATTCATCTTCTTGATAGCCCAATGTGCCTTGTATTCCAGTTCCACTGGAAGATGGCAAGCTTTGCCATAGAGCAGCTGGAAAGGTGTAGTCCCAAGTGGCGTCTTGTAGGCAGTCATGTAGGCCCAAAGTGCATCATCCAGTTTTGCGGCCCAATCTTTCCTTGTCTTGCCCACTGTCTTTTCCAGAATTTGCTTGATCTGTCTATTGGAGACTTCAACTTGTCCACTTGTTTGGGGGTGATACGGAGTAGCCACACGATGTTGAACACCATGCTTCTTCAGCAGCTTGTTGAAGTGAGAACCACCATCACTTATAACAATCTGAGGCACTCCGAATCTAGGGAAAATGATGGTCTGGAACAGCTTAAGAACCACATCAGCATCATTGGTCTTAGAAGCAACTGCTTCCACCCACTTAGAGACATAGTCCACAGCCACCAAGATGTATTGCATTCCAAAGGATGGAGGAAATGGGCCCATGAAGTCAATACCCCAACAATCAAAGACTTCAACTTCAAGGATGAAGTTCTGTGGCATCTCGTGTCGCTTGCTGATCTTTCCTCTCCTTTGAAAAACATCACATTGCGTGATGAATAGCTGCGCATCCTTGAACATAGAAGGCCACCAAAAGCCTGCTTGAAGAACCTTGGATACTGTCTTGAAGGTTGCAAAGTGTCCAACATACTCAGAACCATGACAATGGAATAGGACATCACGGACCTCACTCTCTGCAATGCATCTTCTGTAAACATTGTCTGAACAATGCTTGTATAAGTGAGGTTCATCCCAATAGAATCTCCTGAGTTCCCTTGTGAACTTCTTCTTCTCATAGTTCTTGAGATGTTTAGGCTCAATGTCAGCAGCAAGAGAATTCACTATGTCAGCATACCATGATCGATTGGCATCATTAATGGCAATGATTGGCTGTCGAAACACGTCATCTAGTTCACGTCGGGTATCGATCGACACAGACGGTGTCGATCGACACTGGGTAGTTGCCAATCTTCAAAATTTCGGACACGGTGTCGATCGACACCCGCCTGGTGTCGATCGACACTAGGCTTGTCTGCTCCGAACACACAGCTTGGAAACAGCTCTCAACAAGATAAACATTCTCCTCAGGCAGAAAATCATCAATTGGTACGTCATCTTCTATCCTGATCCTTGAGAGATGATCATCTACTCCATTCTCAACTCCTTTCTTATCCTTGACTTCTATGTCAAACTCTTGAAGAAGTAGAATCCACCTTAACAATCTTGGTTTGGCATCCTTCTTCTGCATCAAGTACTTCAATGCAGAATGATCAGTGTGAACTATCACCTTTGAGCCAACAAGATACTGGCGAAATTTCTCAAAGGCAAAGACCACAGCTAGCAATTCCTTCTCCGTAGTTGCATAGTTCTTCTGGGCATCATCCAATGTTCTGCTGGCATAGTAAATTGCATGGAGCTTCTTGTCCTTCTTCTGTCCTAGAACCGCGCCCACTGCGAAGTCACTGGCATCACACATCACCTCGAAAGGTAGATCCCAGTCTGGAGGTTGAACAATTGGAGCACTCACTAAGGCTTGCTTAATCTGTTCAAAGGCTAAAAGACACTCTTCAGTGAACTTGAACTTCACGTCTTTGCAGAGAAGAGCAGTGAGTGGTCTCGCGATCTTGCTGAAATCCTTGATGAATCTTCTATAAAACCCAGCATGACCTAGAAAACTCCTCACTGATTTCACAGAATCAGGTGCTTGCAAAGTCGTCATTACTTCAATCTTGGCGCGATCCACTGCGATTCCTTCAGCTCAAACCTTGTGTCCAAGTACAATCCCATCTGTGACCATAAAATGATACTTTTCCCAGTTCAGGACTAAGTGTTTCTCTTCACATCTCCGCAGTACAGCACACAAGTTCTCCAAACAGTCTTTAAAAAATGACCCATAAACAGAAAAGTCATCTAAAAAGACCTCCATGAACTTCTCTATCATATCCGTGAAGATGGACATCATGCATCTCTGGAAGGTCGCAGGAGCATTACAAAGTCCAAATGGCATTCTGCGATATGCAAATGTGCCATAGGGACATGTAAAAGTGGTCTTCTCCTGATCATCCGGATGGATAGGAATCTGGAAGAACCCTGAATAGCCATCAAGGAAGCAGTAGTAAGGATGATTCGCCAATCTCTCCAGCATCTGATCAATGAAAGGCAAAGGAAAATGATCCTTTCTGGTCGCGGCATTCAGCTTCCTGTAGCCAATGCACATCCTGTGTCCAGTCACAGTCCTTGTAGGGATAAGCTAGTTCTTCTAATTCTTCACCACTGTGACTCCACCTTTCTTAGGAAACAAGTGAACTGGGCTGACCCAAGCACTGTCCGAAATAGTATAGATGATCCCAGCTTCCAATAGCTTAATGATCTCCTTCTTGACAACTTCCTTCAGGTTCGGATTCAGCCTCCTTTGATGTTCAATTGATGACTTAGTCTCATCTTCAAGGTGAATCCTATGCATGCACAAGTATGGTGAGATACCTGAAATGTCATCAAGAGAATAGCCAAGAGCTTTGCGATACTTGCGCAGCTTGCTTAGCAATAAAGTGAGCTCTGCGTTGTTTAAGGAAGCATTTACAGTGACAGGATAAGTTGAATTAGGACCAAGAAATGCGTACCTTAGCCCGGCAAGGAGCTGTTTAAGCTCAACTTTAGGTGCTTTGGCCTCGCTCCAGTCATCTAACGTTGCGTCTTTGGCTGATTTCGCAGGGTGTCGATCGACACAAGTCCTCTTGGGCGACTAGCTGCAGCACTTGCTCACTAGCATCTAGCATTTTTGTGAAACCTGCAGCTGCTTCGTCCAAGTGCTAAATGTCCTTTGTAGAACTAGTCAATGCTCGCTCTAAAGGGTCTGTAGGATGGTCCTCTTGGAAAATCTCTTCAGCAAGGTTGGTGAGGGAATCGACATAGAAGGTCTGTCCATCAATCGTGGGTCTCTTCATCAGCTTCTCCATGTCGAAATTCATCCCCAAATCACCAATGTTCAGCGCAATCCTCCCCTTCCTCACGTCGATGATGGCTCCAGCTGTAGCCAAGAATGGTCTACCAAGTATGAGAGGGTCTTTGGATTCCTCATCATAAGCTAATACCACAAAGTCTGTGGGAATCAAACAATCTCCCACTTTGATAGGAACATCTTCCAAGACACCTTCAGGGATCCTGACAGAACGATCAGCAAGGACTAAGGAGATTCTGGTTGCCTTGAAGTCTGTCATATCCAGCCTAAGAGCAACTGAAAGAGGCATCAAATTTACACTTGAACCCAAGTCGCATAGAGATCTCCCAAACTTGTCTGAAAAGATGGAGCAATCAAGAACAAAGCTTCCTGGATCGGAGAGTTTCTCTGGTAGCCTATTCTGAATGACAGCACTAACTTGCTCTGATATCATCATTACTCCTTCCTCTATATCCATGTTCTTGGTCATCATCCACTTCAGGTATCTCTTTATCACTGGAGTAGTTCTAATGGCATCCATCAAAGGAATTTCAACCACTAGTCTATCCATGATAGCCTTGCATCTACCGTCCAATAGCTCTTTCTTGGACTTCTTTGGTATCAAGGGGAAAGGGATCTTTGGCTTGTAAACCCTTTCTGCTGCAACCATCGTTGTTGTGAGCTGATCTGGTGTAGTCCACGTTGGGTGTCGATCGACACCCTCCTGGTGTCGATCGACACTTGCTTCTGAAGTTGAGTTCTTCGTGTCGAGTTCGTCTAATTTGTCATGGATCTCCTCGGGTGTCGATCGTCACACAGTAGTGTCGATCGACACTGGCTCCGCAGCGTCTTCTATATCTTCGAGCTCCTCGAATTCTTCAGTGTTTAGCCTTCTGTTCAGCACAGGTTGAAGGTTCTTCCCACTCCTCAATGTGACAGCATTCACATGGCGTTTGGGATTGGTATCTGTCTTTCCTGGAAGGAATCCTTCTTGCCTGTTAACAGCTTCTGCGGTTTGAGCAACTTGAACATCCAGCTTCTTCATGTGAGAGTGTATGCTTTCAATTTTTCCATTCAGGTCTTGATACAGTGAATCAATCTTCCCATTGAAGTCCACTGTCATCTTCTGCTGTCGTTGTAATATTTGTTCAAACATAGCTTCCATTTTTTTTGTCTTGCGCAGGTGGTTTCTGGTAAGAAGAACATCCATAGCTTCTTGTGTAATTGATGTTGATGTTCTGGAATGGGGGCTTTTGAGTATAACCAGAAGAGTTCTGATTTCCTGTGAAGGAGCTCTTCTGATAATTTTCATTGAAACTTATGTTCCCTTGCTGATTCCCAAACCTTTGGCCTTGAAAACCACCTCCATTGATGTAGTTGACATCCTCTTCCTCGCATCCTTCATCCGGTTCGAATGTCTCCACCTCATTAGCAAAGTGGACTTGCTTCTTCCCCACCAAAAGATCCAGCTTCCTGTTCACTTCAGCAATTTGGCTTCCTCCAGTTACTCCAGCGTGTTGTCTTCTTTCAAAGTCTGCGTTCTTGGTGCTGTTGCAAGATGCCAAATTCTCTATAAGCACCATTGCGTCTCCTGGGTATCTGGTGTTGAAGTTGCCATTGCTCGCTGCGTCTAAGGCCATCTGATACCTCCAATCAATCCCGCGGTAGAAGATACCAAGGAGTTGCGGTTCGCTGAAACCGTGGTGTGGGCAGTCCCTCTGGTATGCTTTGAATCTTACCCAAAAAGCTTTGAATGCTTCAGTGGGTCCTTGGGAGAATGTAGTGATCTTCGTCCTCAGCTCTTCTGATATCGCGTCATCAAAGAAATTGCATAAGAATGCATTCTTTGTCTCTTCCCAAGTGGTTAGTGAGCCTGGATCCAACTGCTTCAGCCAGTAGGATGCATCTCCAGCAAGCGAGTAAGGGAAGAGCTTTCAGAAAAGATAGTCGTAGGTCACTCCATTGGCCTTGATGCTTGAAGCTAAATCTTCGAATCTCTCAATATGGTCCATAGGGTGCTGGTTAGGAAGACCATGGAAGGGATGCTGAGCCACCAATGTGAAGTAAGCAGGCTTCAGCTCAAAGTCATTCCTTTGGAATGCAGGAGGACGGATCGCAGCTCTATTAGCATAGAACTGGTCTGGGTGGTTGTACTCGCCTAATGTTCTTCCACGTCCAGCTTCTGCAGGGGCGATTTGTATCGCTGGTTCAATGATGATGGCGCCAGCCTCATCAAGTCTCTGTCCTTGGGCGTTCCTTCTATTGCCTTGTAGGTCAACAAAGTCGCCTGCCTCGTTGCGTACCATGATCAAAGGTTCTGCCATCTCAGTCTGCGCAAGGTGTCGATCGATACTAGTGGTGTCGATCGACGCTAAGGTTTGGTGTCGATCGATGCTAGAGGTGTCGATCGACGCTCGTGCAGCCTTGCGGTTCGTACGTTCGAGACAGCCTAGTTCCTGGTTCAGTGCGATCAGTTCCTCTTCCTTGTTGCTTCTGGTACTGCGATTAAGCATGCACCTGAAAACAAAGATAAGAAACTAAATCAGTAAAAAAAATAAAAATTAAAACAAAACCTAGTCAAGATCCTAATAATAGATTCCGTAGGCAGCTATTACTTCCCCGGCAACGGCGCCAAAAAGTTGATAGTGCTCAGGTTTTACCCTAATAAAACTACTGTAAGTGCACATCAAAAGCAATCGTAGTATAAGGGGTATCGAAATCACAAGGGAAGTAGATGCTACGCTAAGGTTTCTAATTTCAGATTATGCTAAGTCAAATAGATATGAAAGTAAACTAAGCTAGGCGAAATAGGTAAATGAGATTAATTCGGATTAAAGTTCAGGAGACGAAGGCGCTAGGCAAGGATGATTATCAGGATGAATCAGAGAATGCAGATATTATTTTGTCAGGAAATAATTAAGAACCGTCTAGAACTCGAAACGCTAATTTAAAACTAATCAACTCTCGTTGCAGAAGTTATCTATGCCTAAATTCCAGAAAACCAAATCTCTTTGCGAGTTCAAATAATTTAGACAAGCATTAATGTTCAGGTTCGATTTTGTTCACAAAATACCTAAACCAAATCTCTTTGCGAATAGATATTTTGCTCATCTATGATTAGGTCAGATTATCAATAATGCTCTCGCATCTATTAAACAACCTAGGGTTTGATTTCTAATTGATCAGTTTCAGAAATCAAGTTAAGCACAAATGAAGATGAAGATCCAAGTGATTTTCCTAACAATAATAATGATTCTACAAACTCATCATCAACCCTAAATCACCCTAACCTAACTAACAAACTACTCAGACATAATTATGAAAACAGAAATCATGGCTGAAATAAATTGCATAAAAAGAATAAAGAATGATACAGAGGTTCGAAATCTGGCTCATATGAGTTAGAATTGTCTCCCCAAAAGCTCAGAATCAATCTCTCTCTAAGTCTCAAAAACAATAAATTATGAAAAGGTATTGAGGCTTAACAATGCCTGTAAACTATTTATAGAAGAGGATTTTCGTCCAGGGGCAGTCTTGTAATTTCTTCAAACTTGCTCTCTTTCCTTTTTCTGATAGAAGTCGCGAAACTTGGCCGACCTTGATTGGTGTCGATCGACACAAGTGGTGTCGATCGAGAACCTTGTGCATAAGTATACTCTTTCGACTTCATCACTTCGGCTGCTTCTCCAAAATGCTCCAAAGAGTTCCAGATTCTCCCATTTAGCTCCAAGTGCTCTCCATCCTGTAAAGACTCAAATAGGACTCGAAAACTAACAAAAGACTCTATAAAAACACTTATATCATGGTCCAAAAGTGGGTAAAAACCATGATATATCAACATACAGGTAAACCAGAGAGGACACAACCTATCAGGACACAGAAGGTTGTATCGGTCAAGAAGGAAAAATCTTCGCAGCCAACCTTTACCTCCACGTACAGCGTTGCCCATGTTATCAAGGCTGTCATCCAGGGATCGCAAAACCATGTTGGCAGCGGTCAGAGTCATCCAACCCTTGCTAGATTCAGGTTAGTATTCTTCTGTGCTTTCATCTGCATCACTTAGGTTTATGTTTTTGACATGATTATGTGCTCAAGCAGGGGGAGATGATGATGATGGGGTTGAGGATGTGACGCCAACAGTGCATGGTTGATGGGGGAGAAATTCTCTGGGTTTACGTGTTCCTTGTTATCTGTTTAAATTTCTTTGTTGGAACTTTTGGGTTGTGTCAGGGTTAAGACTTTCGTACGCTTCTTGCAAAACGGCGCCTAGAGCTTAGTGAGAGATTTCGTAAGCTTAAGAGGTGAGTGTTCTTTGTAATTATAGATTCACTTGTTGTGAGATCTGGTTAGGTAGAACTTGGAATCGGTTGGGGTCAATATAGAGTTCTAGAGTTGAGTAACACCAAAGTTAGTGTAATCTTGTAAGGTTAACTAATCAGATTCAAGTTTAATAAAAGTATTCGTCTTGGTGCTGTAAAAAACAGAGAAATCTGTTGTTGCTAGTTTTCCACACTTACAACCTTAACCCCACCATGACACTCGGCCTCGCCAGTCATCACCGGTTTCTTCTACTGGATTGCTCAGTGCCTTGGCTCCATCGTCGCTTGTCTCCTCCTAGTCTTCGTTACCAATGGCAAGGTACACAAAAGCATACTTCAATACATTTTAAATCATGAGTTATATCTGATTGTGAATGAACGTGACTAAAAAATGTTACGGAGGTCTCAAAGTCCGGTTTAATTTACTAAGGTATGGATTAACCGAGAATTTGTTTTATAGCCATGGAGTAGCAGCCGGTTTAGGAAGGTGAGATCGAATCGAGAAAACATCCATATTCAGATTACTCACAGCTTCCATGATGTCTGCAACTATGCAATCTCGATTCAAACATCTTACTTTGATCAGGACTTCACGTTCTTTGAACTTAACTCTCACTTTTGTCTCATCTCTCATCATATATTCCTCTGTTTCTGATGTCTTTTCGATTAATTCAGAAAGAACGTTCTCCTTCATCCTGCAGCTGCAAGTACTTAACCGTGTTCCTCAAGATTGATTCTTTGTCAACCTGCATTTCTAAGATTCAAATTACATGGTTTGAGTTGTGTGTATTTTCCGTTTGTTACTTTAATGGGTCTCTACTTTAATTGTGTAACATTCAATTTCGGTTATTTTTATACCAGATTTTCATTTATTTGGATTTTTTTTTTTTGGGTTAATTTAAGCAACACATTTTTTATTTATTTAACTAGCAATTATTTCAACTTTTAATGGGAAATAATTTCAAATATCCATTTTTTATTTTACTTAGGATGGAAAATAAATCTAAATATTTTTACTACTAGATACTATTAGGATTTATATTCCTTCCGTTTCATTATAAAACTGAAAAAATTATTTTATTATATAACTAGAAAATTATAAAAAAAGCCTTGTATTGAAAATGTAAAATGATATTTATAATAAAATAGAATTTTAATTCTAAAACTAAAGATGGACAATTAAGGTCTTGTTATGTTCTGTCTGTTCAATCTTATTTTTGGTTTTACATTCTCATTTCATATGCAAATGCATTTATGTGTTGTACAAATTTTCAATTCCCCTTTGGGACTAGAACAAAATAAAACATAATTATGAATTCCCAAAATTTTATTCAAAACGATTTATATATTAAATAATATTATTTAAATATATAATACATATTATGTAATTATAAAAAATTAGAAATAGAGAAACTTAATCTTAATATTTTTTTAGTAATTAATGTGTAACTAAAATAAATAATGCTTGTATTCTATATTTTCAATATAATAATTAGTTTCATATGATTTTTATGATTGTATATTCAGTTTTTTGTTTTTTTGGGAATTTGCGTTATGTTTCTGTCTTTTCCTATCCTATTATGTTGTTGACCCAATTTTTTTTATACAACTAAAATGGAATAACTGATTTGGTTTTCAAATTTTCATTTTGTTTATGTTTGCGCAAAATCTTGGCCTAAATTTATGTTTGTCTACTTCTATTTGAAACACCATTTAATATGAAAAAGAAAGAGGGAAACATATTCAATTTAAGTGTAATTGATAAAAGTAACTTAATAGTGGGTAACTTTTTGTAAATAATTTGTTTACAAAGATAATACATTTGTTAACCAGTAGTATCATGAACAAATGTCGTCTGACAGGCTATTAAAAATAGAAGTTTTTTTTTTCTCTTTAATCAAGTTAAGGCTTTAACCTGAGTCCTTTGCGTAGATGGATGTTTATTGGTTTTTGTTGCGTAACATTCTATTCGGTTGCTATAATACTAAAATTTCATTAATCGGTTTGGATCATTTTTTTTATGTCATTGTAATCAACAAAATGTTTTATTTGAACTAGCAATTATTTCAACTTTAAGATTTATTTTCCGTCTGTTTCATTATAAAATGTTGATTAAGATTTTTTCATTCATTAAATTACCTGTTTTACTTCTTATTAACACCATATAATAATCTATACTATTATTTGCACAGTGATTTGAGCTCTCCTTCAAAGTTGAAAACTGAATTACGCTTTTGCTATTAATGAATACAAAGGTTTACATGTTTAATTTCGTAATTTAGCTAATGTATGTAATAGTTATATGTTTAATTATTGATTACTCTATTTAGCTGATGCATAAAGATTGAATTACGCTTTTGTCCTTAATGAATTGTAATAATAAGATGTGTAGTTTCGTAATTTCGCTGCTTTACATAATCGTTGTGTATTTAACTATTGTTTTCCTTAATTTATTAGTGTGATCTTCGCGATTAAAAATGTAATATTTTCTATTGCTTGGTTGATATTTTATATTGCTTAGTTCAACTGAAAAGGATAATTACGATATCTGAAAAAGATAATTACTATTTATTATGTCATTGTAAGTGTACCGTCCCGTGATTATCAATGTATATCTATATTTATATAATTAGATATTGTAAATAATGAACTGAAACCTAGAGTTCGTTCGGTATAAATACTCTGACCACCCTCTCATATTATTAGCACTGCGTGTTTTTTTATTCGTCGGTTTAGGGTTTCGTCTGTATAGTTTAAAATATTGATCGTCGTGATTGCATTATTGTTTTAGAGTTAATTGCAAGTTGGTTAAGGGTGTACCCTTATATATAACGATTATCTAATTTTTAATGTTTTCGTTTGTCTAGGTTTAACTCAAGAGGATTTAACTATCTATTTCGACCGTGGCTCGGAGCTTAAATCTGAGTTCTTGAAGATGTGTCTAATCGTAGCATTCGAATGGATGGGTGTTACAATGTCCATTATCTCTTCGTCAATTTTAAAGAGAGACGAGGTTTGTTTTTAGAGTATTATATTTTATGCGATTAGAAATGTTAACAAGGTTTTCGGTTAATGTTGTTGTTGTGTTTTCAGGTTTACGGATTGTTTTGACGGGCGAGGATGGTATAGACGCCGGGAGGTATCCATTGTTTATTTGTTGTGTTATTTTCTGCAGTTTTTTTGTTTGTCGTTCCGGAAGGATACGAGTATAGTTGTTTTAGGTCATTGAAAGTTTTATTTTGTTGGTCTGGTCTATATTTGTTTTGATTTCTGTGTTCCGATCCTTTCAAAACAATATTCAAGATTTATATTGTTTCGTTCATTTAAAATTTGTTTCACTGCTTAGGTTTGAATTTTTGATTGTATTTCTATGATCTGATCCATTTTAACTAATATAAAAATTTTAATAGGTGCGAGAATGCGAGTGCGTCGTTGTTTTGATTGGGATGATTGCGCGTCTGACTGGATGTTACGTGTGCATCTTCTCGAGTTTTATGGTTAGTATAAATTATTTAGTTGATTACATGTGTTTTCAATTTAGAGGTATGATAACTTTTATTGTGTTGGGATGCTATGTTTATTATTTTGAAGGGTATGACTGTTCTTGATTCGATTTACCGATCTAACTGATATGTGAATTCATATTGTATAGGTTGTCACCTGGATTATATTGGTGCCTATCGTCTTAGCGACACGGATAATACTGAAATTGTCTCTGATGAAAGTTTCAAAGATGGATCCGACGATGATTCGTTTATGTCTGGATCATCACCTTCTGTATCAGAGTATGAGCCCGATAGTGATCATGACCGGTCTAATTGTTCTGTTTGCAGTGGTAATGATAGCGATGCTTCTTCGGGCACTTCGCTTGTTGAGGATGGTGACGTTGGGTACGATGATGGTGAGTTTGGTGGTAGTGATAGCGATGACGATGAGTGTGATGACGATGAGTGTGATGACGATTCTGATTACGATTGGTGTGATGAGGGTGGTGGTGGTGATGAGTGTGGCGATGGTGTTGCTGACACATCGATTTTGCTTCCCCGTCGCCAGTCTACCAAAGACATTTCTTTGTCGAGTCTTGGCCCTACAAATTTTTGTGGTAGTGTTTATGTGAAGATTCTCCGAGTCTATGCTCAGGCTTCTCTGGGCGATTCGATAAGTATATGCCTGATTTTGGTCGATAGACATGTAAGTCTCTATAATCAGCTTATGTTTTATGTTTACTTTGTTTTGGTTATTATATGTTTAAAGAGGAACGCCGTAAAAACTAAATTTATATGCATAGGGTGTGAAGGTCGAGGCGACTGTCGATTGTGAGCTGTATGATAAGTTCGTGTCTATAGTTACACAATATGTATGGGTCACTATACATGACTTTGTCGTTAAACCACAAGTTGGCTCTCTCCGGACAATTTCTCATGGTTTAATGATACGGTTTACGCCGTTGACGTTTGTTCGTGAGAGTACTTTTAGGTGTCTACGAAGTTTTTTTGAATTTGTTCCTTTTCAGCGGATAGTGGATCGTGTTCATGACAGTGATTATTTAATTGGTATTAATCTTTGTTTTAATTGTTGGATCATATATTATGTTGTTAAGTTTTATATATCGTTGTATATAATGTATATATCCCTGTATTTTATTCATGTTCCGTAATTTTTGCAGATTTAGTTGGTGAGGTTGTTCGCATGGGCGATTTTGGTCCACTAGGTCGCGCTTTGGGTGACAAGCGATTATTCCCTCCGTGTGATGATCCTGTATGGAACATCACGCTTGATATTCGTGATGAAAGGTATTTCGATATTCTGTCTTGACTATTTGATTTTGATTTTTTGAACGTTTTGGTTTCTGATGACATATCACTTATTTTATATTAGTCATGTCACTATTCAATGTTCGTTGTCTGGACATATGGCTTCCCGTTTTTACGATGATTGGAATGCCGCACGTGGTGACATCATTGTGTTTGTTATAAGATGGGGTCTTGTGGATTCTTTTCGAGGTAATTTTATATGGTATGTTATTCGTTGAGTTTTACATCTTTTTGGATTTATGTATTGATTTTTATCTATTTGTGTTTAGGTAGGGTAGCTGTTTCAGCGACGGCCTGTTCTCGCGTGATGTTGAATCCTTTGATACCCGAGATTGAGAAGTTTAAGACTAGGTTCGTCTAATATCTCATGTATAGGTTTGGAGTTTTGGGTGTGGTGACTTGCTATTGAGATTATGTTGTTGTTGGTGGTAATTGTTCCTGATTTCACGTTGCTAGGTTAGCAAGAAAGAGACGTCGGAGCTGGTGTCTGATGTGTGCATGGAGTTTTTTAATTAATAAGAAATGACTATTTGGTTGACTTTGTAATATTTGATATTTTCGCATCCGACTTTAATAAAATTTTGGAGTTTTTTAACCAGTCCGAAAGTGGTTAGGTTTGTAAGTAACATAGAATATATATTAATTTAATACTTATGAGGAGAAAACTGGAGTGGCGTGCGTACGAATCATTTTTATCGTTTTTATACTCGCCTTTGTTTTTAAAATAATATTATTGTTACCGTGCCTGGGACAGATGTATTGTTTATTATATATTGTATAAAATGGGGTTTATATATTGTTTAAAATGGAGAAAAACCGCTCCGGATCATGTTCACATATATGTATTGTCTATGTTGAATTGTTATTATTTTTTTCGTGGATTTAATCTAAGAATTCTTAATTTATTTTTCCTCTTCCAATGTTAAAACCTTTGACGAGGTTATTAATAAAACAAAAAAAATTGATTTTTTATTTTATGAAAAGTTTATTTGATTTTTTGCTTCAGGACAGAAGAATTCCCAACAAATCGCATGTGGAGATCACATGTTTCGAGAGAGAAGAGGGAGAAGAGAGAGAGAGACGACATTGGTTTGATCGGATGTTTTATTTTTTTCCCATAAAAAAAAATACCGATGCACGCTCCTTCGGACACGTGACACTAAGATACATATCTTAAACATGAATTTAAAGCCCAATTTTAAAAAACCTCTTCTTCAAGATCCGATTTTCTGATTGAAGCCCAATTTTATTTATTTATGGTCTTTAATTGCTTGAGAACCTAGGTTATGATACACTATTGTTACGTAATTCTGTTATTAGATACCACGTTAACTCTGCTGGTTTTGTACCTAAATGTGATGTTTGACCTACTTTTGAAAAACACAAAGCTATCTATATATTATTTCTTTGTAATCTTTTACTGATTTGTGTTTTATTTTTTGTATATAAATTAAAAGAGATATTTAGGAAGGGATATTTACCTTATCTATACGAATAGGGATGTAGCTTTGGAATCATAGTCTTATATATATTAACTTATATAAAAAAAAATTAATACATGCTAAGCTTTTGCCAGTTTTGTAGTAACTCTGCTTATTCTTCGGTTGGTGTTCACGAACGGCTAATGGCTCACTTGCTTTCGACAGCTGTTCATAGGAAATATCGCAGCATTATTTTTGATGTGTCAGAGCTAGATCCGAGTTTCCATAAATGGAGCATGCGAGTTAAATTGCTTCGTATATTTAGGCACTTAAACGAGATTGATGAATTGATAAACCTGATATTAGTTGATCATAAAGTAAGGCGCTTTGATATCTAAATATTTTGCTTTTCTCTTTTTTAGTGCGCCGTGAGCTAAGTTGGTTATTCTATCTGTTGATTATGAAGGGTGATAAGATCCATGCAACATTGTGTAAGGAAATTGGTGATATTTTTGAAACGCGAATCAAAGAAGGTGATTGGGTTCTCTTTACTGGTTTTGACATTTTGGTTGTGGTTGGTGGGTTCCGTCCGGTTGTCCACACTTTTAGGGTGCAGTGCACTCCAAGAACAAAGTTTTTTGCTATTCCTCCACTATGTGTTGGTGATTTTTTTTTTTTTGATGATTTTAACAGTATTAAAGCTGAACTATTGGATCCAGATGTGTGTGTTGGTGAGTGGATGTTATTAAGGGGTTTTATTTAGTTTACGCATATCTATTATGTTCTAATTGTTTTTTTATTTAGCTCTGATTGGCCAGATCGTGAATGTTGGAAACTTTCTAGAGCGTAACTCAAATTCTATAAACAGGCGTTGCGGTGTATGTTTCGATTTTCTTAATCATAGGTATGTGTTATTAGATTATAGTGTATTTTAGCTCTTTCGGGTTTACCTTGGCTTAATTTGAAGAAGTGATATATGTGACTTATATGGTGTTATACATAAATGATCAGGAATTCACGTTTACCCGTTGTGTTGAATATAGACCACTCTGAAGCTTTTCTAAAAAAGTTAGGAGAATGCAGACAAGACATTGTTATCTGTGTAATCAGATTTGCTTCTATTTTTCTTAGCAAGGGTGTTCGGAGAGGTACTACTACTTACAAGTGCACGCAAGTCTTGTTGGATCCCCTTCATCCAGAAGCCGAATGTTTACGAGAGTTGTTGATGGACCACGAATACCTAAGTCAGTCGATTTCAATGTGATGATCTTTTAGGTTTACATTCAGATTGTTTTAAATCCTTTGTTTATTTTTATTTTTGGACTCATTAATAAATTTCTAATTCCGTGTTAAAGTTTTGTGGCAATAATTATTGTTATGCAAAATTCCTATTATTGGTTACAAATCTTTGTTTATATTTTTATAATGGGCTCGCAAAGTAAATTTTCCGTTTATGTGATTAGTTTCGTTCGAGTTTCCGTGGTGGTTTTGGATGTAGTGTTTATGTTATTGAACGTAGTAAAAATAATTTAATATTTTTTACACGATTGTTTGAACATATCAGTTTAGGTAGAAGTAGTATTGTATAAAAAATAAAACCCTAGCTATCACGTTCGAGTTGTATAAAAAAATAAAACCCTAGCTATCACGTTCGAGGTCGGTGTACCTATATATAAACAATTATTTCTTATACTTATTCGTGGTAGGATAGGAACATTGGGGAAAAAGTAAGACGGCTGTTGTATGAGATGTATTTTATTTACATCCACGTTCTTGGTGATATACTAGGTTATTTATTGTTATTATGTTCATGTGGTTTTTCTAATTTGCTTGAACGTTAGCAGGAACTTGGTGAGTATGACAATTTTACCGTTCCATCTACCGCAAAACTAGCGTATGATATTCATGGAGAATGATCCAGATGATGTTGGTAAACTGATCATTAAGAAAACCCACTTTTTGGCTTGGATGGATTGTAACAGATGGTATCCACAAGCGAGGAGTCTTCTCTAAACGGAATTACCAATGGAGTTATGTTGGCATCCGAAGACTAAAGAGTGGCTCCCCCGTCACCGTCGTAGGCACGTAGAGGATAGAGTGCGACTTCCATACGTGATACAACAGCATGGCGAGATCTATTACCTAAAAAAATTGTTAGACGTTGTTAGGGGGGCCACCTCTTTCGACGACATTCAAACAGTGAATGGTGTTTTATATCCAACGTTCGCACAAGCATATGAAGCACGTACTGCTTTAGGGTTGATTGCTCCACCGGTGGCTCTAGATTAGACGATTTTGTGTTAAGAGTTTCGCACTTTAGTTTTGTCCTTTAGGTATTTGTTGCATTTGTTCTATGGATTTGGTGTTTAAATTTTCACAGTTTATGTACCGTTTTATCTTTATGTTATTAGAGTCGTGATTACTATAAAGACCTTATCTTTACGTTATTAGATTGTTAATTTAAGCAATGAATGAATTTATTGGATTTCATGCACTTGCGAAAACACACATACACGATGGTTGAAACTAATAGGCTTTGGTATCTCTTTTTAGCGAAATTCGTATATAATATTCATAGTGTACCCTGCTTATTGACGATTATCAATATGTTACAAATTAAAGATACCAGATGGCCAAGACTATGTCATGTACTTTAACCTTATTGCTAAAATGGGTAGTTCTACATGAAACTTGGGTTTCGTATTTTCTTTATTTATAAACCGGTTACTGAACGTGTTGTTTCTAAATAAACCAGTGAATGTGTTGCTGATTTGTGTATTGTTTTTCTTTCACCGATAATCTACTAAATTGACGAGAGTGATTGACCAATTGTGTTGATGATCTCTTGATTGTATAGAACGCAGTTGGGTATTTTGTAGATGGCTAATTAATGAATAATAACAGGGTTCATTTTAGGTGTTTTCGTTTTCTTGATATGTATGTTTCATAAACACAATCTTAATCTTTGTTTTTGTGAGATTCGTTTTTATCTCTATCACCGAAAACCAATATATTTTGTGGTTTTGTGTGTATATCTACGTATACCGTCTGTGTTATCGATATGTAAAATTTCCGGACCCATATTAGATAATAATAATTTGCGTGTTTTGAAAACCCCGTTAGATATGTATAATTTACATATTTTTATTTACATATTTTTGTATCTCTTCCATTAGTTTTATGATATTATTTGGAAAGTATTCGTTGTTATCGCTATCTTTGTGGGATATATACATTTTCGGGATTTTATATGTATATCTGCTATTTATTAACGAATTTTAATAGTCGCTAATGTAGAATAAATATGTATTGTCGGTCTTATATTATATATATATATATATGTATATATACATCTTAGGTCATATCCAAGTATTCAGCATACCACTATTCTTTAGAGAAAACTGCACACTTTTCTGCAATTTTTAGCAGGAAGCCCTCATTTTCCATTCTCATCAAAGGGCTTCATCCACCGTCTGACAATTACAAGATAAGAGTTCGTGTACTCAGACTCTGGGATGGCTTCAAAGGCAAAGGAGGAAGCAGTCTCGAGATGGTCTTGGTTGATCAAGAGGTATATACTATAATTAAACTGCCATTATAGAAAGTATCATTCAAAATTTTCTAATACTGGTCGTCTTTTTTTTTGTTTTTGGGTGATAGGATCCATGCACATGTTGAGAAAGATCATGCTAAGGTCTTTGCCAAAGAACTTAAAGAACGCCAAGCTGTGTTCATCAAAATTTGGGCTTAGAGATACCGAGTGAGTCTAAACAATTATTCTATGTTGGTAGCGTATACAAAACTCATTGTAATTTATTCATTAACGTTTTATCTTTCATGCACTTTAGGGGTAGGCAATTGAAATGTGTTTTCTGAGGAGATTACGCTAAGCAAGTTTCAGAGTACACAAAACAGAATGCCACCTCGGTTGTTTTTTGTGTTATTATGTTTGCAAGTGTTAGGGAATATCGTGGTGAGTTTGTTTTTGGAATTTATACCTAAAATATATGTTGTTCTGGATCGGTTGTTATGACTATCTTAATTTTTTAAATCATGCAGGGGATGTGAACACTACAAATTCGTTGGATACCACAAGGATTTTTTTTTAACCCAAAAGATTTCTACACGAAAGAGTTTGTGTCCAAGTATGTTGACTTTAATCTTTTCCTTTATGTTTTTGTCTTCGAACTTTTTGATTGATTTGCACTTGGCCTAACTAATATTATTAATTCAATAGACTACCGACAGATGAAATACAATTGGTGCCTACCGACGATGCCGCGTCTACTGTTTCTGAAGATTCTGTGTATGACGAGCTCTTGGGTTTTAAGTATATGAGGGTGTCGATTAGTGGTCTCCATGTTTGTGACAAGGTATGATTAGACATTCTAATATTCTTTTAGTTTTGTTGATCTGGTCTAATCTAGCTTTATATATATTTATGTCAAGGCGGGAAAGTTTGTGACATTAGCAACTGTGGCGTCTCTTGGTAATAACAACAATTGGTACTACATAGCCTGCAAGAAATGCAATAAGAAAGTTTTTCCTTATCCCGATAAATTTGATGAGCTCGATCGACCTGTCTGGAAATGTCTACAATGCAAAAAGATGTTATTAACGTTGTTGCGAGGTAATCACGTGATAATAGTTGTATCTTTGTAATTCCCTATGCGATGATGTTGTGTATTCCCCGACTTTTTTAGGAGCGGGTTTTTATGTTATATTAAAGCTTGCTCATGCATTTGTAGTTATTTTATTGTGCTGAATGTTTCGGATGCGTATGGTGGTTGTGCGAGTTTCTTGGTTTTTGATCCATTGGGGAAGAGGTTTATTGGAAAAACTACCGAGGAGTTGTATGATGAACCCGTTGAAGTGAGTTTCCTTTTGTTCTGTGAAATTGGACGATCAATGTTATGGTCCTTTTACTAATTATTGTTCTTTTTTTGAAACAAATATAGGATGGTATTGCGCTCTACGACCATCTTTAGCGAGTCTGATAGGTAATGAGATGCTTTTCAAAGTCACCGTTTCCGAGGCTAATGTGAACAAGGTCAAGTCATCATTTGTTGTTGACCTTATTTCAAATGATGAATGTATGATCGAGAAGTATCTTGACGAGGTGAACTCGCAGGTAATTTCTTTGTGTGTTCTAAATATTATTGTGCCAATTTGTATGTTTGTTATTGTAATAGTTGTGTGTTTTTGTAGCCACCTATTATTGTGGGGGAAGATATAGGTTCGGGTGATGATTCTGGTTTGACCTCAGTTTCTACACCTGTGTCCAAAAGGCGACAAGAAGAACCCGAAGACAGTGAACTCACAGATCAACGATCGGCTACCAAGGCTACCGACGATGAGAGTGGCTGATTATTCGTTTCAAGTTTTGTATCTATTTTATGATTATACTTATGTTTCTTTGGTTTTAACTTATAGTTTTTAGCATTGTTTCTTTTCGGTCTTGAGTTTTGTGAGAATTATTATTTTTTACTTTTTTATATTCTAATGTGTTGACGATAAGGTTTTTGTGATTTTAATGGATTAGGAAATTTTATTTGGATCTATTTATGATGTTCCTACGATTTACCTTGAGTCTAAATATTACTGGGATAATTTAGATTTGGGCCGTGGTTTCCACAATATGAAGTTGTCCAAATTGATTTTAAATTTGGGCCGTGGTATCCACAATATGGGCCGTTCTAATAATACGATCAATGGTTAACTATTTTGTTCGATGTAAATAACGGGTGGGTTTAAACAACTCCAATTTTATTTTTTCTTCTCAACTTCAAATCCTTGACGTGGCCCATAAAATTTAGACATCTGAAACAGGAAATCGTTGACGTGGCCCATAAAATTTGGACATCTGAAACATGAAATTATACTTATAAATATTTATTAGATATTATTATAATAATAGTTTTTTGTGGTCCTGATTAGTAATAATGTTTTCGTTCATTTTTTAGTTAGTATACACTTTTCAGTAGAATTTATCCGAGAATTCTATCATGGAAGCTTTCAGCCATTGTTTTGCACTATTGGTTATTAAAAAAAAAAAAAAAAGCTATACACAAGTGCATTTGGTTACCAATCACTGTGCACTTGGAAATTTTGATTAGTCTTTCTGCAGGTATATTCAAATCCTATTTAGGTTCCCGATGCCTAGGCGTGATTAGTCTATCCGGTTATAGCATCCGGCGTGTCACTGTATCTCTATTTTTGTATGTTTAAAACATTGGAATACGGCAGAAAAATTATTACAGCTTTGTTTTATTCCCATTATTTGTTGCAGTATTGTTATAAACTAAACGTTTTGGCTAATAATGTTTGCTATTTATAGTGGTTATTATCAATGGAAGCTATTAGTTAATGCAATGCTGCGTTTATCTTTGAAAAGTTGGGATATTAGACTAATCCATGTAACTATCAATTTAATACATCAACTATTAGGATATTAGACTTATCCATAGAATTAAAGCAAATATAGACTTAACGATAGATATTGTTGATTCTTTTTAAAAAAATTACTGGTGTATATGGATTAGTCTAATTACGAAGTTCGTTGCTACAGTGACTATTAATATCTTAGTCACTGATTCTGCATGATGTTGATTTTTTGGAGATTTATTTGGTTACATGAGCGTCTGTAATCATGAGAATTTATACTTTGTGTGTACCTTTAGCTATAATGATGATTGCGACAAAATATATATAGAAAAATCTGCAGAGATTTGGTATAAAGTTATAAAATAATATTAATAAATGGTTTAATACGTGTATTATTGTTTAGTTAATTATGACGGTTTAATATTTTCTGAAAAGCTAATTGACACTGTTTTGTTCCCTATTAAAGACATCGTCTAGAGAAAGCGCTTGAAGGGTTGGAGAGAGGAAGTCGAAACTATCAAATTTCGTGAATCTTACACACGATACTCACGGTATGGGAATCTATCATACTCTGACCGACTTGGAAGTTGGAAAAAGAGGATGTATAATATGTGTGCAACTGCTTCGACTCTCGAAACAGCATTGTGGTTTCGGAAATACGCTTGAGATGGTTTTCGCTGATTCTAAGGTTCGTCAAATTCTACTTTTAGGTTAGGATGACTTATTTTGTAGACTATCGTATTGTGATGTTTTATAGAGTTGTTAATTCCTCAATTTAATTTGTATCCAAAATTTTTTTCCTAGGGTTTTCGGATTTCTACTACGATTATGCCCGATCATCTAGAAAAATACGAACCTCTCCTCAAGGAGGGTGATTGGTATTCTCTTCGTTATTTCGATATCAAGCACGTGTTGGGTACAGTACGGATCGGCTACTATGATGTGAGAATCGAATTCTTGCACGGTACCGAAGTTAAGCCCACTTGGACCGGGGCTAAAGATTTGTCTCTTGACTACTGTAATTTTTATGATATCTTGACCGGAGCCGCCGATCCTCGGTAGTTAGTTGGTATGTTTTTTTTTGCATATATATATATATATATATATATATATATATATATATATATATATATATATATATATATATATTAATTCTAAGGATTTTGATTTTGGATTTGTTTGGATGTTCGTACAGTTATGGACCCTATTATAGATCTATTAATTTGTGATATTCTTTTGGGCGTCTAGATGTTATTGGAACAGTCTATTCTGTTGGAAAGCTGGAAGAGATCGACCCTCAAGCCTATGATGATTCACCGTACTACTTATGTTTCGAGTTGCTCGACCACATGTAAGATTAATATTTTATTTTTGTTTCTATTTGATTGGTTAGAGGTTTAAAGATGTGTTGCTCTGTGGATCAGTAAGGGGGGCGTTTTACCGTTTATTGCCCGTGGAGATCTTGCCAAGGACATCGAATCCGCATACAAGCGGGTTGAAGATCGACCGGTCATCTGCGTCCTGAGGTTTTGGCAGATATGCAAAGTTAAAGGTATTATATTTGATTATTTGCCTGATATTGTGGCTGTGATACATGTAGTTGTCTAGACCATAGTTACACAGAATGTGGTTTGTTTGTGTTTATATGTGATGAGGTTCGTTCGTACGTCCTTTGATAGGGTCAAAGTTTTACCCAAATAAAACACTGCAAGTGCACAGCAAATGCAATTGAAGTATAAGGGGTTATCGAATCCCAAAGGAAGTAGATGCTATACTATGGTTTCTAAGTTCATATTATGCTAGATCAATCAAATAAAGTAAATTAAACTACTAAGTAACCAGAAACAGAATCAAAAGTGGATTAAAGTTCAGGAGACTAAGGCGCTAGGCAATGATGATTATCAGGTTGAATCAGAGAATGCAGATATTATATTGTCAGGAAATTATTAAGAACCGTCTAGAACTCGAAACACTAATTTAAAATCAATCAACTCTCGTTGCAGAAGTTATCTTTGCCTAAATTTCAGAATCCCAAATCTCTTTGCGAATTCAAACAATTAAGACAAGCATTAAAAACAGGTTCGATTGTTCACAAAATACCTAAACCAAATCTCTTCGCGAATATATATTTTGCTCATCTATGATTAGGTCAAGTTATCAATAATGCTCTCGCATCTATTAAACAACCTAGGGTTTGATTTCTAAGTGATCAAGTAAGAAATCAATATAAGCACAAATCAAGATGAAGATCCAATTGATTTTTCTAACAACCTAATGATTCTACAAACTCATCATCAACCCTAATTCACCCTAACCTAACTAGCAAACTACTCAGACATGAAGATGAAAACACAAATCATGACTGAAATAAATTACATAAAATAAGAAAAGAGAATGATATAGGGGTTTTAAAACTTCTCGGAAGAGTACAAAATTATTTCCCCAAAAGCTCATGATCAATCTCTCTCTAAGTCTCAAAAACAGAAATTAATGATCAGTATGAACACCTTTGAACTAGCAAGGTATTGTCGAAATTTCTCAAAGGCAAAGACTACAGCCAAAAGTTCCTTCTCCGTTGTTGCATAATTCTTCAGAGCATCATCCAACGTTCGGCTGGCATAATAGATAGCATGAAGGTTCTTGTCCTTCTTTTGTCCCAACACAGCTCCTACTGCGAAGTCATTGGCATCACACATCACCTCAAAAGGCAAATCCCAGTCCGGAGGTTGAACAATTGGAGTGCTCACCAAAGCTTGTTTGATTTGTTCAAAGGCTGAATGGCATTCTGTTGTGAACTCGAATTTCACATCTTTACAGAGAAGAGCAGTGAGTGGTCTTGCAATCTTGCTGAAATCTTTGATGAATCTTCTGTAGAACCCAGCATGACCCAGAAAACTCCTCACTGATTTCACGGAATCAGGTGCTTGCAAAATTGTCATTACCTCAATCTTGGCGCGGTCCACTGCGATCCCTTCTGCTGAAAATTTGTGCCCAAGTACAATTCCATCTTTGACCATAAAATGGCACTTTTTCCAGTTTAGAACCAAATGCTTCTCTTCACATCGCTGCAACACCGCGCATAAGTTGTCCAGACAGCCTTTAAAAGACGACACATAAACAGAAAAGTCATCCATAATGACCTCCATAAACTTCTCAATCATGTCCGTGAAGATTGACACCATGCATCGCTGGAAATTCGCATGAGCATTACAAAGTCCAAATGGCATTCTGCGATATGCAAATGTATCATAAGGACATGTAAACGTGGTCTTCTCCTGATCATCCGGATGGATTGGAATTTGGAAGAACCATGTATAGCCATCAAGAAAACAGTACTAGGGATGCTTTGCCAATCTTTCCAGCATCTGATCAATGAAAGGCAAAGGAAAGTGATCCTTTCTGGCCGCGGTATTCAGCTTTCTGTAATCTATACACATTATGTGTCCAGTCACAGTCCTTGTAGGAATCAACTCGTTCTTCTCGTTCTTCACCACTGTGACTCCTCCTTTCTTAGGAACCACGTGAACCGGACTGACCCAAGCGCTGTCTAAGATGGGATAGATGATCCCAGCTTCTAAGAGCTTCATGATCTCCTTCTTGACCACTTCCTTCAGG
The DNA here is from genome assembly GCA_020283515.1 of Alliaria petiolata. Taxonomy (NCBI): domain Eukaryota; kingdom Viridiplantae; phylum Streptophyta; class Magnoliopsida; order Brassicales; family Brassicaceae; genus Alliaria; species Alliaria petiolata. Next base: position 6,195,859 of record JAHZTW010000001.1, on the reverse strand, counting down.
TTCGGATTCAGCCTCCTTTGATGTTCAATCGATGACTTCGTTTCATCCTCAAGGTGAATCCGATGCATACACAAGTCTGGTGAGATACCTGAAATGTCATCAAGAGAATACCCAAGAGCTTTGCGAAATTTTCGTAGCTTGCTTAGCAATAAAGTGAGCTCTGCATTGTTCAAAGAAGCATTCACAATGACAGAATAAGTTGAATTAGGTCCAAGAAACGCGTACCTTAGCCCTACAGGGAGCTGTTTTAGCTCGACTTTCGGAGCTTTAGCTTCACTCCAATCGCCAAGTGTGGCAGCTTTCGCAGAGTGTTAATCGACACTCTGTGATGGTGTCGATCGACACCAATCCTCTTGTGCGAACAATTGTAGGACTTGCTCACTAGCATCCATCATCTTTATGTAACCAGCTCCGACTTCGTCCAAGTGCTCAGCTTCTGTTGTAGACGTCGTCAATGCTCTTTCCAAAGGGTCTGTTGGATGGTCTTCATGGAAAATCTCTTCAGCAAGGTTGGTGAGTGAATCGACATAGAAGGTATGTCCATCGATTGTTGGCCTTTTCATCAGCTTCTTCATGTCGAAATTCATCACCAAGTCACCCACATTCAGCGCAATTCTTCTCTTTCTCACATCAATGATGGCTCCAGCTGTAGCCAAGAATGGTCTGCCCAAAATGAGAGGGTCTTTTGGTTCCTCATCACAAGCTAGAACCACAAAGTCTGTGGGAATCAAACAATCTCCCACTTTGATAGGCACATTTTCCAAGACACCCTCTGGAATCCTAATAGAACGATCAGCAAGAACCAAAGAGATCCTTGTGGCTTTGAAATCTGTCATGTCCAGCCTGAGAGCCACTGAAAGAGGCATCAAGTTGACACTTGAACCCAAATCGCATAGAGACCTTCCAAACTTATCTGAGAAGATGGAACAATCAAGAACAAAGCTTCCAGGATCAGAGAGTTTTTCTGGAAGCCGGTTCTGAATGACAGCACTGGCTTGCTCTGGTATCATCATCACTCCTTCCTTCATATCCATGTTCTTGGTCATCATCCACTTTAAGTATCTTTTTATCACTGGAATAGTTCTAATGGCATTCATCAAAGGGATTTCAACCACTAGCTTATCCATGATAGCTTTGCATCTAGCATCAATTAGCTCCTTCTTAGACTTCCTTGGTATCAAGGGGAAAGGAATCTTTGGTTTGTAGACCCTTTCTTCTGAAACTTTCGTTATTTGCTCGATTCGTCGTGGTCCTCCACTGGTGTCGATCGACACACTGAGGTGTGTTGATCGACACTGGCTCCGTAGCATCAACATCTTCAAGCTCCTCGAATTCTTCAGTACTAAGACCTCTTTTCTGCACAGGTTGAAGGTTCTTCCCACTTCTCAATGTGATGGCATTCACATGGCATTTTGGATTAGTATCTGTCTTTCCTGGAAGAAATCCTTCTTGCCTGTTAACAGCTCCTAAACTCTGGGCAACTTGAGTATCCAGCTTCTTCATATGAGAGGATAAGCTCTCAATCTTCCCGTTCAGGTCTTGGTACAGTGAATCAATTTTCCCATTGAAATCCACTGTCAGCTTCTGCTGTCCTTCCAGAAGTTGCTCTAGCATAGACTCCATCTTATTGTCTTGTGCAAGAGGCTTTTGGTAAGAAGAAGAACCATAGCTCCTTGTGTAATTGATGTTCTGAAATGGGGATTTTTGAGTATAACCAGAAGAGTTTTGATTTCCTGTGAAAGAGCTCTTATGATAATTCCCATTAAAGCTCATATTCCCTTGTTGGCTCCCAAACCTTTGGCCTTGAAAGCCACTTCCCTTGATGTAGTTGACATCTTCTTCCTCACATTCTTCATTAGGCTCGAATGTCTCTACCTCATTGGCAAAGTGAACTTGCTTCTTCCCCACCAAGATGTCTAGCTTCCTGTTTACCTCAGCTATTTGGCTTCCTCCATTTGTACCAGCATGTTGTTTCCTGTTGCTCGATCCCGACCCCTGCTTTCTTGGCTTCTTCTTCTTGGCGTCTTGGTTCGGATCGACCTGGCTCGTCGATCCAACAGGTCGATCCGAACCCCTGGAAATATGGTTCGAGCTGCTAGTCGATCCGTGACGTCGATCCCAACCCAAGGATGAGTGGTTCGAGCAGCTCGTCGATCCAACTCATCGATCCAGTGCGAGAAATCTTCTTCTTCATCTTCTTGGTAACTTCTTGCCCCTCCAAGTGATATGCCATCCTTCTCCAACTCCATTTATGCCTCCATAGCATCCAAATCACCTAATCAAGAGTCCAAATGCAACAAAATATGCAAAGAATATGCAAAGACACCTAGAACTCTAAATGATCAAAATGCAATACAATGATGCTTAATTAGGTTCCTATATGATAAGTAACTTACACTAAATGGAGGGAAATATGATGCAAAATATAGACATATCAACTCCCCCAAACTTGCCTTTTGCTTGTCCCCAAGCAAATGAAACACAAGTCAAGGAGAGAGGTTTAAAGGCGGGAGCTCAAATCCAAGATGGTCAACAATAATGATCAACTCAACATCCTAGTTCTTAATTCTAGAATGCATGTGAATACTTCCTACTCCAAAAGAGTTAGCCATGCCCAACTCAACATTCAAGTGCACTAAGAATTCAATTAAAACAAGTCTCCCTATCAAACCAACTCTATAACATTCATTAAGTGTGAAAACGTGAATCATGACATTGCAAGGCAAGTAAATTCATTTGGCTAAGGGACTGGGTTTTGAGATGAAAATGATCTCAATTATCCGGTTTTGCATTTAAGTAAGGGTGATACTCAAGAAAGATTGAACCATATGCATAATGCTAAAGGTAAGAAACAAGTGATGCATACAAGCATAGATTTTCATCTACCGGAAATGCTATCAATGATCCTACACCCCTCTCATTCATTTTTTTTTAAGCTCACTCAACCCTCTAGAATCTACCCTTTTCTCAAGGCTCTTTGTGCCTTGCTAAACCCTTTGAATTTCAAACACATTTTCTCCTTTTCAAAGCTCTAAGGGGAACTTCTTCAACTTATCATTTTCGGTGAATGGAGTAGTCTATTCTTATCATCTTAGCTTTTCTTTGATCTCTAGGAAGCCTTATATATATTTATCTTCTTTGGCCCTTTTTGGCTCTTTTGATTTCTTAAGACCACCTAGCAATTTTTTATTTACTTAGAGCTATTCCTTTTAAAATCCAAGACTCTCCATTTCAAACCATCCTTCCCCTTATTTTACACCAAGCCTTTTATTCCACACCACTCCCTTTTCACAATTTTCCATCAAAGAACAAATAGTACCACGGCCAATCAAACCCCCAAATCCTAAGCCTAAAGCTAGCCCCAAAATGCAAGGCTAGAATCTACACGAAAACCTATACTCGTCGTCGCAAACCTACCACTTTATGCTAGGTTCAATCGAAATAAAGGCCTCACAAATAATCACACAAGAACAATTGGCTTCAAAGGAGGTTGGTTATGGTAGGGGTGCTACTTGAGCTAGCAAAAGGGTGGCAAAGTGGATAAGAAAGCCCAAGTATTTTAATCCATGAATTTACTTTCAATGCAAGCATGATAATTAAATGTTTAAATTCGGTTTAAGTGAGTAGAGTCGGCTATCAATTTCAAGACTATATTCCAACCAAAAACTAGTGACAAATGAGGTGATCTAAGCATGGTTCTTCCTTACTTTCAAATTTATTCACAAGCATCAAAGAACTACTAACTAGGGTGTTGAATTGATCACAAAAGTTAACAATCTACAAGGATAGGCTCATCATTGCTCTCAATGCATATGAATGCAATCCTAAATGATAAAAATTCTAGACTCAATCCTACTTATGTGACAAATGCAAATGCAACTATATGCTATTTTTTTGAATTTTTGAAATTTTTCTTATTTTTTTTGGTTTTTCTATGCCATAGATGAAATGCATGAGACTCAAATATGCATGAAAAAAGGAAAATAAGATCACAAAACACAAAATCAAATACACCATACTCCCCCAAACTTAAATTACACAGTCCCTTGTGTAATCCAAGCTTGGAGAAGATTTCAAAATGCAAAAATAAAAACTAGATGGTATTTACAATGGTTTGGAGTTGTATCTTGATCAAAAGCGAATGGAGGAGGAGGTGTAGGAGTCCATGGAGTATGATGGATTGCTTGACTGAGGGGTGGGAGATGTCATAACCCGCCATACTCAACCTAAGACTTTTCAAAACTCAAGGAAACATGATTATAGAACAAAAGCAAGAATATATACAAGGATAACATGGGAATGCCTCCAAAGAGCGTTTGTTTAACGTCACTAAGCTTGACTTTTCAAACCTTTTACACATTGGGAAGGTCATGGAGTGGATATGAAGTTCCTCCTCCCTTCTCGATGAACATGGTGTTTGCTCCAATGTTTAACACCTTCTTCTTCTTCTCAGACCTCCTTCTTGCCCTCTTTGGTGGCTCAGCTATATGTTCCACCACATTGATTCCATCAAACATAGCAAGAAGACTCACAACATCAAAGCTTGACCCATCATACTCATTGTGGTCCAAGGTATCATTATCCTTCAGCATCACACAAGTGAATCCCATCAGCTGCTCCTTTGTATATGGTGGTTTTTCATCAATTTCCATAGTAGCACATGTGATTGTGCCACAAAAACCCAAGGTAGAAGGCTTCATAGGATAAAAGACCTTATCATTCACACTCTTGAGAATCACCCTCTTGTTGGTGAAATCAATGCTCGCGCCAACTGTATTGAGGAAGGGAGTTCCTAGGAGAAGAGGTAGCCTTGCTGCTTGAATCATGTACATGACTATGAAGTCAGTTGGGACTAGACACTCACCAATCTTCAATGGATAATCTTCAACAAGACCTATAGGTTGTCTTGAGGAAGAATCAACAAAGGTAATAGGTGAGGGATACTTCTTTAGGTTTGTAATCCCAAAGCTCTCAAACATTTCAAGGGACATCACATTGACACTTGATCCCGAATCACACAAAGCTTCATCAATCTTTAAATTCCCAAGAGAGCAAGAAAACAAAAAATTTCCGGGATTACTAAGCTTTGGAATAGTCTTAGACTCATCCCTTGTTGTGCTTGGTGGATCAAGGCTTTCCATCAGCTCTTCTACCTTCTCCCTATTAGCTAGCAAGTCTTTGATGAACCTTATTTGACCCTTGACTTGAAACAAACTCTCCCCCTTGGGCAAAAGTGCTCCAACTTTCTCCATACTTCCTCTAAAGCTTGCGAGCACTTTCTTTTGAGCCTTAGTCAAAATCCGCTCAGGATATGGGAGTGGTGGCTTATAGATAAGGAGATCACAAGCTCCTCCTTCACTCTTCTTAGCCACTTCTCTTACACCCTCCTCAACTCTTGCTTTTGTAGAAGCTTTGGGTTCATCAAACACTTCTTTACCCATTTCAGTAGCAACAACCATGGAGTCATTTTCAATGACCACCTCCCCACCTTGAACGTCAATGTCCTCATTGAATATGGATGTATCATAAGGAGCTTCGAATAGTTTCTCAAACTCTAGCACAACATTCTCATATTCATCCTCATCAATAGTGGAGATAGCATTGCAATACTCTTTTGGGTTAGCTTCGGGCTTACCGGGTAAAGTGCCTTGAAAATTGGAGGTAGAAGCCTTGCCTTTGTTCTCAAGTTACATGAACCTGTGTTGAAGACCTCCTGTTTGAGTGGCAAGCTCATTAAGTGTAGAATCCATCCTTGTGTTAATCTCAGCAATCTTCTTTCCCACATTAGCATCATTATTGGTTTGACCTTGAAGTATTTGTTGAAGCATTAGTGGAATGTTGTCTTGGGGAGGACCTTGTGAAGCTTTAGTAAAACCTGGTGGAGCATTGTACTTAGGACCACCATAGTTGCCTTGGTTTCCTCCTTGGTAGTTAGACCTTGGTGCATAACCCTTTTGTTGATTGTTGTAAGGTACTAAATGTGTGTTTTGAGTAGCTTGTGGAGGGTAGACTTGGTCTCCGGGGTTGGCTACATTAGTACTTATATAAGAGAGGTTGATATTCCCCTTATAGTTGTTGTTGTAGTTGTTGTTGTAGCCTCCTTGGCCACCCACAAAATTGACACTTCTTCACACTCTTGAGACTGAACTTCATCATCACAATCTTCTTGATACTCACTAACAAAATGCACATGCATTTGATTGGAGGACATGAGCTTGTCCATCTTGTCATGTAGAGACTGCATTTCTTTCTTGTGAGATTCATATTCACTTCCCCTTGGAGCTCTATCATAGTCTTCATTGTAGTTACCATCACTCAAGGCAAGATTCTCTACAAGCTCCAAACCATCTTCTACTTCTTTTCCTAAGAAGTTTCCATTACTTGATGTATCAAGAAGCATTCTAATCTTTGGAAGGACCCCTCTATAGATGGTGCTTAGTAGAGACTCTTGTGTGAAGCCATGATGAGGGCATTGCATTGTGTATCCCTTGAACCTATCCCATGCTTCATTAAAAGACTCATTATTCTTTTGAGTGAAACTTGAGATGTCATTCCTTAACTTCGCAGTCCTTGAGTTGGAGAAGAACTTAGATAGGAATACCTTCTTGAATTCATCCCAAGAGGTGATGGTTCTTTGAGGCAAGTTTTTCTCTCATTGCCTTGCTCTATCCCCAAGACAGAAGGGAAATAGCCTTAGTTTGAAAGCATCTTCACTCACACCATTCATCTTGAACAACCCACAAACTCTATCAAAAATATCCAAGTGATCAAGTGGATCCTCCATTGGCAAACCATGGAACTTGTCTTGTTGGACCATGGAGATGAAGGCTTGTTTCACTTCAAAGGTATTGTTGTGAACCGGTGGAGGTTGGATACCATATCTATTTTGATGAATATTTGGAGCATCACCAGCCCCAATGGTTCTTCCCCTTCTTGGCGCATGCAAGGGGTTTCCATTGCCCCTTTGTGCATGCTCCACGTTTGGTGGAACAGCAGCTTGTTCCCTTGGATGCTCTTCCATTCTCAGCCTATCTAACCTTTCAGCTTCCCTTCTTGCAATCCTAGCAACCCTTTCCAACTGATCAATCTCTTGAAAGCCTTGGAAGTTGTTGTCTCCGCCGGATCTTAAATGCATTCAAGGTGAACTGAAATCTAGAAAAGTAGATGGTCAATAAACACAAAAGAAGAACTTAGTCTCAAACTAAACTCAAATCCTAGTGATCAAACAATCCCAATATGGCAACGGCGCCAAATTGAAACAAGTGTTTTTATACTTGCTTGCAATTCCTCAATTGCTCATATCATTGCAATACTTGAGATATCAATCCATCTTGGGAGTTTGATGCAAAAGGAATACAAAGTTTGGTCTAAGCTAAGCCAAATTCGAAATTCCAGTAACAAGAGAATATTAAAAGCAAGCTACAACCTAAGAGAGATACTACAAGACTAATTATATGAGCTAAAGCCTTAATTATCACTAATTAGGTACTAATCACGCAATTAACTACTAAGCAAGATTAACAAATTACTAAAAACGAAACCTAGGGATGGAATCATTGATTTGGGTATCTAAATGGACAACCTTGCAATCATCTAAGCAACTAAACAAGCCATCTCTATGCCTAGAATACTTAATAAAGACTAATCCATGATGTGTGGTAATAATCTCTTTACTAATCACCCTAATGAACTAATGATGTTTTAGCATTAAACACAAGTCTAAATAGCATGATAAACACCCTAGACAACTAATGTCTTAGGCTAGGGATGTAAATCTCTTAGAAAGTTGGTTCAAGCATTTCATCAAACACTTGGTGGGTGTATGAAATGCTTATGATTCAAAATAGCAAAGATTAGCTATTTGGCATTAGGAACTACTTAATAAGAAGAGAGATGAAAGAATCTAACCTAGATTGCAAGATTGAACCATTAGAAAACCCTAAATCTAACCCATCCCCAAGTTCCTAAGGAACTACTCACTAATCATCATCAAACCCATCAAATCAAAGATAAGTGATAAGCTAAACATGATTAGAGAAATGATAATAAGAAATCTAAGAGAGATATTGCATTAAACTTAAAGATCCAAGGCAAATACAAGGTTTTCTCCCAAAGAGGATGAAAGTTTAAACTAAGACAATGAAGAATAAAAGTTGAGATAAAAATTAGGTCTAAAGAGTATTTATAGGGGGACCCATAAAAGTGACAAGAAAGGAGTCGTCTGTGTTCGGATCGACCAGGCTCGTCGATCCAACTGGTCGATCCGAACACCTGGATGTTTGGATCGAGGTAGCTCGTCGATCCGGTTGCTCGATCGACCCCTGCTTTCTTGGCTTCTTCTTCTTGGCGTCTTGGTTCGGATCGACCTGGCTCGTCGATCCAACAGGTCGATCCGAACCCCTGGAAATATGGTTCGAGCTGCTCGTCGATCCGTGTCGTCGATCCCAACCCCTGGATGAGTGGTTCGAGCAGCTCGTCGATCCAACTCATCGATCCAGTGCGAGAAATCTTCTTCTTCATCTTCTTGGTGACTTCTTGCCCCTCCAAGTGCTATGCCATCCTTCTCCAACTCCATTTATGCCTCCATAGCATCCACATCACCTAATCAAGAGTCCAAATGCAACAAAATATGCAAAGAATATGCAAAGACACCTAGAACTCTAAATGATCAAAATGCAATACAATGATGCTTAATTAGGTTCCTATATGATAAGAAACTTACACTAAATGGAGGGAAATATGATGCAAAATATAGACATATCACCATGGAAAGGATGCTGAGCTACAAGTGTATAGTAAGGAGGCTTCAGCTCGAAATCATTCCTCTGGAATGCAGGAGGACGGATCGCAGTTCTATTAGCATAGAACTGGTCTGGTCTGTTGTATTCACCAAGTGTTCTTCCGCGTCCAACGTCTGCATGTGCGGCTTGTGTCGGCTGCTCGATGATAACTGCTCCATTATAGTCAAGTCTCTGGCCACGATTGTTTCTCCTATTGCCGTCCAGATCCGTGAAGTTACCTGCCTCATCACGAATCATAATCACAGGCTCAGCCATCTCTATATGCGCAGGGTGTCGATCGACGCTATTGTTGGTGTCGATCGACGCTCTTGCAGATTTTTGGTTTGTGCTTTCGAGACGGCCGAGTTCCTGGTTGAGTGCGATTAGCTCCTTCTCTTTGTTGATTTTGGTACTGCGGTTGAGCATGCACCTGAAACCAAAAATAAGAAACTAAATAAGTATCTGAAAATAAAACAAAATCTAGTCAAAATCCTAATACTAGATTCTGTAGGCAGCTATTACTTCCCCGGCAACGGCGCCAAAAACTTGATAGGGTCAAATTTTAACCCAAATAAAACACTGCAAGTGCACAGTAAATGCAATTGAAGTATAAGGGGTTATCGAATCCCAACGGAAGTAGATCCTACACTATGGTTTCTAAGTTCAGCTTATGCTAGATCAATCAAATAAAGTAAATTAAACTACTAAGTAACCAGAAACGGAATCAAAAGTGGATTAAAGTTCAGGAGACTAAGGCGCTAGGCAAGGATGATTATCACGTTGAATTAGAGAATGCAGATATTATATTGTCAGAAAATTATTAAGAACCGTCTAGAACTCGAAACACTAATTTAAAACCAATCAACTCTCGTTGCAGAAGTTATCTATGCCCAAATTCCAGAATGCCAAATCTCTTTGCGAATTCAAACAATTAAGACAAGCATTAAAAACAGGTTCGATTGTTCACAAAATACCTAAACCAAATCTCTTCGCGAATATATATTTTGCTCATCTATGATTAGGTCAAGTTATCAATAATGCTTTCGCATCTATTAAACAACCTAGGGTTTGATTTCTAAGTGATCAAGTAAGAAATCAATATAAGCACAAATCAAGATGAAGATCCAATTGATTTTCCTAACAACCTAATGATTCTACAAACTCATCATCAACCCTAATTCACCCTAACCTAACTAGCAAACTACTCAGACATGGAGATGAAAACACAAATCATGACTGAAATAAATTGCATAAAATAAGAAAAGAGAATGATACAGGGGTTCAAAAACTTCTCGGAAGAGTACAGAATTATCTTCCCAAAAGCTCAGGATCAATCTCTCTCTAGGTCTCAAAAACAGAAATTAATGATAAGGTAATTGGCTAAACACTGCCTGAAAACTATTTATAGAAGAAGATTTTCGTCAGGGGCAATCTTGTAATTCTTCAAAACTTGGACAATTTCATTTTTCTGATGGAAGTCGCGAAGGTTTGGTCGGTTTGATTGGTGTCGATCGACACCAAGGGTTAGTGTCGATCGACACCCTTCGTGTAAATCAGCTCCGACTTCATCACTTCGGCTGCTTCTCCAAAATGCTCCAAAAAGCTCCAGAATCTCTCATTAAGCTCCAAATGCACTCCATCCTGTAAAAACTCTAATAGGACTCTAAAAATACCAAAAGACTCTATAAAACGAACTTATATCATGGTCAAAAACCGGTAAAAACCATGATATATCATCCATGTTCTCAGTTTAAATTCAAGCATAATGGCAAGGATGTAAAAGTATTTAGATCGAAGTGAGTGGTTTTTCGTTTTTCTTTATAGTTATTTTTGAAAATATGTGGCTTCTAACAATTGTATATTTTAATTTGTTATAGGTTCTCTCTCCGTGGACGTGATTAGAGTGTCCTGCTGTTACATCCGTCTACCTAAAGACCGTTTATTTCACTCATGTTTTTGATAACCATCTAATTTAGATGCTTTGTTGTGTTCTTATGGACCTAATCTCTTTTATGTTCTATTATTTCGGATCTAATCTAGACTTACATAATTATTTTGCTAATGTTATATTTTATCGTTTCAAATTTATTTAGACTGTTTATTTAAACTTACAATCTATAGATGCGAAATAATTAGATACATATATTTGCATCCGTGTGCATATATTTGGTTTGTATTTCAGTACTTAGAGCATCTCCAACCCAAACTCAATAATTTGAAATAGAAAGTTTTTGAATTCTAATTCAAACTTATGCAATGTAAATTTGAAGTTTCATCTTTATTTTTGCATTTCAATCATTAAAATTTTAGATCACATATTTTAGTACCTACAATTTTGTGTTGCAGAAGCATTTCACATATGTTCTCATAAATTGAATTTGCACATATAGTTGTTTATTACAAAATGTGATATTAACATTTATTAATTAATATTGATTGCAACGTTTTTTGAAATATATTTTATTTTTATTTATTAAATTTAAAGTTTTTAGTTAGTTATAGACAATATTGAGGATTATAGTGCAATATATAAATTTTATAAGGACAAAAATAAAGAAAATGACTGGATCATCACATCCAAAACCTTTATTTTAACAAGGTGCAACCCTTAAAATAGGAATGCCTATTCGAGATAATAACGATGTGGATTAATAGTTATGTGGCTATATATATGCTTGGATTTACGTTATCTATGACTATGGTTAATACTCGCTACATCCTTAATAAGTGGGTGTTTTGTCTCTTTAAAACATATTAAGAGACGTTTAATTGTTATCATTATCATGTATTTATTTTACATTGGGAATGTAATTTATTGTTGATAAAGTAACCAATACAAAACATTCTACTTTGACATTTTTTAGGTTGATAGTATATTGATATTAGCTTTGAGTTGTTGACTTATTTATAAGATGATTAAGTTCTTAATTTATTTTCTTAAAAATTGTGTTTGTATTTGATGTGTTGCGTTTTTCTGTACAAATATGGATAGATTTGGGTCATGTCACAAGTATTGTTGTGTCTTTTCACGAATATTTCGTTTGCAACAAATGATTACTTTTTGAAATACGATCGATTGATATTGTCATGAAAATCTAAATAGTGTATATTTATGACACGTCGACGCTTGGTTAGGTTGTAATGATGGTTAAATTTGAACTTTATTTCTTGAGATTCGACTTATGGTATTGATGGGCTCGCGTTTTGATATTTATATAATCGCTTGGTTTGTATTTTAAAGTTTTTCTCATTTGTGTTTAGAACTGTTTATATTCCAAATAATAATAGTCCTAAAGTATATTTCTCTAGAAACGTTTTTTAAAGCATTTGGCTATACCATAACCAGATTTGTTGGCTTTAGTTCGTTCTCATTACATATGGAGAGACTGTTTAGAGATACCCTCAACGATTTACATCACAATGGGACTGTTCATGCGATAGATGTGAAAATCCTTCGATTGTGGCATGTACCTTACACAATGGTGAAGATGGTATCGAGATGATTCTTCAAGACAAAAATGTAAGTTATCGAAATCGTATCCTGTTAAGTGTATGAATACTTTAGGTTACAGGCTCTTTTTATCGAAACCAAGATTTGATATCCACTAGAATGTAGATCGCGATCTTAATTTTGATAATTTTAACTTAGGGTCTGATAATCAGTGCCACGATATTGCCTAGAGAAGTGCCCCTTTACGAGAACAGAATCTGAGAAGGTGACTGGAAAGTCTTCTTTGGTTTCCGCGTGAAACACTCTGTTGGCATCCTGAAAACTACTAGACACAAGTACCAGATTGTGCTTAACAACTCTACTACTATAGAGAACATTTCTCCAAAAATGATTGTTTGTTTTTGGATGCTCAGAGTATTCAAGATGTTATTGGCTTCGGTTTAGACCCTACTGTCTTAGTTGGTTAGTAATTGTACTTACGTTACACTTAAGTTAATGTGTAGTTTGTCAACTTTGGTATCTAAATCCATTCGTTCGTTATTTGTGGTTTTTGACTTGGTTGGGTGTGTCTCTTCTGTTGGGTATCTTTTTGGTGATGATGTTGAAACTTACAAGTTGGCGCTCAGTCTTATAAACAAAGAGTAAGTTCATATATAGTCCTATGGACTTTGGTATCAATTGAAATGGTCAATTATGTTTTGGGTTAGTAATATATCACAACAACCTACTTTTTCGCAATTTTGTAGCGGCTACATTGTAACGTGTAATTCTTCTGGCTCGATGGCTAAAGAGATCCATGATCGGTGGGCACTGGACCGCTGTTACCCCAAGATATGCTTCTTGCGATTCTGGAAGGTTCAACTATATATGTGTAAGACTGCATTATCAAGTTTTTACATCGATATATGCTCTTCTTCTGCTTAGTTGTGAATAGTATATTATGCTATTATAACATGTAGATGATGGTGTTACAAAACGTTGTCTAAAATCTGTTTGTGGCTGTTCTGAGTTTCATTTGGATCCACCTATTCCTGAAGTCACAGTGTTTACAGAGATGTAAGGAATATCTATTAGTTGGATATCGTTAATATAGGCATTGGTGTCGTTAATATATCTACATTGTTCTGATGTCGATTTATAATCAGATCATTGCAGGTTTCTACTATGTGTGGACGATGGTTCGGTTATTGATTAATCAGCCACTTGGCATTGGATGTTTACACGTTATATGATATGTTGTTAAGACGATGGTCGATGGAAACAAATGTAGTTGTTGCTCTAAAACTGGGTTTATTTGTTCTGATATATGTTTTGTATTCTGCTTTTTGCTGGTGTTTTCTGTTTATGTGTTGCATCTGGAATTCGGATTTAAACTTAAAACGTTATCTATGCAGCATAATCCTCATGTATGAAGTTATATGCGTGTTGCCCTTTTTAATATGTAATTTCCAACTTTTAAGTTACAAAATCATACTATTAGGCCCATGACAGGAACCTTTAAAGCCCATACCACAAATAGATATAGACTAATATTATAAAGCCCATACATTATAGCAATTACTAATCACTTCTAAGCCCATATAACGATAACTTTAAATCAGTGAGATAGTAATTTGTTTGACCCGTAGCTTTTTAGTAAAACAGAAGATTTTAAGTTGCACATGCGTAGAAGGTGTATGCCGATATTCATATTACTGAATATTCTAATTTATGATAATCCAAATATTCGGTGTTATGGGTTGTGGTAATCCAAATTTATTAGAACGTAAAATTACTTAGCTAATTCCATGTTTATATATATATTTTATATAGATAGGTATGAATAAGAAAAATATATAAATAGAGTTATGTTAATATTAACAAATTCGTAATTGAATATTTTGGATATCACGCAGGTTTACATTAATATGTGGTTTACTGTATTAGACCTAGGTTCTTATGTGTGTACATATATGCCTTCGTCGCTATAAACTATATATGTGTGTTATGAACCAACATGTCGAGAACGACTGGTGTGTTCACCGGCAGGCGGTATGTCTTTGTATTTATATTGAGTTACGATTAAGCATGTATAGAAAATTAGTTATGTCGCTAGAACAATACAATTAGGCATGAATTTATCAGAATTTAGCTTGGACAGTATTAGATATTGGTTTAGATCCCTATTGACGGTAGTTGTTAAGCTCAAAGCTAGATATACAAGTCGTGTTTGTAAACCATGAGATAATCTAGGTTTATGTGTAAGGATTTTTCTGCTGCTCGGGTGTAGTTCTAATATGATTTGGTTTTATGCAACAGATTTGGACGGCGTTCCAGAAGAAAACTCTCTTCACGTGTGTGGTAACTTGAGTGAAGTCAAAACAGCGGAATCCGAGTTTGGGAACTACTTGAAGAGTCTAGATAAGGAACGGGAATGCATGTTCTCTAATGAGCAGCTGTATGGTCATGGTGTTGAGTGTTTGGTCCCAATGACATTCACAACAGCAATTTTTTTCAAGATCTTGCGTGTATGGACTTACTCTATCAATCCTATCGGTAGAGTTATCGAACTCATTTTATGTGATGAACGTGTGAGTATTATTTTGGTAGTCAATGTTTACGTTATGTGTACTTATGTTAGTCTGTAGTTTATAATTTTGGGGAGTTTATATCGTTTTGGTTAGGGAAGGAGAGTGCATGCAACGGTGACGAGAGAACTTTATGGGATCTTTGTTGACAAGCTTCGTGAAGGTGATTGGGTTAGTATCGAAAAATTTGATGTGATCCACCAAAAGTCTCCAGGTGGTTATACATCATTTTTCCCCAGGATCTATTTCTTTGAATCCACTAAAGTCGTAAAGGTTATACCAAACTGTGGAAAGACTTTTCTTGATTTTGTTGCCTTCAAAGACATTCTTGCTCCATCCATTGAGGCTAACTACTTGCGTGGTACGTTCAAAAAGTCCACACTTTTGAAAATTTTCTACTTGCACCCACACATGTTATAAATATTTTATACCTCTCTTTCGTTATAACGTGTTAACTATTCTGCAGATATGATTGGAGAAGTTTTTAACGTGGGTAGCTTCAACCCTAATCATAATATTTTTACCGAAGATTTCAACATTCTAAACATTACTTTCGAGTTAAGAAATTCCAGGTAACCTAACATCTTTTTACTCTGAAATTGTTGTTATGCTATGCTATTTTATTAGATGCGGAATTCGGAGCTCATAATGTGTATTTTGATTTTTGGTAGTAATGTTCATCTCCCGTGTATATTGCACTGAGATAGAACTCTAAAATTCCATACCGATATTAGCAATTGTGTTGGTGGCCTGATCGTTTGTTTAATTCGATGAGGTGTCATGGGAGTTTTTTCAAGTGCTTAATTCCACGTTTATATAATTGAGAACGTTCAAACTATGTTGAATCTTTTCGGTTTTCGTCGTGCTTATATTTTATGACGCAATTATTTGATAATTCTTATAGGGAGGAGAAAAGTAACGTCGGATTATCCAACTCAGATCTTTGTGGAGCCTCCTATCAAAGAGGTAGCTGATCTTAAAGGAAAGTAAGTCGTGGTATTGATGGTGTATTGTTTCAGTCATTGTTTACTGTGAATACGAGATTCTTGTGTAACAGCTCTTCGTTTGTCTTGCAGTCTACCGAGGAAAAGGACGAGGAGAGTGGCGTGCATGGGATGATTTCGGTCTCCACGAATCCAGATAGCAACTATAACATGAAAATTGGATTTGAGATTTTGATGCAACACTATTTTATACTATATCGTATTTGGATTGGGATATTGTCTTATGGATGCAATACTCGGGGTTCTTATTTAATATTCCTTTGTAATCCAGGTTTTCGATTTGGTTTTTAACATTATAACATGTTCGCATGAATAAAATCGACCCTCGAAATAAACAAACGTTGTGTTATTGACAAATCGAAAAGGAGTGTCTACAATGGCAACAAAATGGCAAACGTTGCCACGTGTCGTGCCTTTTTTTGTTGATATAAATTTTTGGCCATTTTTTCTACAATTTTTTGATTTCCATCCGAATTATTTAATAGTTGATAGCTGCTTTAAATTAAAAGATGTTAATTATCTGATAAATGCTCTAAGTTATGATAATCAGTTAGTTAGTCAGTTATACGGATTTGTGGTCATTAGAATTTTCAAAGTAACATAATATACATGTGGAGTATGTTTACTTTATATCTCTATAATATAAAGGTGTAGATTTGGAATTATCTCCATAATATGAAGGTTTAAATTTCTATTTTTGCTTTCAAATTCGCTTTATTCTCAGCCGTAAAAATGTTAATTTTATATTTTCTACAAGAATTTGTTAAGAGATATTGGCTAAGTTCTGAAACTTAGCTTATTTAGTATATATCCAATATTCTGTGACAATATGTCTCTGTTTTATATAAATCTTGCTATTAACTATCGAGACGTGATTTTATATATTCCTTTTATATAGGACGAGAAATTAGTTTTGACTTTTGCCAAGAAAAATGTTAAGAGATATTACCTAAATTCGTAGTCTATCCAAAGCTTAACTTATTTATTTTATATTCGCTATATTTTACGAGGAAATAACTCCATTTAATCGTATCTCTCTGTATATAAATGTTATTATTAACCCTAACTACGTAGAGTTTTTTGTTGAGAAAAAGCTGACGCTTCGTTGCCTATCTTTAGTCGAGCTGCATACAATTCTTATTAATGAAGACTAAGCTTCATTATACACCTCGGAAGAAAAAAGATGTTCCATCATCATGTGTAACTTCGCGTGTCCCTGAGTTACGTAAGTTGTGTATTGTTTATTGGAGCATCGTTCTTGGAGTTTTATCGAATTTAAGTGTTAAAATGCATCGGTTTTTTACACTGTTAGGTGTGAACACAACAATGAAGAGGCATGCTCTTGTCGATATGATGATGTTGTTGGTTCACCCCAATACGAATGTCGTCTTGCAAGATATAAAAGGACGTCTTATATACGAAGGATAAGGGCCGAAAACCAAGCTATTAGTTAAGTTATTTGTAAAACATTTCTGTTAATATGATGGATGTAATAAGTGTCGAGTAAACATTATCATGGTTTTTTATTTTTAATTTTCTGAATGTTAGAGATCCTGAACGATTCTATCAACAAAAAACGTTTCGTTTGCTTCGATGTAACCGATTCGGATACCAATAATGAAGATGACGATGGTTCAGAATGTGAAGATGATGGTCATGATAAGAAAGAACACATGAAGAGAAAGGCGAAGACACAAGGAAAGGTTAAGGTGATTGGTGACCCCATGGAAGTTTCCGATGAAGATTTAACTAGAACAGATTTTAAGACAAGCGTTGACCCCGGCTTAACAACTACAGGTAATGGGTTAGTTTGGATATAAGTGATATTAGTATTACTATTAGTGTTCGTTAAATATTGTAACAGTTGTTGGTGACTTTATAGGTTACAATGATGATGGTGATCCTGTTTACGTGTGTCGGAATTGTAAGTCTTTCATGTGGTACGGTGAGAGACTTGGAAAACAGTCAAGACTTTTGTTTTCGATGTGTTGCGGTCAGGGAAAAGTAGTTCTTCCTTTGTTAAAAACTCCCCCAAAGACGTTATTAGTATTGTTATACAATACTGGTGATGATAGGAATCATTTTCTTGAATACGTGAGAGCCTATAACATGATGTTTTCTGGTGGAACCGCCGAGCCGGAGCCAACCGAAGGAGATGTCCCCACGGTCATGGAGGGCAGAATGACTCGATCCAAGACCAAATCCTTACGCCAGAAGTTTAACTTAGCAGTGGAGAGGATCATCAGCTCGTTGGATCCGGAGGCCATCGACCCACCCCATCCAACCGCACTAGAAAGCTACAACGAACCCGAGAAGGCGCAAGGAGAGGAATTACCCCAGCAAGACATCGTACACGTCCCTCCTCAGCACGGCCAAGGTATACCCCTCTACTTAACCGATTATATGGTCCAATACCACAGGAAGCATGAGGAGACCATCGTCGAGCCTCAAGTTGCCGTGATCACAAGCCTAGAAGCCGAGAGAGAGCATTTGGCGTTCCCAGAAGAGTTGGAAGACAATGACGACCGTTCCAGCGAAGACTTCAACAGCATGACATCAAGAACACTCCAGACTGTCCAAGACAAGAAGAAGCTCCCCAAAGCCGTGCCAGAATCAATCAAGACCAATCAGCAACAAGCTTGGCCATTCATACGCGAGAACAAGGTACTTTCAATTTCTATAATGCATGCAGGTACAAGCTACGATTCAGAGCTTCCAGACTAAGTCTACACACGCCAAAGATAGCCAAGAAATGCGTCTAAAAGTCGGTCGAATTATATTTTGTTTAAGACTAATTTATTTTCTTTTTTTGCTTAAAACGCTTAAGTAGTTTCCTTTTTGTTGTTTTGCCGATTTGTTTCGTTGTTTTACTTTTATTTTTGTATTTTTCTTTTAATTTTCCCTCTTGGGAGACCCTAGAAGGTCACGCCGTCGAGCTGTTTATAAAGCTCCCCTTCGGCTTTGTAGTCCGCAACTTTTTACCCCATATCAATAAAATCGGCAGTTCTCTTTCAAGTCAAGTCTTGAAATCCTTTGCTCGTTCTTTGTGTGTGGAATCACGCTTAGCTCGAGTGCTTGCTGTATCAGAGAGCCCCTCATCCTCTCTGTGGTGCCATCGTTCCATCATCCGTCCCATAAACCGATCCAACGTGAGAGTGTCTCTAGACCAGCACGTTTGATCCCATCCCGTGAGCCTCTCACCATCTGAGGTTCACACCATCTGGTATCAGAGCCGAAAGGTTCCTACATCAGGTGACATCTATCCTTTTACCTTTCGGTTTATTTTTGCTTATTTGCTTCTGTTTCATTAGAGAAAACCCTATAAAAATCGTTGTTGTTTCCGTTTGTTTTGATTTAGCTTTGTTCTTAGATAGATCCGGTTAGGTTGTTACTTTCAAGTGGTTTCCTTTGATTGTGCGAACTGATCTGATTGTTGCTTGTTAGTTTTCGTTTCATTAAACCCATAAAACCCAAAAATATTTGTTCCTACCTTTGTTTCTTTGAGTTTGTTTCGTTGCCTAGTTATAAAACCAGAAAACCCTAAAAAGAAAGTTGCTTGCTTCCTTGTCATCTAGCTAGCCGTTATTACCGTTCATTGATTTCATTAAATTGTTAGCATAACCGGCTTGTTTGATTTCTGTTTAAATTGTTTTGTTTTTTTGAATTCATCTATTGTGGTGCTTTGATAGTTTGTTGTTTTTGTCAGATTACAGGAACAATATAAGCATTAAAAGGACAACATGGGTGAAGAAGTGCCTCAGGACGCCATGGTGCAGATGATGGCCGCATTCCAGGAAGAGATGCGGGCCATGAGACAGGAGTTTGGAGAGCGCATGATGCGCTTGGAACAACCGCCACCACCTCCTGCGCCAGCTGCGGCTCCTCCACCAAGAGCTCCTGTGAGGAACCTGCGTGAGCCCGAGGACGAGATGCCTGAGCTTGAGGATGACCATCCCCCTGACCCGTTGCAGCAACAACACCAGCGTGCACCGGACCCCCTTCGGAGACAGCGTGCGCGAGAGGAAGAGCCGAGAGAAGGAAACATGGACGTCAAGCTCACTCCTCCCACCTTTGCTGGAAAGTCAAATCCGGACGTGTACCTGGATTGGGAGAGAAGGCTTGAGTACATTTTCGAGTGCTATGGGTATAGAGACCGTAAGAGAGTGGCATTGGCCGCGGCTCAGCTCACGGACAACGCCCTTGCTTGGTGGGACAGAAATGTGGCCGAGAGAAGGAGAAACCGCTTTGCACCAGTCACCATGTGGCGAGACATGAAGTTCCTTCTGAGGTCTAGATACGTTCCTGATCATTACCACCGGGATCTACAGAAGCGTTTCCGAAAGCTGTCTCAAGGGACTAAGACCGTGGATGAGTACTTTGAAGAATTTGAGAAGTTAATGAACCTGTTGGAGTTAGAGGAGTCAGAAGAAGCCTTGATGGCTCAGTTTATTGACGGGTTGCAAGAGCGTATAGCTAGGAAGGTCGAGAGAGCTCAGTATAGTGGCATGCACGAGTTACTACACCTCTCGGTGCAGGTAGAGCAAAAAATCAAACGCAAGGTTTCCTTGAGCAACCGAGCCAGAAATCCAACATCGTGGAACGCAAGTAGCTCTAAACCCTTGGACAAAGGAAAGGCAGTGGAAATCGATTCACGCTTCAAAGGGAAAGCTCCTGAAACCACCCAAATCCACGCGGCCAGAGCAAGGTAAGTTCCCTAGTACATCTAGAACTCGTGAAATAATCTGTTTTAAATGTCAGGGAAGAGGCCACATGTCAAGGGAATGCCCCAACCAGAGAACCATGATCTTGACCCCAAGTGGAGATTATGAATCTCAAGACGAGGAGGATGATGATGCTGATGAGCTAGAAGGCGAGATAGACTATCCTGACCATGGTGAGATGCTCGTCACCAGGAGGATTCTGAGCGCTCTAGTTACACCAGAGGAGAAAGTGCAAAGAGAGAACATCTTTCATACAAGATGCACCATCCGGGACAAGGTATGTAACCTTATCATAGACGGTGGTTCTTGCACTAACGTTGCTTCTAAGTATATGGTAGAGAAGCTAGGTCTAGAGAAGACCAAACACCCGAGGCCCTACAAGCTAAGATGGTTGAATGATCAAACTGAGCTGCGAATCTCAGAACAAGTCATTATACCGTTTAGCGTGGGAAAGTATCAAGATGAAGTGACTTGTGATGTTGTACCGATGCAAGCTGGACACCTTCTGCTGGGAAGGCCGTGGCAATTTGATCGAGCCACAAGCCATAACGGCTGGTCCAATTTCTATTCTTTCACCTACAAGGACCGAAAGCACAACTTAGCCCCCTTAAGCCCCACCGAGGTACATCAAATGCAGACGCACATGGCTAAGGAAACCGAGGTAAGTAAATCTAACTTGTACATTACAAGTAATACCGTGCTTAAAACCATGAGTGCCCGCGGCACCGTGCTAATAATGGTTTTCAAAGATTGTCTAAGTACAGGCCTAGTTGAGTTACAACTTCCGAGTGAAGTACAAGCTGTCTTAGACCGGTTTAAAGATGTGTTTCCAGAGGAAATACCTGCTGGACTGCCTCCTATCCGAGGGATCGAGCATCACATCGACCTTGTCCCCGGCTCCGCCTTACCCAACAAGGCCGCTTATAGGATGAATCCAGAGGAGACCAAAGAACTGGAGAAGCAAGTCAAAGACTTGATGGACAAGGGATACATCAGGGAGAGTCTCAGTCCGTGCGTCGTACCGGTCCTACTAGTACCTAAGAAGGACGGTACCTGGAGGATGTGTGTAGACTGCCGAGCGATTAACAACATCACCATCAAGTACCGGCACCCCATCCTGCGCCTTGATGACATGCTAGACAAGCTCAGTGGAGCAACTATCTTCTCAAAGGTGGATCTCAGGAGTGGATACCATCAAGTGAGAATGAGAGAAGGTGATGAGTGGAAGACAGCCTTCAAGACTAAGCAAGGACTATACGAGTGGCTAGTGATGCCCTTCGGCCTCACCAATGCCCCTAAAACATTCATGCGACTTATGAACCAGGTTCTAAGATCTTTTATAGGCAGATTCGTAGTAGTATAATTCGATGATATCCTTGTCTATAGCAAATGTTTGACTGATCATCTTATGCATCTAGAACTTGTTTTAAAAACGCTTCGGAAGGAAGGCTTATATGCTAACCTGAAGAACTGCTCATTTTGTACTAATAAGCTTGTTTTCTTAGGCTTTGTAGTAAGTGAGCAGGGATTGCAAGTGGATGAGGAGAAGATAAAGGCTATTCAGGAATGGCCCACGCCAAGTACTATCGGCCATGTTAGAAGCTTTCACGGCCTAGCCTCTTTCTACCGCCGGTTTGTTAAGGATTTCAGCACCTTGGCTGCCCCACTCACGGCTGTTATCAAGAAGAACGTTCCGTTCTCATGGGGAGAAGCACAGGAAGCTGCATTCAACACACTCAAGGACCGACTCACGCGAGCACCGGTCTTAGCCTTACCGGACTTCGAGGTTATGTTTGAAGTAGAGTGTGATGCTTCGGGCTTAGGCCACTACAAGAAAACATACTTTTTAGGAGGGCCGAATTCGTGGCAAATTCGTGGCAAATCGAGAGTAGCAACGAATTTGCCACGAAAACTTAATCGTCGGTAATCGATCGTCGCGAAAGCAAATTCGTCGCAAATTCCTCGTTAATGTTGGGAGATCCAGATTTCGTCGTAACATCGTCGTTAATAGTGTCGTCGTAAATTCGTCGTTAAATAGCGAGACACATAATTCGTCGTAAATCCGTGGCAAATTGAGAGGAAAACAATCGTAGTAAATTCGTAGCAAAATAATAATCGTCGTAAAATCGTGGCAAATTGAAGGGAAAAAAATCGTAGTAAATTCGTAGCAAAATAATAATCGTCGTAAATTCGTGGCAAATTGAGGAGAAAATAATCGTAGTAAATTCGTGGCAAACTAAAAAACCGTCGCAAAACCGTTGCAACAGAGTTCGTCCTTAAATCGTGGCAAACTTATTTTCGTCGTAAATAC
>JAHZTW010000001.1:6115668-6163894 GCA_020283515.1 Alliaria petiolata | reverse complement strand
ATTGGGTTCCTCGTCGTAAATATTACTATCATGACCAGCAGCTAGAAATGTACCCGTGTTTTCATGAAATGCATCTGTAACCATCTCATGAATCCTATCCTGATCACCATATTCACCATGATCATCAACTTGATGCACATTATTTGACTCAGCATCAGCATTAACTGCTTGGTTATTACCGCTACTACTAGCAACATTTCCCCCATGCCCTTCTCCATGATTATACCAAATATAGTAGTGCGGAAAAAACCCTCTATTTAATAGATGCGACCACACTTTTGAGATACGAATAAATTTTCTATTCATGCATTTTTGACAAGGACAGTACATCATACCACTTTCAACGGTAATTTGCAAACTTCCCGCCTGATACATGAATCCTTCTAGCCCATCTTGAAACTCCCTCGTCAGCGATCCCTCCGAATCTTTACGATTATACATCCAACTTCGTAATTCGTATATTGATTTTTTTTTTTTTTTTTTGGTATATAAGAAATTTTTTTTTTTCTGAAAAGGAATATATTGAAAAAGTGTTTAAAAAGTATTTTTATGGTGAAAAGTTTTTTTTTGTAGGTGAAGAGAGAGTTTGTTTTTGTTTTTGTAGTTTTTATAATGAAGTGTTGCTTCTATATATAGGCAATTTTTTTTTTTTTACATCGAATTACCAACGAATTGCCAACGAATTAACAAAGAATATTTTCGTGGCAAAAAAACCAGTAAAACACGTTTTCATCTAACTTTTTTTCCTCTCTAATACGTCGTTAATTTTACTTCGAAACACTTTTCTCGGTAATTCGTCGGAAATTAACGACGGTTTTCCGAGGAATACACGTCAAACATGTTTCGTCGCTAATTCCTCGTTAATTTACGACGAATTAGCGACAAAATTTATATTCGTCGTTAATTCCTCGTTAATTCGTTGGAATTTTACGACGAATTTGCGACGATTTTATTTCGTTGGTCTTTCCGACGAATTAATGAGGTTTTTACTTTTCCTCGTAAATACCTCGTTAATTCGATGCTAATTTACTACGATTTATTTTCCTCGCAAAAAATCGTGGCAAATGTCATGTTTTCTTGTAGTGGGCATAGGAGCCGTCCTACACCAAAGAGGCCGGCCAGTAGCTTACTTCAGTGAAAAGTTAAGTGGAGCCACCCTAAACTACCCGACCTACGACAAAGAGCTATACGCTTTGGTAAGGGCATTGGAGACATGGCAGCACTACTTACTGTCTAAGGAGTTTGTTATCCACACGGATCATGAGACCTTGAAGCATTTAAGAGGGCAGACATCCTTGAAGAGGAGACACGCTAAGTGGCTGGAATTCATCGAGACATTTCCCTATGTAATCAAATACAAGAAGGGGAAAGAGAACGTGGTGGCCGATGCATTATCGAGGAGGCACGCACTGATCACTACAATGGAGGCTAAGGTTCTAGGATTTGAGCAGATCAAGGGTTTATATGAGGAGGATCCTGATTTTGGAGAAAGCTACAAGGAGAATGGCAAAGGAGCCTACAGCGCATACTACATCTTTGATGGATTCTTGTTTAAAGACAAACGGTTATGCATCCCTCAAAGCTCAATCCGAGAGTTACTGATCCGAGAAGCTCACGGTGGTGGTCTAATGGGACATTTTGGCATCGCCAAGACCTTAGCCGTGCTTTCTGATCACTTCTTCTGGCCGCATTTAAAGAAAGATGTAGAGAAGTTCTGTTCTCGCTACATCACATGCAGAAAGGCCAAGTCCAGGTTACATCCATACGGCTTATATACTCCTTTACCAATACCTAACGCCCCTTGGGTAGACATTTCCATGGACTTTGTATTAGGTTTGCCAAAAATCAGGCACAAGGACTCGATCTTTGTGGTTGTGGATCGATTCAGCAAGATGGCACACTTTATACCATGCGCCAAAGTGAATGATGCAACTCAGACCGCAGATTTGTTCTTCAAGGAAGTGGTGCGTTTACATGGAGTGCCAAGGTCAATCGTTTCAGACCGTGACACCAAGTTCCTCAGCCACTTCTGGAAGACCTTATGGAGGAAGATGGGTACCAAATTGCTATTCTCTACCACCTGCCATCCCCAAACAGATGGCCAAACCGAGTCGGTAAACCGTACTCTCTCTACTTTACTTAGAGCCACGCTTGGTAAAAACATGAAAACTTGGCTAGATTGCATTCCATTTATTGAGTTTACTTATAACCGTGCTACTCACTCTGCCTCTAAGTTGTCCCCTTTTGAAGTTGTATACGGTCTTAACCCCCTGGCACCAATAGACCTCTCACCAATACCGCAAGCTGAACAAGTGAACATGGATGGGCTTAACCGCGGAGAATTCATCAAGAAACTACACTTAAAAGCCAAAGAGAACATTGAGAGAAAAACCGAGGAGTATAAGAGGAACAAAGACAAGGGACGCAAGGAGATTGTCTTTGAACCAGGCGAATGGGTTTGGTTACATATGAGACCAGAACGATTCCCGCAGAAGAGAAGCTCCAAGCTCGCGCCTAGAGGAGATGGCCCATTCAAAATCTTAGAGCGAATCAACGACAATGCCTACAAGCTGGAACTCCCAGGTGAGTTTAATATCTCACATAGCTTTAATGTGGCTGACTTATCTCCGTTTGATGCAGAAGAAACGGTTTTGAGGACAAAACCTTCTCAAGAGGGAGGGAATGGTGGAACCGCCGAGCCGGAGCCAACCGAAGGAGATGTCCCCACGGTCATGGAGGGCAGAATGACTCGATCCAAGACCAAATCCTTACGCCAGAAGTTTAACTTAGCAGTGGAGAGGATCATCAGCACGTTGGATCCGGAGGCCATCGACCCACCCCATCCAACCGCACTAGAAAGCTACAACGAACCCGAGAAGGCGCAAGGAGAGGAATTACCCCAGCAAGACATCGTACACGTCCCTCCTCAGCACGGCCAAGGTATACCCCTCTACTTAACCGATTCTATGGTCCAATACCACAGGAAGCATGAGGAGACCATCGTCGAGCCTCAAGTTGCCGCGATCACAAGCCTAGAAGCCGAGAGAGAGCATTTGGCGTTCCCAGAAGAGTTGGAAGACAATGACGACCGTTCCAGCGAAGACTTCAACAGCATGACATCAAGAAAACTCCAGACTGTCCAAGACAAGAAGAAGCTCACCAAAGCCGTGCCAGAATCAATCAAGACCAACCAGCAACAAGCTTGGCCATACATACGCGAGAACAAGGTACTTTCAATTTCTATAATGCATGCAGGTACAAGCTACGATTCAGAGCTTCCAGACTAAGTCTACACACGCCAAAGATAGCCAAGAAATGCGTCTAAAAGTCGGTCGAATTATATTTTGTTTAAGACTAAGTTATTTTCCTTTTTTGCTTAAAACGCCTAAGTAGTTTCCTTTTTGTTGTTTTGCCGATTTGTTTCGTTGTTTTACTTTTATTTTGGTATTTTTCTTTTAATTTTCCCTCTTGGGAGACCCTAGAAGGTCACGCCGTCGAGCTGTTTATAAAGCTCCCCTTCGGCTTTGTAGTCAGCAACTTTTTACCCCATATCAATAAAATCGGCAGTTCTCTTTCAAGTCAAGTCTTGAAATCCTTTGCTCGTTCTTTGTGTGTGGAATCACGCTTAGCTCGAGTGCTTGCTGTATCAGAGAGCCCCTCATCCTCTCTGTGGTGCCATCGTTCCATCATCCGTCCCATAAACCGATCCAACGTGAGAGTGTCTCTAGACCAGCACGTTTGATCCCATCCCGTGAGCCTCTCACCATCTGAGGTTCACACCATTTTCTTTCACTTCTCTTGGAGGAAAGGTTGACAATTCTATCAAAGATGGCAAGGGTCCTTTCTTATATCGAATGTGTGGAGAGAACTACCACCGCGTAGGAGACTTGCTCCCATTGCCTGGAAAAAGTCCAGCGTTTTTACAGTTTTACATCCACGATACCGCAAATGAAATAGCTAATAGGATTGCGACATACGGGTATTTGATCCATTCTCAAGTTTCGATATTTATTTTGTTGTTATTACCACTATATATTCTTGAATTGTATTTGATACAGGCAAGGCGCATCCACCGGCAGTATTAGAGAGTCGATTGTTGCTCAGCTTAAATGTATGTTAGACAGACACAACTGTCACGTTAAAGCTTTCCGAAGTGCACGGGATCGGCTTGATCTCGCCAACACTAAGATCAGTTTAAGGTTAACCCCGTCGTGTGATAGGAAGTCTGATGCAAGAGCTACTAATCTTCCGTCCGCTGACGAGGTGTCTGCTCTACTCCCCGGCGATTTCGATATCAGAGCCGAGAAACAAGATATAGTTATCCAGACTAATACTGGAAAGCTACATAGAATAAATGAATTACACCCCGCGTATTTGGCTCTTCAGTATCCATTGATGTTTCCTTACTTTGAGGATGGCTTTAGGCTAGGAATAGACATTGGATTTATAGACACGGAAGGAAGGAAAAGGAAGCACATAACTATGCGCAAATTTTTTGCTTTTCGCATTCACAAACGTTTCGCTGAATCACCGATCATTGTGATGTCGTGAAGGCTTTACCAGCAGTTTTTGGTGGATGCATACACAATGGTTGAAACTAACAGGCGTTCTGATATCTATTTTTTAACCAGCAAAAACTGCGTTCCGAGAATTTTGATCAGATTCAAAAAACTGTTGACAAGGGTGGTTCCGATATCTCGGGACAGTGATGACGAATCTTTATACCATCGTCTTTTACTGGTGGTACGAGGTATTTATTGCAACATTACTTAGATACAATGACGACGTGCAGGCACTTTGGTTTCCCTGATCTTTTTATATTTACGTACAATCCCAAATGGCCCGATATTACTAGACACTTAGACAGACACGGTCTAAAAGCCGAGGATAGACCAGACATATGTTGCCGAGTGTTCAAGATGAAGCTAGACGACCTCATCTATCAATTGATGAAGAAGGATGTGTTGGGATGCGTTGCTGCTGGTAATTTAAAATTCAAATGTGTTCATTGTCTATTATGAGTATTGTGCTATAATCAAGGTTTTTTTATTGACTACCATTTTATATAAATATATATAGCTATATACACCATCGAGTTTCAGAAGAGAGGATTGCCTCATGCACATATTGTGCTTCTTTATGAAGCTTGATCACAAGCTACCCACTGCCGATGATATAGAATATATCATTTGTGCAGAAATACCTGATAAGACGACTGAGCCACATTTGTATGACGTTGTTGGTGATGTAATGATACATGGACTGTATGGCGCACTCAATAAGGGTAGTGTTTGTATGGCCAAAGGAAGATGTACAAAGTTCTTCCCAAAATCGTTCAGTCCATACACTAAAATCGATGATGTGGGATATCATAGATATAGGAGACGCGATGATGGCAGGTTTATTACCAAGAAGGGTTTCAATTGTGATAATGGTTATGTGGTCCCTTATAACAAAGCCCTAACACTCCGTTATCGAGCCCACATAAATGTTGAATGGTGTATGCAGTCACGCTCTGTCAAGTACCTCTTCAAGTACATTCATAAAGGGTCGGATTATGTTCGTGCCACCGTCGAGAATGACGACATTAACGATGAAATTAAGAAGCATTTTAACTGCAGGTGATCTATTTTTCTATTATATTATTCTCGATGGGTTGCTTCATCAGCACGTTTGTAATTTAATTAGTTTTGGTTTGTCAGGTATATTTCAGCTTGTGAGTCTACATGGCGGCTTTTGTCTTTCTCGATGCACTACCGAACGGTTTCTGTTGTGAAACTTCCGTTTCATTTATCGAACTAGTAGCAGGTTATATTTAACGAAGATGATCCGGCAGAGGATGTGGTTAAGCGTCACTCGGTTGGTCATTCTAAGTTCATCGCTTGGATGGAATGCAACAAGAAATATGAGTGTGCTAGGGATCTAACGTACGCGAAACTCCCTTCGAAGTTTAGTTGGTTTGGGCCTTCCCGAATGTGGAAGCCAAGGGCTCGATCGCACTTCTCCCTGGGAAGAATAACGTACGTCCCTATCTCCGTTGGTGAGGCCTATTATTTGAGACTTCTCTTAAACATAGTGAGGAGACCAAAGAGTTTCGAGGATATAAAAACCGTGAAAGATACTTGATATCAAAGCTTCAAGGAGGCTTGCTATGCATATGGTTTGTTGGATGATGACAAAGAATACATTCATGCAATTAACAAGGCCGATCATTGGGCGTCTCAGAAATATATTCGTAGGTTATTTGTAATCATGCTGATTACAAATAGTATTGTCATACCATCGAGGGTTTGGGAGGCAACTTGACATATCCTTGCTGGAGATGTTCTGTACTAAACCGGGAACTGAGGTACAATAATTCTTAAGGGTTATACCTTTATACAATAATTGGTATATTGCAGTTTGTTACGCAACCTAATTTATGCTAAAATTAATGTAGAGCTGACGCTATTGGATGATCAGATCAAAAACTATGCCTTGGTTGAGATAGAGAAATTGCTACTTACCAGCGGGAGTTCGCTTGCAAATTTATCCCATATGCCGTTCCCAAACGACATGGTCATTCAAGCGCACCGTAATCGACTTATTAGAGACGAGGAAAGTTATGATCACGAGTTTTTGCGACGTAAACATGACGAGTTGTTAGCAACTATAACAGATGAGCAAAAAGGAATTTATGATAAAATATTGACCGATGTGCAGCAAGATAGTGGATGGATGTTCTTTGTGTATGGTTCTGGTGGTACTGGAAAAACATATCCCTAGAGTCTGTTTGGGGCTGCTCTACGTTCAAAATGACTTATTGTTCTTAAAGTTATGTCGAGTGGCATCGCGGCGTTGTTATTACAAGGAGGAAGAACCACTCATTCTAGGTTTGGAATACCTATTGTGGTCAACAAGTTTACGACGTGTTGCATGAAGACTGATTCTAATATAACGGAATTGGTTAGGAAGATCAAGTTGATAATATGGGATGAGACATTGATGATGAACAAAGATTGCTTTGAAACTCTAGATAGGACGCTACGCGACGTCGTAAAATGTGCTAAGCCATTTGGTGGTAAGGTAATCGTCTTTGGTGGAGATTTTAGGCAAATCTTGCCGGTTATACCTAATGCTGGGAGGGTAGAAGTTGTCATGGCGACTTTGATTCGTCACCTCTTTGGAATCAATGTGAATTGTTAAAGCTTACAAAGAATATGCGGCTCATACCAGGAGATAGTAGTAAGGAGATGCATGAGCTAGCGGAATTTTCGAAATGGATATTAGATATTGGTGACGGGAAGATAAATGGGAACAGTCTAGGCAAATCCGAGGTTGACATTCCTGAAGATATGTTGATTATGGATGATGGAGATCCAATTAAAGCAATCGTTACTGAGGTTTATGGACGACTGTATGCAGGGAAACCAGATCCAAAGTTTTTCCAAGAAAGAGCGATTTTAAGTCCAAGGAACGATGATGTCGAGGTCGTAAATAATTACATGTTATCGCAGCTACCAGGTAATTTTATAGTATTATTTTTTCAATTCGAGTTTTTACTTGCGACCGTTAATACTGAGTTTATAGCGTGTATAATACCGATCGTTTTGCATACATCAGGTGATGAAAGGACTTATCTAAGTTGTGATAGTATTGATACAACTGATCGGGATATTGATACCAACGAGACATCTGAAGTATTGTCCCTGACATCGGGGCCAAAAGTCGAAGGTGTACCAGGTAATATGATTTATACTCATGAGTTTCTTAATTCAGTGAAGTTGTCCGGATTGCCAAACCATGAGATATGATTGAAAGTTGGAACACCAATAATGCTTCTCCGAAACATTGACCCTAAGAATGGTATGTGCAATGGAACGAGATTGCTTATAACCCAGCTGGCTAATTATGTTATCGAAGCTAATGTCATTACGGGTGACAAAGTTGGAGAAAATGTTCTTATACCTCGGATTTTCGTTTCTCCATCGAAAGCAAGGCTTCCTTTCAGGATGAGGCGTAAACAGTTTACAATCACTCTGGCTTTTGCGATGACCATAAACAAGAGTCAAGGTTAGACTCTTGCAAAAGTAGGAGTGTTTCTGCCAAGACCGGTTTTTACGTATGGCCAATTATATGTTGCTTTATCAAGGGTAACAACGAGGTCAGGGTTGAAGATCTTGATAATGGATAAAGACAATAAACCGCAACGGAAGACTTTGAATGTTGTTTACGCTCTTCTTAATGGTATCTATACTATATTGTTTATGCATGTATTTTCTCTTCCTTACTTGGATGTTATAACTTTGGTTCGTTTATTCAGTAACAATATTGTGTTTTTTGTTCAAATTCTTGCATGTATTTTTTTTTTGTTAACATTCTTGCATGTATCTACAAATTTTTATTACATTACAAAGTATATCGTTATTGGATTTGCTAAACAGTTGGTTCAATCGATCACGTGTTCAAATTTCTAGCATCATTTTTAAAAAAATGTTTACAGTTTATTTATCACACTTTCCATTAGAAAATTTTAATTTGGTTTTGAGGTCAACATTATGTGTTTAACATCATTGAACTCAAGTAGCTTGCACATTTGTGCGGGCCCAGCCCTAGTTAAAAAGTTAAAAATAGTGATGAAATTAGGAAAATTATTAAAATATTTGCATTGAAAATATAAAATGATATTTGTAAATAAACAAAACTTTATAAAACGTCACTTAATATAAAATGGAGGTAGTAATATTATGTTTTAGTGTGTTTGATGAAAGCAATTTCATAGTGGGTAAATAATTTTTAGAACCATATGAATAAAACAAAACACGTAAATTTGTTCTTTTTTTTGTTTACAAAGCAATACATTATCTAATGGGGATTTAGGCATGACCATAAAAATGATCGATATTAATTGTCTAACCATAACAAAATTGTGGATATGATATTCTGTGTGTGAGTTGTGATAATACCAAAATTGACTCTACTTGAAGATAGAGAAAACGTTTTGTAGGCTATAAGGTGCTGACATCGTTGCTTGTACTGTTAATTTTCTGTATCTTAAAATTTCAGTATCGGTTATGCATTATTCTATGTTACTAAAACGTATGTACTATACTATTGTGTTGTTGTTTATGCTATACAGTTTTCATGTTTAGTAGTACTAGGTGATCGGTGTACACCGTGTACGAGTTATAAAATATTTTATATATTCAATATATAATTATATTGTATATTGAAATTGATCTATTTGTACATAATTAATTATGTATTAATAATATCATTATATGAATATTTAATAATAAAAATAACGATAAATCAAATGAAAAATGTTATAAATTTCAATAGAAATTGAACATAAAAAGCCATTAAGCAAGATTTTAAAATACTTCCTTAAATAAAAAGTGTAAATATGATTAATAAACAAACTGAAAAATATTAAAACATATTATAATTTTTTTTAAAAAATTTATAAACAAAAATAGTTGTAATAAAGTATTGATTAATTTTTTTTATATATTATGTAAACGTTATATTCTTATACATATATATTTTTAATATTTAACAATAATCACACAAACGTTTCATATCATTTTGTGTCTTTTGAAACTAATTTATTTAAAAAAAAAAAAAAATTCTACCGTTTACAGTAACATATAATTGCAAATGTAAAGTTATATTAAATAATGATTAAATTCCTATAATATTTCTTGATTATTATATATACTATACTTTTTTTTCTCCTCACACAATATAATCTTGCCAATTTATATATTTTAAGTATATATTTTTTCTTGACCTATTGCTAATTAAAGCAAAATGGATTTTACATTCTTTACTAATCATAAGAGCGGGTAGATGGTTGGCCCGCTCTTGGACATATAGAGATTTTAAAAAAATTTAAAAATTATTTAATAACTAAAATTAAAATTTGACTGTAATCGAGGTTAACAAGATGCATGCACGACAAGTTCGCATGCGACTTTTGACTTTTGCATAATTAATATTTATAAAAATTACAAAGAATTTTTTTAAAATTTAAAATATAATATTTTAATTTATCATGAAAATAAATATAGTGCATTGGATAATCTATTAATAATTTTCATTTTCAATAAAAATTAGTTATAAAATTTGTGAAATCATATTTTATAAAATTCTCCGGTAGCTCTCCGCTCATCTCTTTGAACAATATTGAGGAATTGGTTTGATGAAGAAAATAAATTTATTATGGTTGGCATGCAAGCATGTGTTCATTCTAAAATTTGAGCCGCACATGCGTTTATTATAAAATTTGCTTCTTAAAATTTTTTAATGACTCCGTAAAACAAAGCACGAGAATATTAGGGAAAACAAACTGTAGAGATTTATTTTTATTTTTACTTCTACTTCTTATTCATATTTGTTTTATTTTATTATAATTTATGTTTTCATCCACTTACATTTAATTTTATTTCTGATCTCAAATTCTCGATCTACAATGAGACTGTATATGAATATGATATAAACTTTTTATTTATTTAAAAAATAATAAGAAATAAAAATGGTATAGCGTATTTACTATCATATTGAATAATATATTATTATTTTTTATATAAAAATATAATATATATCGGTTGTAAATTTTCGTAATCATATTTTATGCAATTTATTATGTAAAAGCAAATTGAAATCATAGTAATTATTATTTTCTGTTAATTTAAATTTATCAATTTTAGTGTTATAATCTAGTGTATTCATGTTTTAATTTTATAATTTATTTAATTTTAAGTCGACCAATCAAAATATTTCGTTTATTTTAGGAAATTTGACATGTCATATTTACAAGTCATCAAAAGAATACACTAACTTTGATTTTAGAGATGACAAGTTAGTTTTTTCACTAAAAAGAATTCTCAAATAATAGGAAGGAGGATATATGTTCAATTGAGGAGGTTAGCTTACCATAATGATGTTTTGAACATGAGACAAAAATCTTAGATTTTATACTGTCGAGATTCGCGTTTATGGTTTCTTTTTTTTACTAATTTCACCAAATTGAAATAAATTCACCAATTTATCAACTCTATGTTATTTTCTTATTAATTCTTTATCCGTTCTATACTATTCTACAACTTCGGATATATTCTTCTCCACACGCATGTTTTTTCCGTCTTTGGTGCTTCAATTTATTCAACTCTATTTAAGACACGTTACTAGTATCACTATTGAATAAAATGGACGCGATCCATATTATTTGTATGAAGAAATGTTATCGTAAATAGTATAGTACGATATTATAGTTCATCACTAAACCTGCTATTTTATTCTATGTGTATATCTATATACATTGTCGATGCTATTCGTTTGAACTAATGTTATCGGATGTCAAAAAAAAAAAAAAACTAATGTTATCGTATATAGTATAGTATGACACTAGATCTGTTATAGTATACTATTCTATATGTATTTATATAAATTGTCGTGTTTTTTATTCGTGATACTATTCATCTGTTTAAAAAATTCGCGTCTGTTTTTAAAAATTTAAACTATGTTAAATATATAAAAAAATATGTTTTTTTAATAATATTGCAAAATTTAATCAATTACTAGTACGAAATTAAGGAAAAAACCAGATTAATAGAGGTGAACATATATATATATATATATATATATTTTTTTTTTGTTTTTTAAATACAAAAACTTCTTCAATATCTCTCTTTCTTTTTCTAGTTCTACTTCCGTTATTTCTTCTTTATTTTAGGGATAAAATAAACAAAAAACTGTGTCAATTGGTTATTCAGTTTATTACTACATTATGATGGCTATTAGCTTAAATAGTGAGTCCAATATGGTTACTACACTAATTGATCCTTATCTAATACATTATACCCTAGGTGATAGCCGGCGCCCTGTGCACAGTGAGAAATTTATATTTTTTCAAGTAAGTGAATTGGAATTTAAAATATAATTATAATTATTTTCATAAAAAAGTTCATTAAATTTTTATTAATAAACGTGATTAATAAAATCATATTTAGTTTTATTTAAGTGAAGTTGAATTTATTTATTATTTAGTTTTATATAATTAAAAAGTTAAACTATAGTAAAATACTTTAGTCCAGTTTTTTATATAATAAATTGTTATGTTGAAAATATAGTATGAAAAAGTTTAAAATTTGTAAAATATTTAAATAATTAGAAACATAAATGAAGAGATATCAAAAATAAATTATGAAAAAAATATCTGAAATAAATAATAATATGATTTGTAAAATAAAAGACTAACATATGTTTTTAGAGACATTTATTTTTAAAATAAAATTAAAAAAAAAAATTAAACAGGGCAAATCAGCATATTAATGTATATTTTGCTCCAATGTTTGACTATAATCAAAGAGTATTGACTGTAAGCCTGTCGATTTGTAAGTTATGTATTACTAATGAGTTATGTACATGTAAATAAAAATAGGAAACAAAGTAGGAGGTATTCATACTTACATCGATATGAATGATTGTATTTCAGGAATCTTAGGATCAAATAGACTTTGAGAACATCCACATAAATTACAGATATGTGCGCATAGATTTGAAAGGTTTTAGGTCAGAAATTGAGCTAAAGATGACATGATAACTAAGGGGGGGTTATTGGGAGAAGGATTTTAAAGAATTTTTAAAATTTTGAGATTTCATCATTAATTGTTTATAGATTCTTAAAATCTAAATAGAATCATTGTTATTGGTTTAAAGATTTTAAAATTCCATCCATTCTATTAAAATCTTGTGTTATTGGGACAAGTATTTTAAACATTTAAACTCAAAAACAAGATTTAATAAGACTTTCAAAATACTACCTATATGGCTTAGATTCTCAAAGTCATTCTAATAAAAATATTTTGATAGATTTTCTAAATATACAAACTTTTTACAAATCTAACAAAATTTCTTACAAATTAAACAAATCTCTCAACTCTTAAAATCAATCAAACTTTTAAAAATCATTCTCCCAATTACCCCTCCTAAAAGCTTTAAAAGATTGGGGAAATATAAGATTTTATGAAATGATGAATGTACAAGAGGAAGAATAGGGTTTTCAAACAAGTAAATTTTTATATATTTACTTGGTAAGCAAAATCGGATTTATTTGAATTTGGTAAGTAAACTCGAATTTATTTTCGATAATCCTAAAGAGGGTAGGTCTTTTTAATTAGAGTTATTAATTTTGATGCTTCTTTAAGAAATATCGGATTATACTTAAAAGATTTTTTTTTTTTTTGTCAACAGCTTCAGCTCTTAGAATGGTTCGGAATCCAAACCGGTGGAACTGAATTTACATAATCTAAACGATAAAGGTAGTCCCAAGCACCTCGTGCTAGCTTGTCTGCCTTTGTGTTTTGTGCGCGTGGGATGTACGAGATTGAGAAAGTCGTAAACTCCTTCTTGCTTGTCACGTACTCCTCCAAATGTAGTGTGAAAGCCGGCCATTCTTCTGGGTTAGATACCATTTTCACCAATTCCGAGCAATCAGTGGCGAAAGCCACTGTCCGACGTCCCGCATTAAGCATACAATGCATAGCCCATATCAAGGCTTCTAGCTCTGTATGTAGTGGAGAAATGCTTCTTCAAACATTTCGTGCTCCCATTAATGTTTCTTCCATCTGTACTCCTTGGCAATGCCATCCCAATCCAGAGTTAGCCGTTGTAGCTTTCCAAGAGCCATCTATTTGACAGCATAATCCGACATGAAGATTCCGTGTTACCTCAGAATTAATTTGTTGTGAGTGTTCCACCTCGTCCTCCGATTGTGCTAGTGTCCACGCCACTGCTTCCGCTTTTGCCAAATGCACCACCTCTCGTGGGTCTCGATCTATGTTAAAACATCATATATCCCTTATATTATTTGCAATTAATTCAAACCTTTTAATTTTAAAAAGAAATTAAAAACTTTCTTAAAGTTTATGTTTTATTTTAAGACCATTCGGTTACATTAATCGTACTCAATACATTTAATTACATATAATTGGTTTTAGGTATATCATTTTTCTTTTCTTTGTTAAAACACCATATATCCTCTATATTCTTTGCACTAAATATTATTCAAACCTTATAAAAAATAAAAAGAAAGTGTTTGGTTGCAATTAATTTGACCATATTGAAAAAATCGGATTTTATGTTTTATTTTGAGACTAATCTCTTTTTTTCCTTATTAAAACACAATTAATTTGATATAATTGGTTTGGGATACATAAAAAAATAGAAAGACAAACATATGAAATATCTTTGTGAACATGGTTGTGAAATATTGATTGTAACCTAGAAAATATGTTTTAATTTGTTATATTTTATAAGTTTTTTTATTGAAATAACACATATCTAAGTTTTTTTTATTGTAAACATATTTTCCGCATAAGCAAAAAATAGTATTGTATATATAATAAATTGTGTATAAATTATATTTCATTATCTCATAAAATATCACATAACATAAAATTTGATTTTAAAGAATCCAAAAACTAAAACATCATTTTCTGGTTATATTAAAAGTAATAAATAGATAAAAGCATATAATATAATTAGTTTAACAAAAAAAAATCGTATTAAAATAATAGAAAAATAAGTGTGGTGGTGACACATCAGTAAAAAGGCAATACAGTAAATATTTCAAAAGATAAACGTACTCTTTAAAAATGTTTCTCAAGGATTTGTTAAACAGGTTCATGAACAAATGTCGTCTACCAAAACTAAGCTGGACCAGATTAGTAAATTCGACCAGACTATTATAAATAATACCGGTTCGATCTTAGAAACAATATTAAAACATATACCGAAAAGGGAAAGGAAGAATGAATGCGTTCTGATAGAAATGGGGTCCACTTGTTCGTCCTCTCAATACAAAACGTTTGTTGCGTCTTGAATCGGATTCGCACTACCCACAAAGCCTCGTCACTCCAAGATCAGCTCTCAATCGCCGAATCACCGCCGCAAAATTCCGCCAGAAAATTCAGACTCCGGAGCTAAAACATGGCGTCTTCGGATCTTCCTTGCTGCGGAACCACGTTCTGGCTCTTCGTCGTGATAATCATAGCTCTTGTGGCGTTCGCTGGGCTGATGGCAGGTTTAACGTTGGGTCTCATGTCTCTTGGACTAGTCGATCTCGAAGTTCTCATCAAATCCGGCCGTCCTCAAGATCGAATCAACGCCGGTGAGGAATTTTTTTTTTTTTGATTTTGTTGAAATTGGGACTTCAAATTTTGTTCATGATGGTTCTGGCGAATTTTGAAAGAAGCCAAATTGAAGAACGTTTGTTTAATGTTTTTGTTCTTAGGTAAGATATTCCCAGTAGTGAAGAATCAGCATCTTTTGCTCTGTACACTTTTGATAGGAAACTCTATGGCTATGGAGGTAATCGCTTTTGTTTTTCTTTTTAGGTTTCTCTTTTACTAAACATTATGATGCAAAGACTTGATGCTTCTCTTCACATTCTTTCTCTTAGGCATTACCAATATTCTTGGATAAAATTGTGCCTCCATGGGCTGCTATTGTTCTCTCAGTGACTCTTATACTGGTGTTTGGAGAGGTTGCAACATCTCTTACCTTTTAGTTTTTCTCAATACTGTTTCCATTTGTATAGTTTGATCGTAGTTTCCTTGAATCTCTGCAGATAATGCCACAGGCGGTTTGCACACGGTACGGGCTTAAGGTTGGAGCGATAATGGCTCCTTTTGTCCGTGTTCTTCTTGTAGTATTCTTCCCTATTTCATATCCAATCAGTAAGGTAGAGAGAAGTGTGAACCAAATTGTCAGTTTTTTTTAAAATCACTGGGATTGTAATTCCTTTTCTGGTTTAGTTGAAATGCTCGGCTAAATCTATTTTTATTGCAGAGTGTTTCTTGATTCTGAGACACATTTGTTGCTTACAGGTTCTTGATTGGATGTTGGGAAAGGGACATGGTGTTCTTTTACGGCGAGCAGAGCTGAAGACATTCGTGACTTTCCATGGAAATGAGGTTTGCATTTAACTTAGTTAGTGCCTTATGAGACCTTGCAACTGAAAACTGAAGAACCGTTGTTACGTTTTGACAGACATTTTGTACATAATTGTTTTTATTAGGCTGGGAAAGGTGGAGATCTAACGAACGATGAGACTTCTATCATCACAGGTGCACTTGAATTAACAGAAAAGACGGCAAAAGATGCAATGACTCCCATATCCAACGCCTTCTCCCTTGATCTTGATTCAACTCTTAACTTGTGCGTGTATAGTTTTTTGTGTTTGTTTCCTTTTATCTCCTATATTGACACTTATTGCTTACTATAAACTTACAATCTGCTATCAATCTACAATACAGGGAAACTTTGAATACAATAATGTCAGTTGGTCATAGCAGAGTTCCAGTTTATTTCAGAAATCCAACACATATAATTGGGCTCATTCTGGTACCTATCTCTCATATCGATGCTATATTACTTTTAGTTAGTTGATGTTTTTGTATTGTCTAGCTTAAATATAAGTCCAAAAAACAAAGACTTTAAGTACCCAAAAGATATAAACGATATAGAACATCATCTTTGGTTTCGGAGTTTCTAGAGTTTCGAGAAAGACTATCTTGTAACTAGGTTACTCTTTCAATGATAAAGAGTACTTTACTTACGAAGGGGTTATGACCTTTTCCTTCACAGCATGTAACGGTGTCCCCTTTTGCTGGTGCAGGTTAAAAATCTCTTGGCGGTTGATGCAAGAAAGGAAGTTCCTCTGAGAAAAATGATCATGAGAAAGATTCCACGGTAAATGACTGACTCTCTCTAATGCTTTAATTCACATTCTTGACATTGTTTACGATCAGGTTTCGTATAGCATTTACACAGACTTCATATTTTCTTATTTTCAGCGTCTCTGAGACAATGCCACTATACGATATCCTAAACGAGTTCCAGAAGGGTCACAGCCACATTGCAGTTGTCTATAAGGATCTCGACGAGCATAAGGGATCACCAGAAACAAGCGAAAATGGTAGCGAGCGCAGAAAAAACAAGAAAACTAAAGACGAACTGTTTAAGGACAGTTGCAAAAAACCAAAAGCTCAGCTTGAGGTATCAGAGAAGGAAGGTATGACTAACTCCTCATGAATCTTCAGTGTCAGCAACATAACATCCCCATAGACAAAACATGTTAGCTTAGATGTTACTTATGGAATTTTTTAGTATTCAAAATCGAAACCGGAGATGTAAAATCCGGCAAGAGCGAGAACGGTGAGGAGCAGCAAGGGAAAACGATTCTATCGGCTGCTCCGGCCAAGAAAAGACATAGAGGCTGTTCGTTCTGCATTCTGGATATAGAGAATTCTCCTATACCTGATTTCCCTCCCAATGAAGAGGTTGTAGGAGTTATCACCATGGAAGACGTCATCGAAGAGCTTCTACAGGTAAACTCTTTTTAGCAATTAGAGAAGTTAACTGAAGAATCATAAGCTGAATGTTTTTTTGTTATTTTTTGCTCTGATTTTTTTCAGGAAGAGATCCTTGACGAAACCGATGAGTATGTTAACATTCACAACAGGATAAGAGTCAACATGCATGCTTCTCAGGAGAATGTACCAAGCGTGATAACCTCGATTACGCAATCATCATCGGGTTCCACTAGTCCGAACCGAACATCTCATATGGCCACACCAGATTCAAGTCCTACAAGGAAGCCTTCAGATTCTTCACACTATACGGCTCCAAAACATGAAGAGTGCATCCAAACTTTATGATAAGATAGATAGTTAAGAAATATATGAATTATTTAAAACACTCATTTCTCTTTTGTTAATGTTTTGGTGTTTTGAGATAAAAAAAGACGTCTACTTTGTACGTAAAGAAAACGGATTGATCTTTTACCAAGGAAAAAAGCTATAATTAATTCAAGATTATATACAAGTTCATTTTGGTACATTCTACTTAAACCAATAAAAAATAGAATGTCACACACACCACTGTTATGTAAGATTGATCCAACGACCAAACCAGACAACATTGACTCATAATTGTTTGTGCCATTTCCACAAATAACAAAAATCATTTCATTATGGCTCCATCAGCAGAACAAAGACCATTTCTAGAACTTGAAGATGATCATCGGCACACTTCAGTTATGTAATCTGTTGGCAATGTTGAGGCAATCTCTCCTTGGTACATGATTCGTCCTTCTGTCCTTCTATGAAATAGAAAAAAAAGTATTTTAAACATGTAAATATTGTCTTAGTATTTTATGATATCTTAGTGAAGATAGTTCATATATATATATATATACGTTGACTTATTTTTTAAAAAACTCCCTTTTCTTTGATTAATGTTTTGGTACCTTGTAGGTAAAGAAACGGATGGATCTTTTACCCAAAGCAAAAAACCGAATACAAAATTTTACTTAAAATAAACAAAATTAGTATATATATATCACAGTATTATTACTACTCATAGCTTTTAAGTATTAGCAACATCCCATAGACAAACATGAAAACCACATGTTAGCTTAATATTTTTTGGAATTTAGTATTCAAAATCGAAACCGGAGATAATCGAGATCAAAATTACATACTTGTTTTTGGTACATTCAACTTAAACCAAAAGAAATAGAATGAATGTACCAATAATATCTTCCGCGCGGTAATTAAACCGTTTAGCTACAATCTCTTGAGAAACAAAGAAGCAGAGGAGTTCCTTATCAATCCTCTGTTTTGCTCTAATAAGCTTCACTGTCGCTTATGCTTCAGCTCAAACATGCATAGAGAACCGTAAGAATTTCATACCTAACGATGCAAATCGCCGTCTCATCCTCTCTTCTCTTCCTTCCGATGCTGCGGCTCAAGACAGTTTCTACAACGGTTCGATTGGAGAAGAACCGGACCGGGTCTATACGCTGTAGAGTTGTACATCCCAGACGTGTCACCTAAGAAATCTATCTTGATCAATGTGAGTGTTGTTATACTTTTCTTGGGCCTCTTAGTTCTCTTCTCTACTTGTTTGGAAGAGAAAAGTACCAAATTTAAGTCGGATTTTGTCAAGGAGGAAAGTAAAGATACTTGTTTACGAGTTTGTCCCCAACAAGAGCCTAAATTACTTCCTCTTTTGTATGTGAAATTAGCCTTTCTTTTTATATGTACATTCATGAATTTTATAAAAGCTTCTTATTGAAATATGTAAGTAGCTAATGACTACTTCGACTAGCCAAAAGTACGGTACAACATTATCGTGGGAATTCTATATCTTCATCGGTAGAATATAACTCATTACCGCGCGGAGGATATTATACATTTAGAACTGAATTAAGATAGATGGAATTTTAAAATAAAACTTTATTTATTAATATAGAATAGTTTAAAAGGGTACATAAACTAAAGAGCCTAGTTTGACAAAAAAAAAAAACTAAAGAGCTTAAACGCATAGATAAGAGCACAAAATGACATTCTCATTGCTTTCACCTAACTCCAATTATCGTCTCTACCTCATCCTTCGATTCTCCTTCTCCATCTCCATCTCCATCTCCATCTCCATCTCCATCTCCATCTCCATATTCTTCTTCATATTCAGAATTCATAATCATAATCGTCTTCATCTTCATAATCATCTTCTTCTTCATCTTCTTCTTCATCTTCATATCCATCTCCATATCCATATGCGTATCCATCTGAAAAGTCATGTGCTTTTATTTTTATATCATCTGATTCTTCTTCTTCGGTCTTCACATATAGAGCATAGATGCTTGAGTTAAGTAGCTTTGAATCGTAAACATTAAGATCCTCTGCTTGGTCTGCAAAGGCGTAGAAACTACTACAATCATCTACAAAGACGTGGACTATATATACTAGGATTCTTGGACGCTTCATGGTAATCTCCAAAACCTTGGATTTCAACTCGCTGAACAGTGTTCCTTTCGGGATTGTAGTAGAAAACATAAAACGGTTGTTTAGATGTATAAGAGGCCATAGACAAAACGACTTCACCCGTAGCAATCACTCCAACGACGGAAACGTAATGAACTAAGAACATATCATCCCTCAAAATGTAGGCATATTTCGACCATTCCTCTTTCTCGACATCTTCTAGAACCCACACACGCAACTCAATGACATCATCAGCGTTATCATCATAATATACCACACCTAATTTACCTTTATAGTTTATCAACTCACAAAAGCTCTCTGGATAAATAAACTTGAATTTCTCAGACCTAACATCAAAGCAAACTATCACAAAATACTCAGTCTCAGACATGTCGTCTAAATCAGTGAAAGGCATATTCTCATACATGTCAGCTAAGTAGTACAAAACCCCATTGATGCATATCCCTTCACTCAAACCCTCGTGTTTTATGGAACATCTGATTTTTTATACCTCCTTTCTCCAGTTCCTAATCTCAGTATTCTATGATGATCAGGACCACATGGATAAGCCATGAACAATACCTTAAATTGCTTGCCAATCGGATCAAACCCTATAAAGCTATACGCCCTTCTGTACCTGATGAGTTTTGGTAAGGTCGCATACCGTCCCGTTTTAGGGTTACATATCACAGGCACTCCACTGTAATCCTCATTTTTGATCCACATACCATAGAAATAGATCAAACCAGAGGCATAGCCACACGCAAATTGTCGGTCGTCACGATGATAGATCCGCATACTCTCTGGAGGGAACTTCATATGAAAGTCGGCGGGTAATACAAGAGAAGAAGACGACTTCTCATATGGACGCTGATGTTGAGGCAACGAGAAGATGCTCCACAGTCCCTTTTCTTCTATGGCGAATATGATACGCGGCTTAGCGGAGGATCTGGTCAAGAACAATTCTCTGAAATCTGGACGGCCAAATTTGGACTCCCACAGCTTTGACAAGCAATGAAACCTCGCGATTGATTTTGCAGGTAATCTCGAGAATATCTCCATGATGAGATCATTCGGGATAGAATCTGAATTCATGATTCCTGATCGAGAGGAGAGAGATGTCAGACCTAGCTCTCTATTAAGAGACCTAGCTACCTTTTTTCCTTATATAACATGACAAATAAAAAAATAGTCAGGAAAAAAAAACGAAAAACAATTCATCATTTTTTTTTTCTAGGGCGGCGGGTAACCTTTAGTCCCTAGAAGTACCGAAAATTGTTACTTTTGTGTACGTAAAGGATGGATGGATGTTTTACCAAAAACCCTAATACAAGTTTTACATTCTTCATTTTTTGGTACATTCTCTTTTTTTTTTTTGTAACTAAAATTATATTATCAATTAGTGTGAAACCCCATTCAGCCCCAAGAAAAAAAAGAAGAAAAAATAGTAAGTCATCGAGCGTTTGTTTTGTGGTGTTAATAAACTTGTGTTATCATAACACCGCCGCCAAAATAATCAATTTCAGAGTAGGGAGAGAAAGAGTTCGAGTCCACGGTAGGGGCACTAAGGTGGGACTTAATTAAAACATTTATTATATTTTTTAATTAAAATTGTTTATGACTATAAAAAAAACATTGTTTATCCATAAAAAAAAAAATCTAAAACATGAAAAAGCAAAAAAAAACATTTAAATTGAGTAATAATTTTATTTTGATTTGGGGCTCGGTTTAAGTTTAAGCCCATTTTACATAAAAAATAATTCATCATTTTTATTAGTTTCAATTAATTATTAGCTGATAAAAAATCAAACTCTACAAATGCTTCCTTCGTCATTTCCTTTTTGTCTGTGTTTTTTTAAAAAATTCGTTATTATTCACCAAAGAATTAAAACAAGTAAAACATGTCACTTGTTTACGTTAGATTTTATTTTATATTTAGATTTTATTTTATATTTATAATCTATAAATTCGAATATATTTAATTTTTATTTTCTTATTTTCACTAGATAACTAATGGATCAATTACTTAAAACAACTCTATTAATGAATGATACAAAATCGTATTGGTAAGGAGTTTTTTAATTGATTATCTTGTTTGTTTTATCAAAAAAAGATATTTA
The DNA here is from genome assembly GCA_020283515.1 of Alliaria petiolata. NCBI lineage: Eukaryota > Viridiplantae > Streptophyta > Magnoliopsida > Brassicales > Brassicaceae > Alliaria > Alliaria petiolata. The sequence goes on along the minus strand of JAHZTW010000001.1, from coordinate 6,141,960 downwards.
AAGACACAGATGAAACTGTGATAAAAAGGTTTCAAGTTATTAATTAACATGTAGTATATTTGTAACCATTTTTGGTTTTATTATTTATAACTCTTTTTTTCCCATCGTAGAAAAAAGTTTTGCTTCCGCCACTAATCGAGTCTCTGCAGTTTCAGTCGTATTTGATCAAGATGTTGTTGTCGTTGCGTTTTGGTCGTGTTTGTTGAGTTACGACGTGATTGTTGCTTGTAGTGTTGTTGCGTCGGATCAGTGGCGACATGAGGAGAGATGGATTTTGGGAGGGAGAATCAGGTTCTGAAATCCAGTTAATCAGATCACTGTCGCTGGAAAACTAAGAGCCACCGGAAGAGAGAGAATGAGAAGAAGAAGAGAAGAAGAAGAACCAGAATATGTGGTTGAGTAAGGGTTTTTGGGCGATTTCCCCATGGACCAGAGGGATCAAGAGGTCAATTTACATTCGGTTTTGTTGGTGTTTGACAACAATCACCGCAAACGGTTTTTACCGCTTTGAACCGCGTTAGATTCTTCAAAATAAAAAGCTCCTTCCCAGGAGCGTTTTTCGGTTGCGGACGGTTGCGGGTAGACAATTAAAAAAATAAAAATTATTATAAAGATATTTAAAATTAGGATATGTATTTAATAGTTTTTTTTAAATAACTTGAATATTATAATCATAAAATATAAACAAATTTGATAATTTTTGATCAATAATTTTTTATCATAATTTTATATTTATAAGATGCATAAACCAATTTTTCTTGATATATGTTCTAATCACTAATACATACATATTTAACAACTAAAATTATCATAATCTAATCTTAATCTCCAAATTTTTTTTTTTAATGAAAATCATAACTTTCATCCAAACTAAAAAAAATTAAGAAATAAATATAAATATTATACACATGTTATTTTTATGGTTTTTATTATTAATTATGTTGAACCAATAATTTTATATTTTCTCATAATAAATTACTCCCTCTGTTCCTTTATATTTGTTGTTTTAGAGATTCATTTTTGTTTCAATTTATTTGTTGTTTTTGACACTTTTTATGTAAAGTTAATAAAGTAGCATTGGAATCTGGATAAAAACTTTTTCCAACGATTCTCTTTCCAAAAAGTGACTACTTTCTTTATTTAAAAGATGATTGTAATTACTTTTTTTTTTGTAATTAAATGAGTTTTTTAATATGCGTGAATTATGTTAAAACAACAAACAATACGGAACGGAGGGAGTATATGTTTTTGATATTTTTTATAATTATATAATGTGTTTATATTGTTAATTTATTGTTTAATCTCTAGTGCTCCCGTAAGTCAACCAGTCATAAGTATTCCGCAAATGTATATGTTTCCAACCGCTATGACAGTCGTACATACAGTCTAGTAATGCTTTTAACTGCAATCACCCGCTTTCATAAATTTCCGCATCCGCAATCACAACTGCAGCGTTTAAACCAGTAAGACCCTAATAAAATAAACCATGAGGTGTTTATAACATTTTCACAAATATAGAAATATGTACAATACGTATAACTCTCGACTAATCTGGCTTAACGGGTCATTCACTCCAAGTTACAATATTAATTCAGATAATTTTCGAGCAATATATAAAACAATTAGCTAAAATTTAGCTTCTTTATTCATAACTTGATCGATTATTATTTTTTTTTTTTTGAACATATGCTAATCGATTATGATTAGTGTTCACCGAAAACCTAATGAATCTTTCTGATCAAAATAAAATTATTCCGAGAGCGGGGGACGTTACAACTCCACCTAAGCTTGATGATATCTGAATGGAGAGATAGATTATTATATATCTATCTATAATATAAATCTGAATTGACAATTGCATATAAATAAATTTCATGTTTTCAAAATTATTATTTGTGTTTTTTTTAATCCAAATTGTAATCTAATAAATGTCAATTTTGATTTCTTCTTTTCATCAACTATTATATAGTTTGTGTTTTTTTCATTATTAATTAAATATATTTTTTGTTTATAACCACTTTTATAAAAAATTGTTTCTCTTCACTTATGTTTTTTTCAAAAATATTTATATTGCTCAAAATCAAGGGTCATTTGATAGGAATACTTGATATAATGGTGTATCAAAGAAGTATGTTACATATCTAGATGAGCTGCCCTAAATAAAGAAAAAGAAAAAGTAGAAAATCCAACATATGATCATTTTTCAACAAAATATGTATGGAACAAAAGTTTAAAAATTTAGAATAAATGTTAATTGTACATGCGTCATTTCATTATAACTTGTTTTATCACCGTCATTAGTATTTGTGTCCTTTCATTATTCGTTAAGTATTTTTTCGTTTATAATTGATTTTATGAAAAGTTACATTTTAAGACTGAATAAATGCCAATTATATATGGTTACGTTTTTCATCATAATTTTTTTCTAACTTTTATTAAAGTTCATGTCTTTTCATTATTTATTAGGTATATTTTCGTTTATAATCGCTTATTTTATGAAAAATTGCATCTTTTAGAGTTTATGTTTTTTCAACTTTATAAAAAGACATAATGTTTTTAGGATCTAATTACTTTTTGTATATGTAGATTTAGTAAAAATCTTTATTATACTAAAATGAGGACACCATGAGACAATTAAAAAAATATTAATTTGAGCTTCACCAAACTAAATCAATCCCAAACCTCTTTTCTTGGATTTGATATATCTCACAACAATCCTAACGATTGATTTTGGAGGATGAGTCTTCGAGATTGCTATTAAGCGCAAGAACACGATTGAAGAGATTAAAGATGCAGCAGAGAAGATGAAAGATAATTTAGGTGATCAAAAATTGAGTTTTCTCAGTTGTCTAGAAAGATAAAGATGGAGTCTGTAAATGTCCAAGCAATCCTCAAAAGTATGGAAACAGTACTACGACCGTGATTTCAGTAGAAAGATTATGTGTTTAAGTAATTTCGGTCTCTACAGTTCTTCCAACGCTAATTGGTGAGACTTTTTCTCTTGTTACATTGCTCCAGATCCTCCAAAACTAGAGTACCTGCTAGGAATTTGTAGGTAACTTAATCTATATTTATCTAAATCATTAATTCCCTGCAAAATTACAAATCTATTAAAATTTGAAAGATAAACACTGCAAGAACCCAATAATTGCAATCTACAATTGTGTCTTTTCTCTTACATGCCTTTTGAGTTATAACTTCTTATATTTATTAGAAGTTATATTCTACAATTATGTATTTTCGTTACACGCTTTTTCGCTAACAACCGATTTTTATTAAAAGCTCCATCTCTTAAGAATTATGTCTTTTTAACTCGGGAAGACTAGCTATTTTCCCACGATAACTATGACCTAATATCAGATGTCTCCCAAACTATGACTATGTGCTAGATATCCATGAAAAACACAGTTAAAGATCCAGTTCTCTCCGAAAATCAAAGTTCGAACCTTGTATCTCCATAAAACAATAGTTTGAAACTTAAAAACCCGTAGACCTCGGTTTTGGCTGGTTTATTGTTTTGTAAACAACCATTAACCAACACTAAACCAAAACTAAACCCGATTATGACCCGATTACATCTAACTACCTGGTTGATATCCCGACCAAATCCCCAAACCCATAAATTCCCAAATTCTTAGAACCCTAGTTCGATTAGAAGCTTCAAATACAAAATTGAAGTGCATGAAATGGCCGTAGTGATTCGAGGCGAAGGCGAATTTTATTTTTCGATGCCCAATCAAAAGTGAAATTTTTTTAATCTCCTTTAACCTTTTAGGTTAACAAAATCCATCATGATTCTCCTTTTTAAAACTTGTATTTATTGATTCAACATCGACCAGGTTCGGATTGGAGTGTTTAGATATACACAAAATCATATAATAATTATGCCAATTTTTTTGCATTAGATGCTCGAACTCAGAAACAAAATAGAATCTCATCGAATTAAGAGATTAAAAAACAAAAGATTTTGCATTAGGTTAATAGAGTCTTCCCTCTCTAAACGAAACAAAACAACAAATGATTGGCACGGATCTGTGAAGAAAGGAGAATCAAATGGTGAGAGAAATGGATAGAGATAGAGAGAGAGATTTTGTAATGAAAGGAGAGACCTTTGAAGAGAAATAGGAGGAAGAGCAAATATGAGGTTGAAGCAAAAGCAAATCGACACACCAAAGCGGGTGAAGAAGAAGAAGATCTGATGTAGCATCGTCTAAGTTATTTTAGGACGCTGATTTATAGAGATTTTTTTTTTTTTTAAATCGTGGTTTTATGTTTTTATGTTAATTTTATATTTATGGTTTTGGGTTTTTATATTAATCTTCTATTTATTAAATTATATTTATTTTCTTTATTTGGCATAGGTAGATTTAGTCTCCTCTATGTAAGTGTTGCTTTTGATTCTTTGTAATTCAAATTTGGATAATTAATAAAGAATAGATTTCTCTTATTCCTTGTTCTTAATTTGATTAAGTTCATCAAAACAGAAAGCCGGTCTCAAATGAGTCTTTGAATCCTTGATTGAGCGAAGCAGGTCCAAGTGAGGATATTTTCGAATCCCTTGGTTGGGCAAGTCCCAAGTGAGGATTCCTTCGAATCCCTTTGCTGAGCTGTTTATCGTTACCTTTGCGCTATCAGTTGGTATCAAAGCCGGGTTCTTTGATTTCTTAACCGAAGACCGATTTTGGATGTCATGTTGATTGACAGTTGCAATATCTATCCGGACGAAAGTCTTTTTATAAAAAAAAAAGACCATGAGATCTACAGAGAGATTTAAGGTGATCTCATTGACGCGATTGAAGATTTGAGGACGAATCTTTTTTGTCCGGTGAGACCTGATGCAGCAGCATCTAAGTTATTTCTAAAGATGTTAGACGGGCCGGCCCGCGTCCAAATGTTGTCCATTGCGGGTTCAGGCCGACCCGCAGGCATGTTATGTTTTTGAAAATCAATCTTAAAACCTGCAAATTCAATCTATATTGATTTAGCATTTACTATAGCGAAAAGAAAGGACAAGATAAAGATATATAGGTACGCGGTAAGAAAATTGTAAACATCGCTATATTGTTTTTTTCTCCCAGTTAAAAGCTCAAGCATGACTATTCCAAAACTGTAAACATCGCTCTTCAAAGAATATTGGCTGACATTGATACTTCATGTGCACTATATCCTTTCATCTGTTTGATTTAGTAACTGCACATGGCTCAATTATATTTACTGCTCAAGGTAACTAGACCCAAAGGCCTTGAAGCTAGATTCCGAGTTACGTGGCTCAAACAGGTCGATTGTTAGACTTGATGAGTTCCTAAGTATTGGTGAGTTTTTACGTTTTCAAAACTTCTTTTCCTTACTTAGATTTCTGTTTTGTTTGAAGACAAACAAAGATTTAAGTCTAGGAGGGTTGATAACATGCATATTTAACCCATTTTGCTGTCATAAGTGAGTGCTTTAATAAGCATTTCACTAAGGTTTTAATGCATAAACACTAGATTTCGAGTATTTGGTTGTTCAAGACTTTTTTCAGGTAAGCTTAGCAAAAGACGCTTATTTTGGAGCAAAATGGACAATTCCGGAAACAGTGCTCAAGGACAGAAGTTCAACACCAGACGAAGGCCTTCCCACCACAAGATCAAGCTCATATTTGGAGACAAGGAAGCCTTATAAGCTGTCTTTCACCTCGAAGTGACATGAGAACAATCCCACGGTTGGATCTCAAGTTATGGAAGAAGCAAGAAGGTCCGTCAAGCACCCGGAAGACCGAGATGGCCGCGCCACGGCCGATCCAGACGACCAGTGGCCGCGCCACGACCGGTCGCTCGAGCGGCCAGCCCACTCGCAGTTCACGAGCCCATTTGAAGCCCAACTTAAACCCGCAGCCGTCTTATGCAAGCCAAGACCTAATCCATGACCTAGAGGACTTGAAGACTTATATATACTCGATGTTTAGGGTTTTTCTAGGGCATCACAATCATCACTATTCATTGCAAAATACTTTAGGTCATAGAATTCTTTTCGGTGGCCGCGAATCCCGTATTCGCGGTTTGCCTTTGTTCTTTGAGGGAGATTGATTTGTTCTTGAACCCTCTTTGTTTCTTATCGATTTATACAAGTTATGCATTCATCAATCACGTTTTCTACTTCTTCTTTCATGTATGAGTAGTTTATTTTCGTTGGGTATTCTTTAAGGGGATCTATGAGGAATTTTATTAACTGTTTTTAAACTGATTGTTTAGGCTGAAGATTAGGATTTTCTGTCTCACCATATTCGTTCTTATTGCATGAGTCTAGCATCATGAACTATATTCTGATCGCACGGTCTTGAGAGCGACGAATGTCCTGAATCTCAGATCTGAACCATAATAGGGTAGAGAGCATCCTTTAAAAGATGTCTGAATGTTTATTGTCCCGATCTTATTGCGTGTTCGTCTAGGACGCAGGATACTACAGTATACCTGCGAAATAAATGTTCATTGATCGATCTTGCTTTGTCAGAGTTAGGTCGTTAAAACCAGTGAATTAGTTTAGGGAAAATCGCCTAGTCTCGTTTGCTTAACTTTTGTGTGTTTGATTTTTAGTTAGAACCCCATAGATTTCTCGAGAAGATCCCCAACGTGTTTCACCCATCTGCTTTTCAATCGAGATTTACGCACTTCAATATTTAGTTTTTTCTGCAATGCCTTTCAATCGAGATTTACGCACTTCCATAATTACTTTTCTTCACCACGCACCTGATTTCCTTTTTGCAAGTTCTTAAACTGATTTTCTTTTTTTCCGTTGGTTATAGAAGGGATTGACAACCTCTTCTATATAAGGCGTGATACTGCTTTCATTATTTCATGCAAAAACTTTGACACTTACCCGAAAACCCCAGTTCCCTGCGTCTTTGGTTGTCCTGATTTCCTGTTTTGCAAATGACCTCCTCCCTGTGGTTCGATACCCTAAGTACTACAACGCACGCTGTGCACTTGCAGCTTAGGGTCCTACAAATTCAAAGCTCGGCGAGTCTCCAAATAAATCCTCCAATCTCGGACGACTATTTAGACCCCATCAAGCTTTTGGCGCCGTTGCCGGAGAGGCTGCGTTCTGTTGTCCAAAACAAAGGTCAGGATCACAACTCAAAGACATTCTTTTTCTCTAACTTCTAGATTTCCTTCTATGAGTTACAGGAACTACCATACCATGGAGCACACAAGGAGCGATCCTTACATGCCTCCTAACGCGCGCCCACCTGCAGAACTTCTGCATCATTCTCAAAGGCCACCTTCGACGTTGCTGCCACACGAGCGCCTCATGCCCCGCCCTCAAGGAGTACTCCCGCCTCTTATTGCCCATGAGAGCGAAAGTCTTCACCTGCCTCCTGCCCAGAACGATCAGAGAATCGCACCTGCTCCCTTATATCAGCAAGTTGAGAACCTTATTGAGACGATAACAGTGATTACTGATTATCAAGTTAAGTCTGAGAGATCCTTACACGCTCGGATGGACTCTATCCACAGTGAAGTCTTCCACAAGCTCCAGGAAGTCGCCAACAACGTGAAAGTATTAGAGAACCACACTTTCGGCAACATCAACAAACTATCCAGGACTTCGAGGACTTGGCGGATCACAAGGGTACTCTAAACTGCGGATTAGGCGATATCCGCGCCCTGAAATACGAATTCGAGAAAACTCACGGGACCACTTACAACATCATGGGCCGAATGGAGAAAAGCATTCAAGAGATGGAAGACGCCCAACGAAAGGCTGAATTGCAAGTCGAGGACTTGAGAGACGAGATTCAGAGCATGGCAAAGGTCCAAAGGAAGAACGAAGGCACCTTGGCTAGGCTATCCAAGGAGCAGAAGCGGCTCGACGGGCTAATCAGCAAACTTATAGGAGATAAGGGAGAACATGAAGTCCTGTCCATAGGAGTCGAGAAAGCACATTGTCTCTTCATCCAGCCTCACCTAACGTGTGAACCTGCCGCTCAGGAAGAATCCCCCGAACCCGCTGAAGACGGACCTACCACAGGCATCATCACCAATGAAGGGAGACCTCTTACGCTGCATATCAAGAGGGAAAGGTTAGTGGAATTCAACAAAAAGGTGGAAAGAATCCCAGTAAGCATAGGATTCGATGAAGCATGGAAGGGTCATGGCTTAAAGGAATATTTTGAAGACTCCTTGGAGAGTAGGAACGAGATTAAAGTTCACTTTGGTCAAGCCAGACGTTCGATTACCTCAGCCAGGACCGCCTACTTCTCCCGTGCCGAGAAATATGAGAGCTACACCAACAGGATCACTCAGGAGATCCTCGACGAATTCAACAAGGTAGTTCGAGGCCTTCCATCAGGTATCACGTTCATTGAAGCATGGACATAACATCTTATCGGCCACTATTTATATGAAAGCAACGAAACCATGCTGGAGATACAAGATCTTTTCACACGAGCAAGGTCAGGAAGGCTACTTCGCAGCCTGCACAAAGCACGGAACCTTGGTCGATTTCTCATCTCATGTAAAATTAAGGGGATCAAGGTTGAGAACGCGTTATGTGATCCCGGCTCGACCATCAGCGTGCTACCAAATTATGCAGCGCGAGAACTCGGGATCAAGCATTCCCACATGACGGGAGTGGTGATCGGATTGGCAGACCAATCTTTCACGACCCCGAAAGGAGTCATCTACGATCTCGGATATGCTCTCAAATTTACCCTAGAGCTACTCTCTCAAATTAAGAGATCAGTTGTAATACTTAGGGATCGAATCCACAAGGAAGGGATAGCCATACAACAAACTTCTAAGTTCGAATTAAGCTAAGTGAGAATGTAAAAGTAAAAGACAGAAGGTAATTAAAATCGGTGTAAGTTCAGGAGACAAAACGCTAGGTTCAGGGAAATTCTCAAGTGATCTAAATTGCAGGTCTAGACAGAATGTTAGGAATTATTAAGCACTGTTCTTGAACTCGAAACACTAATGTAAAATCAACCAACACTCGCTGCGAAGATTATCTATGCCTAAACCCTAGAATTCCAAATCTCTTTGCAAATTTAAACAATTCAGACAAGCATTAATATCAGGTTCGATTGTTCACAAAATCCTAAACCAAATCTCTTTGTGAATAGGTATTTTGCTCATCTAACATTAGTTCAGGCAATTAATAATACTCTCGCATCTGTTAATTAACCTAAGATCAGATTCTAGGTCGCGAAGCTAGAATAAGCATTAAACACAAATCCAGATGAAGAACTCTAATGATTTTATCCTAACAATTAAATTAACCCTAACAATTCATTAATCACCTTTTAAAAAACTTTAAACCTAACAAGCAAACTACTCAGACATGATCAATGTAACACAAATCATAATTTGAATAGAAAGCATAAAAGAAATCAAAGGAGTTCCAAATTTGCTCTGAAGGAGTCAAATACTTCTCTCTAAAATCTCTCTAAAAATCTCTCTCTAAAATAATGTGTGTGTTCTGCCTAAACAATGGCTGAAAAACTCTATTTATAGGTCTAGGTTCGCATCTTCAATTCTTTTGAAGATTAGGAAAAGTCTTGGAGATTTCCTTTTCTTCAGAAACTGGAAACTTCACGCTTCTGGAAATTAGAAAACTGGTGTCGATCGACACCAATGGTATGTGTCTATCGACACCCATCGTGCGACTTCAATCCGACTTCAACACTTCGTGACTTCATTCTTTTAAGCTCCAAAATGTATCCAAATCTCCAATTTAGCTCCAATTGTACCTGAACCTGCAAAGACTCTATATAGACTCGAAAATAATACTAAGACTCAATAAAAACACTTATATCATGGTCCAAAAATGGGTAAAAACCATGATATATCAACTCCCCCAGACTTAGCTTTTGCTTGCCCTCAAGCAAAACAGAAACCAAGTATAGAGTCGAGGTTTGAAAACGAAAATATCCAGCTAAACCTTCAGAACGCCACATTGGTTAGCACTCTTGAATCCACATACCATAGAGCCAACCTTAGGAAAGTTCAGTGTACTCACCACAAGCTTAGCAATCTCCCAGTTTGAATCCAGATCCTTTCCTTATCTGAATTTCGAACTCTAACAATGGTATGACCAAAGAACTTTACAGATTCTTTCCCTTCCTTAGTGCATGAACAAGACATTCTTTGTACAGCTCTCCTATTTTCTCCTCCCTTAGTCAACTGCTGCCCATTTTCAGGATGTTCTAAGATCTTTTCATTGACTTTTCTCATTCTTTTTGAAGTCTTGGAATAGTGCTACTCTTACTTGTGTTCCTTGTTAGGAGACAGGTTCATGAGCTCTCACTAATATTGGTCCTTGTGAGAAGACAGGCTCATGAGGATCTTTGCACTATTCCTTGGTTATACTTCTTCTTTCTTTTCTTTTCTTAAGGGAAGATCAAGGAGAGACTGCAATTTGCTTGTCTTGTCATAGCTGAAAGAGGAATCAAGTTCAATGCATACCTAGTTCTTATAAAGGAATCTGAACTCTCTCTGTTAGATTGATCCACTTGCAGCTTTCTACTTAGTAAGACCTGCAATTGAAACAAGAGTTTTTTGCTCTTGTAAGTAATTCCTCAATTGCTCATATCATTGCAATATTTGAGGTATCAATCCATCTTGGGAGATGATTCAATAAGAATGCAAAATTTTGTTTAAGCTAAGTTAAATTGAAAGGGTTTAAGGTGATAAGCAACAATTAAAAACAAGACACAACCTAAGAGAAACACTACAAGTTCAATAATATGAAACTAAGCCTTAATTACTACTAATCAAGTACTAATGACGCAACTAACTACTAATTAGGATTATCAAATTACTAAAAACGAAACCTAGGGATGGAATCATTGATTTGGGAAACCAAATGGACAATCTTGCAATCATTTAAGCAACTAATCAAGCCATCTCTATGCCTAGAACACTAACTAAAGACTAATCCATGATGTGTGGCAATAATCCCTACACTAATCACCCTAATGAACTAATAATGTATTAGCATTAAAATGATTAGCAAGCATGAATAACAAGTCTAATAACATGATAAACACCCTAGACAACTAATGATGTTTTAGGCTAGGTATGTAAATCTCTTATTAAGTTGGTTCAAGCATTTCATCAAACACTTGGTGGGTGTGTGAAATGCTTATGATCCAAAATAGCAAAAGATTAGCTATTTGGCATTAAGAACACCTTAATAAGAAGAGAGATGAAAGAATCTATCCTAGATTGCAAGATTGAACCATTAGAGAACCCTAAATCTAACCCATCCCCAAGTTTCTAATGAACTAATCACTAATCATATTTAAACCCATCAAATCAAAGATAAGAAAAAGGTTAAACATGATTAGAGAAAAGATTAATGGAAATTCAAGATTGATATTGCATAAAAATTAAAAGATTCAAAGCAAAATACAAGACTTTTCTCAAAGTGGCTAAAAAGTTATTGACAAGACTAGAGAGAATAAAACATGCAATAAAAATTAGGTCTAGAGAGTATTTATAGGAGGGACCCATGAGAATGACAAAAAGAAATCGTTGGGTTCAGATCGACGTGTTCGTCGATCCATGTCGTCGATCCGAACCCCTGGAATTTTGGTTCGGCGACCTTCATCGAACCGAGTCATCGAACTGAGTTCCTGGTCTTCTTGGCGCCTGGGTTTGGTTCGACGTGTTCGTCGATCCAACTCGTCGAACCGAACCCCTGGAAATCTGGTTCGGTGTCTTTCATTGATCCATGTCGTCGATCCGTCGTCCTGGAATTCTGGTCCGACGTCTTCGTCGATCCAACTCGTCGAACCAGTATGAGAAGTCCTCTCCTTCATCTTCTTGGTGACTCCTTGCTCCTCCAAGTGCTATGAAATCTTTCTCCAGCTCCATCCACGCCTCCATAGTGTCCTTTTCACCTGATCAAGACTCCAAATGCACCAAAACATGCAAAGACTATGCAAAGATATCCTAGGACTCTAAATGATCAAAATGCAATATAATGATGCTTAATAAGGATTCTAAATGATAACAAACTTACACTAAATGGAGGGAAATATGATGCAAAATATAGACATATCAGCAATCAACTACTATGGCAATGGTCATTCAAGTGTCAATATGTTGTGGTTTAGTTCTTCTGAAAACTGAAAATTTCAACTGATTTTGACTCAATAAAACAAGTTTTTGACTGACTCAATTGACTCTCAAAACAAAACACAAAATCAGTAATCACCTCCCCCAGACTTAAACAACATTGTCCCTAGTGTTATCAAGCCCGAAGTTGGCTAAAAGAAAAATTAGAAACAACATAAAAGACCAGTTAGAAGACTTACCTTCGTTTGCGCCTGGTGTCGATCGACACCCACGAATGGTGTCGATCGACACCCACGAATGGTGTCGATCGACACTGGTCTGTGTTGAGTCTAATGTCGCCTTTTTCAACTGACTGAAACTAGGACTTAGTAAAACCAAAACAAAATAAAAAGAAAAACATACCTAACAGTGTGTTGCCTCCCACTCAACGCTCGTTTTCAGTCATTAGCTTGACTGTGTCGGGGTTCAGACGTATGGTGGATCAGATGGTGGCATCGAATGCTTCCCAGACGAATGTCTCCTCATCCATGGTGGAGTATAGGAAGTAGCTGCATGAGATCGCCCAAGGAATTGAGGAACAGCAGCAGGGTGGGGCTTGAGTTCGGGTGGGACACTTCTTTTTCCTGCAGAATCATCAAAAGAAACACCAAGCCTTCTACGAGAATCTCGCGGCTTGCATAAGTGTTCTTATTGACAAGATCAGGGGGTTTGGAATTGATTCCAGGAAGTACATACCTTTGCTTTCTCCGAGGTTTTTGGACTGTAGGATGTGGAGTTGTCTGTTTGAAAGCATATGATGGACTTGCATCATTGGGATCAGCTCGTGGTTTGCTTTCCGGAGGGTGACGATCGACACAAGGAGTGGTGTCGATCGACACCGAAGCTGCAGCTCGAATCTCTGCTCTCTTTCTGCAATCTAGCTCTGCAATCCTTGCCTCCAACACAAAAACGTCTTCCTCCATCAACTTGTCATTGACTCGAACATCTTCTCTGCTCATAGTTCTGAAGAGATGATCAACAACTATGTTTTCACTCCAATCTTCTACTCCACAACTTTCTCAAAATCCTCATCCAATGCCTCTTGAACAACCAGTTTGTTCTCTTGCTCTTCAGTACCAAGCTCCTTGACATACCTAGCAGTAATGTCATCCGAAATTTCCATAATTGGATCTCTATCCATGGAAATTTCTACTGAAAAAGCTTGGCCATCGATGGTGGATGGTCCTCTTAACTTGTCCATGTCAAAATTCATGACAACATCACCCAAATCAAGCTCCATTTTCTCTTTCCTCACATCAATGATGGCACCAGCTGAAGCCAAGAATGATCTTCCCATAATAAGAGGATCTGCAGGTTCTTCATCATATTTCAAAACCACAAAGTCTGTGGGAATTATGCAGCCTTCAATCTTCAGGGGAACATCTTCTAATCCACCTTCTAGAATTCTCTTTGATCGATCAGCTAGGATAAGAGAGATTCTGCTTGGCTTGAAGTTAGTCATTCCAAGTCTAACAGCAACAGAGTATGGTATCAAGTTGATACTTGAATCTAAATCACAGAGAGAATGAGGAAACCTTCTTGTTGATATTGAGCAATCTAGCACAAAGTTTCCTGGATCAGGTAACTTTTCTGGAATCCTCCTCTGAATCACATCACTGACTTGTTCAGAAACCCACACCTTCTTCTTCTTCCTTGGAACTATGTTCAAGAGATTTTCATTCATGTCTCTGGTAAGTAATGCTCTTTCCTCAGGACTCACACTATTGACTACCATTCTCTTGACATATCTTCTTAATGCAGGTGAAAGTTGGACTGCATCAACTAGGGGTAGCTCAATCATCAGCTTATCCATCATCTCTTTGCATCTGGCTTCCTCTCTATCCTGTTTAGACCTTCTAGGAGGTATGGGATGAGGTATCTTCGGCTTATACACCTTTTCCTTTTCAAGTTTGGAAGGTTCATGTCGATCCAACGAAGTCTGGGAAAGGTGTCGATCGACGCTATGGTGGTGTCGATCGACACTAGCGCTTTGTGTTGACTCTTTTCGCGTCATTTGGACTCGATGTGTCGTGATCTTCAATGGGTGTCGATCGACACTCTTGAATAGTGTTGATCGACACTGGCTCCGCAGGTACACAATCCCCATCTTCAATGTCTTCAAGCTCCTTGAATTCTTCAGTACTAAGACCTATTTTCTTCTTCCTCAGGCTCAAAAGTAGTTAACTTCTTCTTCCTCAGGCTCAAAAGTCTCCACTTCTGCAAAGTGAACTTGCTTCTTTCCCACCAAGATGTCCAACTTCCTGTTAACCTCAGCTATTTGGCCTCCTCCATTTGCACCAGTGTGTTGTTTCCTCTCAAAGTCTGCATTCTTGGTGCTGTTGCAAGAGGCCAAATTCTCTATAAGCACCATCGCATCTTCTGGATATCTAGTGTTGAAGTTGCCATTGCTCGCAGCGTCTAAAGCCATCTGGTACCTCCAATCGATCCCTCTGTAAAAGATTCCTAGTAGCTGCGGCTCGCTGAAACCATGGTGTGGACAGTCTCGCTGATAAGCTCTGAACCTTACCCAAGAAGCTTTGAATGCCTCAGTAGGACCTTGAGAGAACGTAGTGATCTTCATCCTTAAATCTTCAGACCTTGCATCATCAAAGAAATTGCATAAGAATGGATTCTTTGTGTCTTTCCATGTGGTCAAGGATCCTGGATCTAATTGCTTCAGCCAGTATGATGCATCTCCAGCAAGCGAGTATGGGAAAGGCTTGCAGAAGAGATAATCATAGGATACTCCATTAGCCTTGATGCTTGAAGCCAAGTCCTCGAATATTTCAATGTGGTCCATAGGATGTTCATTGGAAAGACCATGGAAAGGATGCTGAGCTACAAGTGTGTAGTAAGCAGGCTTCAGCTCGAAATCATTCCTCTGGAATGCAGGAGGACGGATCGCAGCTCTATTAGCATAGAACTGGTCCGGTCTGTTGTATTCACCAAGTGTTCTTCCGTGTCCAACGTCTGCATGTGCTCAGTGTCGATCGACACCAAGGTTGTGTCGATCGACACCCTCTGGTTCTGCGATAATAGCCCCGTTCTCATCTATTTTCTGGCCTTGTGCGTTCCTTTTGTGCCCTTCCGCATCAAACAGATTACCAGCTTCATCTCGGATTAGGATCATACGACCAGTCATCGCGATTTGCAACTGGTGTCGATCGATGCCAATGTTGGTGTCGATCGACGCTCTCGCAAGTTTCTGATAGGGCTCAGGTTTTACCCTAATAAAACTACTGCAAGTGCACAGCAAATGCAATCGTAGTATAAGGGGTATCGAAATCCCAAGGGAAGTAGATGCTACGCTAAGGTTTCTAAATTCAGATTATGCTAGGTCAAATAGGTTAAAAGTAAATAAAGCTACTAAATAAATCAAGAACATAATTGAATGCGGTGTAAGTTCAGGAGACGAAGGCGCTAGGCAAGGATGAATCAGAAAATGCAGATATTATTTTGTCAGGAAATAAATAAGAACCGTCTAGAACTCGAAACGCTAATTTAAAACTAATCAACTCTCGTTGCAGAAGTTATCTATGCCTAAATTCCAGAAAACCAAATCTCTTTGCGAGTTCAAACAATTTAGACAAGCATTAATGTTCAGGTTCGATTTTGTTCACAAAATACCTAAACCAAATCTCTTTGCGAATAGATATTTTGCTCATCTATGATTAGGTCAGATTATCAATAATGCTCTCGCATCTATTAAACAACCTAGGGTTTGATTTCTAAGTGATCAATTTCAGAAATCAAGTTAAGCACAAATCAAGATGAAGATCCAAGTGATTTTCCTAACAAGATAATAATTCTACAAACTCATCATCAACCCTAAATCACCCTAACCTAACTAGCAAACTACTCAGACATAGAGATGAAAACACAAATCATGGCTGAAATAAATTGCATAAAAAGAATAGAGAATGATACAGGGGTTCGAAATCTGGCTCAGATGAGATAGAATTGTCTCCCCAAAAGCTCAGGATCAATTTCTCTCTAAGTCTCAAAAACAATAAATTATGAAAAGGTATGTGGCTAAACAATGCCTGAAATCTATTTATAGAAGGGGATTTTTCGCCCAGGGACAGACTTGTAATTTCTTCAAACTTGCTCTCTTTCCTTTTTCCAATGGAAATCGGCAAAAGTTGGCGGTCTCGTCTGGTGTCGATCGACAAAGATGGTGTCGATCGACACCTTGCGCGTAAGTATACTCTTTCGACTTCATCACTTCGGGTGCTTCTCCAAAATGCTCCAAAAAGTTCCAGATTCTCCCATTTAGCTCCAAGTGCTCTCCATCCTGTAAAGACTCAAATAAGACTCGAAAACTAACAAAAGACTCTATAAAAACACTTATATCATGGTCCAAAAGTGGGTAAAAACCATGATATATCAACTCCCCCAGACTTAGCATTTGCTTGCCCTCAAGCAAAACGGAAACTTAGACTGAAGTAGAAGTTTGAAAACAGAAACTTTCGAGTACTTTTTCAGAATGCCACAAATGTTAACACTCTTGAATCCACATGTAGTAAAACCAACCTTAGGAAAGTTCAGTGTATTTACCACAAGCTTTGCAATCTCCTAGTTTCAATCCAGATCCTTTCCTTGGAAAATTTTTGAACTCTAACAGTGGTAATGCCACAGAACTTTCTAGATTCTTTTCCCTTCCTTAGTGCCTGAACAAGATTCTCTTCATACAGCTCTCTTGTTTTCTCTTCCCTTAGTCAACTGCTGCCCATTTTCAAGGTGTTCTAAGATCTTTTCATTGACTCTTGTTATTCTTTTGAAGTCTTGGGAAATAGTGCTACTCTCTACTTGTGTTCCTTGTGAGGAGACAGGCTCAAGAGCACTCACTAATATTGTTCCTTGTGAGGAGACAGGCTCATGAGGTTCATTGCACTATTCTTAGACTTAAGACTCTTTTTTCTTTCTTTTCTTTTCTCAAGGGAAGATCAAGGAGAGACTGCAATTTTTCTATTTGTTCAGACTGAAAGAGGAATCAAGTTCTGCGCATACCTAGTTCTTATAAGGAGACCTGGACTCTCTCTGTTAGATTGATCCACTTGCAGCTTTCTACTTAGTAAGACCTGTAATCAACTATTAAAGCAATGGTCCCTCAAGTGTCCACAATCTGCGGTTAAGTTCCTAGAAAAACTGAAAGTTCCAACTGGTTTTGACTCAATAAAACAAATTTTTGACTCAAAACAGACTCTCAAGACAAAACACCATGTTAGCAACTACCTCCCCCAGACTTGAACAACATTGTCCCCAGTGTTATTAAGAATGAGTTTGGATAGAAAAAATTAGTGCTAAACTGTTATAAAACAAAGAGAAAACAATCGGATTACCTGACTCTGCGTGAAGCGTCGATCGACACAGATGGTGTCGATCGTTGTTGTGTATGATCATGGTGTCGATCGACACTCTGTCCGAAGTCAGTGTTCAGTCACTCGAACATGAATGTTGCTAAGTCAGATTATTGTTAGAGTCATCCTAGCAATTAGAAAACTCAAACAAACCGTTAAAAGTACAAAATAATCCAATAAACTCAATGAGTTCAACAAGTTAGAAACAAAGTACTGAAGCAAATGGAAGCAAAATGCAGACTCAAGAGAAAAAGAAAAACTGACTCAAAATACTAAACGGAATGGAGAATCACTCGTCGTCATCAGAACGTGGTGGAGAAGAGCGTGGTGGTGTGGGAGGGCGAACGCAGCTGCAGCTGGAAACAGTAGCAATGGCGTTCCAAATGGCCTGGAAGCTCTGCACCACATATCTCTGAAAAACATCTAGCTACATAGGAATCTCGGGAGCATCTGGAAGGTGGTGAGGACCAATAGGCAACGGAGCTCTGATGCGCCTCGAACAAGAAGGGCGTGTGGGATCCTCAGCTGGTCTGGAGGATGTACCTCTGCGTCTGGGAACGGGAGCAGTCCTCAGCCTGTTCGGACTAGGCTGAAATGCGAGGCGGTCTGGATCGCCAGTGATGTGAGTAAGGTCCATGTCAGGTAACTGGACCATGCGCTGCACTCTCTGCTCGTCACTGAAAACCTATAGCCTCTCTGGCTTTACCCAGTGAGCCCTCTGCAAGTAATCCATATCAACCCAAGCACGCGATGTATCAATGGTGCAGCTAGAAGTGTCAATCCCGCAGTGTTGGAAGATAGGAGTCAGAAGACTTCCTACAGTCTTAGGCTTGGTCTTCGTACCACTGAAAGGCTTCGTCTTCAAGGAAGCCAAGTGATGAGCAAATACTGCGCCAAGGTTCGCGCTTTCTGGCGCGTCAGAATCCTCGTAAATCTCAGACCAAAGGGCGCGATACAGCAATACCAACTCAGACACTCGCATCTTCCCTGGCTCATGCTTACACAGAAGTGTAGTGGCGAATATGCGGACTAAGTAGCGAAGGGTAGGATGACGAATGTCGGTCTGTGTGGAAGTCTTAGAGTCATACCTCCCATTTCCGAAGTGTGACCAGAAATCCTGGTTGTCCGGAAGCTGCGTCTGAAGAGAGACTCCTGTAGCATGCTCATCTGCGAACCCATAGATCCCTCAAAGCTCTGGAAGTGGAATCCTGTAGCGAATCCCGCGGATAAGGAAGGTCAATGTCCCTTCCAACGCATTGCAGACTATCTCATTTCTGTAATAGACCCGAGCTGTGGCAATGAACTGACGGAAAAGGTCTGGATAAAGGTCATACTGCCGCGTCGCTATAGTGCCCATCCCAACTCTCCTCATCAACTGCAGAATATCGTCTTTGATGCCCAACTCCTGCATCGTCTTCTCACATGCAAACCTAGTCGGAGCAATTTCTACCTTCAGCCATGCATTGTAGAATAGCGTGTCATAATCATCCCAAGCTTCGTCGATGCCTCGAAGAGTACAGAGGTCCTTTGCGACCTCTTTAGCCGGTGAATCTTCCCAATCTCGCTCAATCCGAATCCTTGCACCTTCACGTTTTGGCCAAGGAGGAAGAGAGGGGATTGCTGCATCATTAGCAGTTCCTGAGGCGGATGCTTCAGCTTCCCGTGGCCTCTTGGTTCGTGGTGGCATCTGCAAGCAAAAAGAAAAACCCAAAATCAAACCAAATCTTGTCAAACGAAACACAAATCGTCAATACAGGTCGGATGTCGATCAACACAGGTGGTGTCGATCGACACCATGCATGTAATCGCAGATCGACATCAAATCATGATCCGAAACTCAATGGTACAACAAATAGCTTTGCAAACAATCTCAATATCATTAAACGACCTAGTCTAAACCATGAAACCCAAGAAAAATCCAAATTCGCAACATGCATCATCAATTTCCAAAATTTGCGAAAATTTCAAATTATGCAAATTAGAGGATGAAAAACAGTTGTGTAATGATCTAAATCATGATAAATAACCTAAATGAGCATCATTCAAACAAGAAATCAAGCTAAATAGGCCGAATTCAAAAAATTTCACCTTAGGGCCGAAAATGAAATTGAGAGATTTGAAGAACATACCTTGGCAGATCGAATGAATGGACGATTGATTATGAAAGAGGGATAAAATCCGCACGGATTAGAGCAAATAATCACTCAATTTGGTAAAAAATTGAAGATTTGGGAATTTGGGAGAAAATTTGTGCTAAGGCTCGCGAGTTTGAGTTTGTGGAAGAAAAAGACTAAGTGTCGGGTTTTAAAGACTTACCTGGTCCCGTGGTGGGTGTCGATCGACACATAGGGTGTCGATCGACACTGAGCATGATCGAACCTCCCTTTTTTTTTATATATAAAATCCAAAATAACTAGTAAAACCAAAATCAAAATGAAAAATAAACTAAGTACCTATCAGTGGGTTGCCTCCCACTCAGCGCTCGTTTAACGTCAATAGCTTGACTGTTCACGCATTTAAACGTTTGGTGCATCATCCAGAGACACAATGTGTCCTTCTGGAATCTCGCCTTAGCCCAATAGTGTTTCACTCTCTGCCCATTCACAATGAACTCCTCTCCTTTGGAGTTTGTCAAGACGATTGCTCCATTTGGTCTGGCCTCTTTGATGGTGAAAGGACCTGACCAACGTGAACGCAATTTACCATGAAACAATTGTAAACGAGAGTTGTATAGAAGTACCTGGTCATTTGGTTCGAAATGTCTGGAGACAATCTTTTTGTCATGATATGCCTTTGTCCTCTCCTTGTAGAGCTTCGAGTTCTCATAAGCATGATAACGCAGTTCGTCGAGCTCATTGAGTTGCACTAGGCGCCTTTCTGCAGCTGGCTTCAAGTCAAAGTTCATCTTCTTGATAGTCCAATGCGCCTTGTATTCCAATTCCACTGGAAGATGGCAAGCTTTGCCATAGAGCAGCTGGAAAGGTGTAGTCCCCAATGGCGTCTTGTAGGCTGTCCTGTAGGCCCAAAGTGCATCATCCAGTTTCGCGGCCCAATCTTTTCTCGTCTTGCCCACTGTCTTCTCCAGAATTTGCTTGATCTGTCTGTTGGAGACTTCGACTTGTCCACTCGTTTGGGGGTGATACGCAGTAGCCACACGATGTTGAACACCATGCTTCTTTAGCAGCTTGTTGAATACCTTGTTGACGAAGTGAGAACCACCATCACTTGTAACAATCCGAGGCACTCCGAATCTAGGAAAAATAATGGTCTGGAACAGCTTAAGAACCACAGCAGCATCATTGGTCTTAGAAGCAACTGCTTCCACCCACTTAGAGACATAGTCTACAGCCACTAAGATGTATTGCATTCCAAAGGATGGAGGAAAAGGGCCCATGAAGTCAATACCCCAACAATCAAAGACTTCGACTTCAAGGATGAAGTTCTGTAGCATCTCATGTCGCTTGCTGATCTTTCCTCTCCTTTGACAAACATCACATTGCTGATGAACAGCTGCGCATCCCTGAACATAGTAGGCCACCAAAAGCCTGCTTGTAGAACTTTGGACACTGTCTTGAAAGTAGCAAAGTGTCCAGCATACTCGGAACCATGACAATGGAATAGGACATCACGGACCTCACTCTCTGCAATGCATCTTCTGTAAACATTGTCTGAACAATGCTTGTATAAATGAGGTTCATCCCAATAGTATCTCCTTAGTTCCCTTGTGAACTTTTTCTTCTCATAGTTCTTGAGATGTTTAGGCTCAATGTCAGCAGCAAGGGAATTTACTATGTCAGCATACCATGGTCGATTCGCAGCATTAATGGCAAAGATTGGCTGTCGAAACACGTCATCTTAGATCCTGCGAAGTGAAGCTCGCGTCGGGTGTCGATCGACACTGGGTAATTGCCAATCTTCAAAATTTCGGACACGGTGTCGATCGACACCCGCCTGGTGTCGATCGACACTAGGCTTATCTGGTCCGAACTCACATCATGGAAACGGCTCTCAACAAGATAAACATTCTCCTCAGGCAGAAAATCATCAATTGGTATGTCATCTTCGATCCTGACCCTTGAGAGATGATCAGCTACTCCATTCTCAACTCCTTTCTTGTCCTTAACTTCTATGTCAAACTCTTGAAGAAGTAGAATCCACCTTAACAATCTTGGTTTAGCATCCTTCTTCTGCATTAAGTACTTTAATGCAGAATGATCAATGTGAACAATCACCTTTGAGCCAACAAGATACTGGCGAAATTTCTTAAAGGCAAATACCACAGCTAGCAATTCCTTCTCCGTAGTTGCATAGTTCTTCTGGGCATTATCCAACGTTCTGCTGGCATAGTAAATTGCATGGAGCTTCTTGTCCTTCTTCTGTCCTAGAACAGCGCCCACTGCGAAGTTGTTGGCATCACACATCACCTCGGAAGGTAAATTCCAGTCTGGAGGTTGAACAATATGAGCACTCACTAAGGCTTGCTTGATTTGTTCAAAGGCTGAAAGACACTCTTCTGTGAACTCAAACTTCACGTCTTTGCAGAGAAGAGCAGTGAGTGGTCTTGCGATCTTGCTGAAATCCTTGATGAATCTTCTATAAAACCCAGCATGACCCAAAAAAAACTCCTCACTGATTTCACAGAATCAGGTGCTTGCAAAGTCGTCATCACTTCAATCTTGGCGCGATCCACTACGATTCCTTCAGCTGAAACCTTGTGTCCAAGTACAATCCCATTTGTGACCATGAAATGACACTTTTCCCAGTTCAGGACTAAGTGTTTCTCTTCACATCTCCGCAGTACAGCACACAAGTTCTCCAAACAGTCTTTAAAAGATGATCCATAAACAGAAAAGTCATCCATAAAGACCTCCATGAACTTCTCTATCATATTCGTGCAGATGGACATCATGCATCTCTGGAAGGTCACATGAGCATTACAAAGTCCAAGTACAATCCCATCTGTGACCATAAAATGATACTTTTCCCAGTTCAGGACTAAGTGTTTCTCTTCACATCTCTGCAGTACAGCACACAAGTTCTCCAAACAGTCTTTAAAAGATGACCCATAAACAGAAAAGTCATCCATAAAGACCTCCATGAACTTCTCTATCATATCCGTGAAGATGGACATCATGCATCTCTGGAAGGTCGCATGAGCATTACAAAGTCCAAATGGCATTCTGCGATATGCAAATGTGCCATAGGGACATGTAAAAGTGGTATGCTCCTGATCATCCGGATGGATAGGAATCTGGAAGAACCCTGAATAGCCATCAAGGAAGCAGTAGTAAGGATGATTCGCCAATCTCTCCAGCATCTGATCAATGAAAGGCAGAGGAAAGTGATCCTTTCTGGTCGCAGCATTCAGCTTCCTGTAGTCAATGCACATCTTGTGTCCAGTCACAGTCCTTGTAGGAATCAGTTCGTTCTTCTCATTCTTCACCATTGTGACTCCCCCTTTCTTAGGAACCACGTGAATCGGACTGACCCAAGCACTGTCTGAAATGGGGTAGATGATCCCAGTTTCCAATAGCTTCATGATCTCTTTCTTGACAACTTCCTTCAGGTTCGGATTCAGCCTCCTTTGATGTTCAATCGATGACTTAGTCTCATCTTCAAGGTGAATCCTATGCATGCACAAGTCTGGTGAGATACCTGAAATGTCATCAAGAGAATAGCCAAGAGCTTTGCGATACTTGCGCAGCTTGCTTAACAACAAAGTGAGCTCTGCGTTGTTTAAGGAAGCATTTACAATGACAGGATAAGTTGAATTAGGACCAAGAAATGCGTACCTTAGCCCGGCAGGGAGCTGTTTAAGCTCAACTTTAGGTGCTTTGGCCTCGCTCCAATCGCCAAGTGTCGCGTTTTTGGCTGATTTCGCAGGGTGTCGATCGACACAAGCCTTCCTGTGTGACTAGTTGCAGCACTTGCTCACTAGCATCCAACATTTTTGTGTAACCTGCAGCTGCATCGTCCAAGTGCTTAATGTCCTTTGTAGAAGTCGTCAATGCTCGCTCCAAAGGGTCTGTAGGATGGTCCTCTTGGAAAATCTCTTCAGCAAGGTTGGTGAGGGAATCGACATAGAAGGTCTGTCCATCAATTGTGGGTCTCTTCATCAGCTTCTCAATGTCGAAATTCATCACCAAATCACCAATGTTCAGCGCAATCCTCCCCTTCCTCACGTCGATGATGGCTCCAGCTGTAGCCAAGAATGGTCTACCAAGTATGAGAGGGTCTTTGGGTTCCTCATCATAAGCTAATACCACAAAGTCTGTGGGAATCAAACAATCTCCCACTTTGATAGGAACATCTTCTAAGACACCTTCAGGGATCCGGACAGAACGATCAGCAAGGACTAAGGAGATTCTGGTTGCCTTGAAGTCTGTCATATCCAGCCTAAGAGCAACTGAAAGAGGCATCAAGTTTACACTTGAACCTAAGTCGCATAGAGATCTCCCAAACTTGTCTGAAAAGATGGAGCAATCAAGAGAGTTTCTCTGGTAGCCTGTTCTGAATGACATCACTAACTTGCTCTGATATCATCATTACTCCTTCCTCCATATCCATGTTCTTGGTCATCTTCTACTTAAGGTATCTCTTTATCACTGGAGTAGTTCTAATGGCATCCATCAAAGGAATTTCAACCACTAGTATATCCATGATAGCCTTGCATCTAGCGTCCAATAGCTCCTTCTTAGACTTCTTTGGTATCAAGGGGAAAGGGATCTTTGGCTTGTAAACCCTTTTTGCTGCAACCTTCGTTGTTGTGAGCTGATCTGGTGTAGTCCGCGTTAGGTGTCGATCGATACCCCCTGGTGTCGATCGACACTTGCCTCTGAAGTCGAATCCTTCGCGTCGAGCTCGTCTGATTTGTCGTGGATCTCCTCGGGTGTCGATCGACACACAGTAGTGTCGATCGACACTGGCTCAGCTGAGTCTTCTATATCTTCGAGCTCCTCGAATTCTTCAGTGTTTAGCCTTCTCTTCTGCACAGGTTCAAGGTTCTTCCCACTCCTCAATGTGACAGCATTCACATGGCATTTGGGATTGGTATTTGTCTTCCCTGGAAGGAATCCTTCTTGCATGTTTACAGCTTCTGCGGTTTGAGCAACTTGAACATCCAGCTTCTTCATGTGAGAGTTTATGCTCTCAATCTTTCCATTCAGGTCTTGATACAGTGAATCAATCTTCACATTGAAGTCCACTGTCATCTTCTGATGTCCTTGCAAGATTTTCTCAAACATAGCTTCCATTTTGTTGTCTTGAGCAGGAGGCTTATGGTAAGAAGAATTTCCATAGCTCCTTGTGTAATTGCTGTTGCTGTTCTGGAATGGGGGCTTTTGAGTATAACCAGAAGAGTTCTGATTTCCTGTGAAGGAGCTCTTCTGATAATTTCCATTGAAACTTATGTTCCCTTGCTGGTTCCCAAACCTTTGGGCTTGAAAGCCACCTCCGTTGATGTAGTTGACATCTTCTTCTTCGCATCCTTCATCTGGTTTGAATGTCTCCACTTCATTAGCAAAGTGGACTTGCTTCTTCCCCACCAAGAGATCCAGCTTCCTGTTGACTTCAGCAATTTGGCTTCCTCCATTCACTCCAGTGTGTTGTCTTCTTTCGAAGTCTGCGTTCTTGGTGCTGTTACAAGAGGCCAAATTCTCTATAAGCACCATTGCGTCTTCTGGGTATCTAGTGTTGAAATTGCCATTGCCTGCTGCGTCTAAGGCCATCTGATACCTCCAATCCATCCCGCGGTAGAAGATACCAAGGAGCTGCGGTTCGCTGAAACCGTCGTGTGGGCAGTTCCTCTGGTACGCCTTGAATCTCACCCAAGAAGCTTTGAATGCTTCAGTGGGTCCTTGGGAGAATGTAGTGATCTTCGTCCTCAGCTCTTCTGATCTCGCGTTATCAAAGAAATTGCATAAGAATGCATTCTTTGTCTCTTCCCAAGTGGTTAATGAGCCTGGATCCAACTGCTTCAGCCAGTAGGATGCATCTCCAGCAAGCGAGTAAGGGAAGAGCTTGCAGAAAAGATAGTCATAGGTCACTCCATTGGCCTTGATGCTTGAAGCTAAATCTTCGAATCTCTCAATATGGTCCATAGGATGCTCATTAGGAAGACCATGGAAGGGATGCTGAGCCACCAATGTGAAGTAAGCACGCTTCAGCTCAAAGTCATTCCTTTGGAATGTAGGAGGACGGATCGCAGCTCTATTAGCATAGAACTGGTCCAGGCGGTTGTACTCGCTTAATGTTCTTCCACGTCCAGCTTCTGCAGGGGCGATTTGAATCGCTGGTTCAATGATGACGGCGCCAGCCTCATCAAGTCTCTATCCTAGGGCATTCTTTCTATTGCCTTGTAGGTCGAATAGGTTGCCTTCTGCGTCGTGTACCACAAGCATAGCTTCGGCCATTGTAGTCCGCGCAAGGTGTCGATCGATGCTTGTTGTGTCGATCGATACTGAGGCTGGGTGTCAATCGACGCTTGTTGTGTCGATCGACGCTCGGGCATATTTGCGGTTCGTACGTTCCAAACGGCCAAGCTCCTGGTTCAGTGCGACTAGTTCCTCTTCCTTGTTGCTTCTGGTACTGGACATGCACCTTAAACCAAAAATAAGAAACTAAATTAGTAACAAAAACAAAAACAAAACTTAGTCAAAATCCTAATACTAGATTCCGTAGGCAGCTATTATTTCCCCGGCAACGGCGCCAAAAACTTGATAGGGCTCAGGTTTTACCCTAATAAAACTACTGCAAGTGCACAGCAAATGCAATCGTAGTATAAGGGGTATCGAAATCCCAAGGGAAGTAGATGCTACTCTAAGGTTTCTAAATTC
>JAHZTW010000001.1:6070938-6114749 GCA_020283515.1 Alliaria petiolata | reverse complement strand
GCTGCTTCTCCAAAATGCTCCAAAAAGTTCCAGATTCTCCCATTTAGCTCCAAGTGCTCTCCATCCTGTAAAGACTCAAATAAGACTCGAAAACTAACAAAAGACTCTATAAAAACACTTATATCATGGTCCAAAAGTGGGTTAAAACCATGATATATCAGTTTCCGATTTGTTCGTTCTAGATGTGCTAACGCCTGGTTATCAAGTCTAATTAGCTCCTGATCCTTGTTGCTCCTGGTATCGAGATTAAGCATACACCTGAAACAAAGAATAAGAAACTAAAAATTAGTAACCAAAAACAAAAAATAAAAACTTAGACAAAACTCTAATATTAGAACTCTGTAGGCAACTAATCTCCTTCTCCGGCAATGGCGCCAAAATTTGATATGCTCTCAAATTTATCCTAGAGCTATTCTCTCAAATTAAGAGATCAGTTGTAGTACTTAGGGATCAATCCACAATGAAGGGATAGCCAGACAACAAACTTCTAAGTTCGAATTAAGCTAAGTGAGAATGTAAAAGTAAAAGACAGAAGGTAATTAAAATCGGTGTAAGTTCAGGCGACGAAACGCTAGGTTCAGGGAAATTCTCAGGTGATCTAAATTGCAGGTCTAGACAGAATGTTAGAAATTATTAAGCACTGTTCTTGAACTCGAAACACTAATGTAAAATCAACCAACTCTCGTTGCGGAGATTATCTATGCCTGACCCTAGAATTTCAAATCTCTTTGCAAATACAAACAATTCAGACAAGCATTAATATAAGGTTCGATTGTTCACAAAATCTTAAACTAAATCTCTTTGCGAATAGGTATTTTGCTCATCTAACATTAGTTCAGTCAATTAATAATACTCTCGCATCTATTAATTAACCTAAGATCAGATTCTAGGTCGCGAAGCTAGAGTAAGCATTAAACACAAATCCAGATGAAGAACTCTAATGATTTTATCCTAACAATTAAATTCAACCTAACAATTCATTAATCA
Source organism: Alliaria petiolata (assembly GCA_020283515.1). NCBI lineage: Eukaryota > Viridiplantae > Streptophyta > Magnoliopsida > Brassicales > Brassicaceae > Alliaria > Alliaria petiolata. The sequence continues at coordinate 6,113,762 of JAHZTW010000001.1, read as the reverse complement.
CCTTTAAAAAAACCCTAAACCTAACAAGCAAACTACTCAGACATGATCAATGAAATACAAATCATAACTTGAATAAAAAGCATAAAATAAATCAATAGAATCAAAGGAGTTCCAAATTTGCTCTGAAGGAGTCAAATTCTTCTCTCTAAAATCTCTCTAAAATCTCTCTCTAAAATAATGTGTGTGTTCTGCCTAAACAATGGCTGAAAAACTCTATTTATAGGTCTAGGTTCGCATCTTCAATTCCTTGGAAGATTAGGAAAAGTCTTGGAGATTTCCTTTTCTTCAAAAACTGGAAACTTCACGCTTCTGGAAATTGGAAAACCTGGTGCCGATCGACACCAATGGTCTGTGTCGATCGACACCCATCGTGCAACTTCAATCCGACTTCAACACTTCGTGACTTCATTCCTTTAAGCTCCAAAATGTATCCAAATCTCCAATTTAGCCCCAATTGTACCTGAACCTGCAAAGACTCTATATAGACTCGAAAATAGTACTAAGACTCAATAAAAACACTTATATCATGGTCCAAAAATGGGTAAAAACCATGATATATCAATCTCCCGGTCATCATTGGCGATTATAGAATCCCGGTAGACTTCTACATAGTCTAGACCCGCCAGGAAGAAGCCGCACCTCTCATCTTGGGATGGCCATTCTTAGCCACTGCAGGAGCCACCATGGATTGGCCAAACAGGCGAGTCTTATTCGCCAATATCGATGGGAAGAAGTTCTACCCCGTGATACCTTACACAATGGAGAAACATCTTCTCGAGAAGGATGAAGATGCTATCATGGAGAGACTCGAGGAGCCCTTAACAGAAGAGGCCACGCAGAAGGCAAAAAGACCTTGCCTAAGGTCGAACTCCACCTCCAACTAAGCTCCCAAACTACCAAAGTCTAGCTAAAAGACTTTAAACAAGAGCGGCTCAATTGGAGACAACCCATTTTAGGTATTCTCTTTCCCATCTCTTTAACCATACTAATCTTTAGTTTTGGTTTCTTCTTAGTTTGCAGCATTTTCATAAACCCCAAAAGCAAAAAAAAAAAAAATCAGAAAACAAGAAAAGCACAAAAAATCAGAAAAACCAGAAAAGACCAAAAATATGAAGAAGAAGTTTCGAAGAACACTCACCGGACGACGAGCTGCCCGTGGGCCGGCCAGAAGGAGCCTGGCCGCGCCACGAGCCATGATGGCGCGTAGAGACATACCCGGCCGCGGCCGCGACAACCTGTCGAGCGGCCGGCCTTCGTCTGAAACTCTCTCCATCCGAACTTCACCAAACCAGACCTCCTTCAACCTGTGTCAAGCCTTTCAAGCTTCCTCCTTGATTCAATGGCCTGAACACCTCCTAAGACCGCAAATACAACTTCCACAACCGCGGCATATTGCTGTTGCATCAAAGATGGCGAGGCAAGACAAGACTCCATCCAAATCAAGTTAAGTCAATGATCCATCTCTCTCATTCTACTTCATCATGCACGATCAACGAACCTGTATCCAAGAAAACGAAGAAGAATACCACGGTTCTAGAGGACGAAAACCATTGCCCAAGCTCCAGAAGGAAGAAGATACAACTTCCTTCACCAAACCGCGAAGAGAAAAGTTCCCGAAGACTAGCTTCTCTCTTACGTGCCCAAGACCTTTACCGAAGCCAAGTAAGAATTTCATATGGCATTGAAGTTCGAACTAGCAACACCTGTCTTCCGGGACCCCGAACAGATCACTGGATAGGCCAGCATAGACCCACACTTCAAGTTTCTGAGGTGACGCAATCTTCAAGACGCAAGGACGGATTTTCCATCTCTCATTCACGGGGTTCTTCAAAGGTCGAGGAACCAAGACGAGTACTCAACAAACGAAGTACCTGTTCTTCTCAACAAAGGCGAGCCAATCACCACCACCAAACGCCTATCACCACCTTCATCCATCACCACCACACGCCCACCACCACCATCCGAAGCAAGGAAGCTCAACCGCTCAACACATTTCCTTTCGAGCTAAGTTTTCGATTTCTTTTGGTCAATCAAATTGATTCTAAGCAGGAACATAAGGAGAATGATTAAGTCCTTAGCTCAATCATACCATACGTCCATCCACCCGTACCAAACCCAACACCACTTTCAAGTAAGTCTTCACAAGCTTGTACTTGAATTTACCTATCTTTTTCACCTCAACTCGATTTAAACAAACTGGGGACAATTTGATTTAAGTCTGGGGGGGGGGGGGTTTCTTATATTACTAACTCTACTTTTATTTGATGAGTCTTATGCATACCTACATCATTTATCGAGTCATTTTATAGAGTCGAAACTTTTTTTCTTTTAGTCGGAAACTATGAACTTTGTAGGTACAAGTCGCTTCGAACAAGGAACCTTAATGACCATTCTCACGGTTTTAGAAGCAAGGTTTACTAAGTTCACTGCGAGTGGATCGTTCCAACAGAGAAAGTTCTAATCTCTAGAGTCCTCGAAGGATCTTGCGTTGACTCCGCACCTAATGAATCAAAACTTCTCGACGAGGGGCTTGAAGTACTTCGAACTTTTCTCCTCTTTTAGACTTTAGCATGACTAAGTAGATGCAATGCAACCTCTCCTTGATCTTCCCTTGTTATAGAAAAGAAATAAAAAATAGAAAAAAAAGTCTTATGTAATCCATCGGTTTTAGGGTTACATACCACAGGCACTCCATCGTAATCCTTCTTTTTGATCCGCATAGCATAGAAATAGATCAAACCAGAGGCATAACCACACGCAAATCGTCAGTCGTCACTATCATAGATCCGCATATTTTCTGGAGGGAACTTCATATGAAACTCGGCGTGTACTGCAAGAGAAGAAGACGACGACTCCTTCTCATATTGACTCTGATGCAGAGGCAACGAGAAGATGCTCCACAGTTCATTTTTCGATGGCGAATAAGATACGTGGCTGAGCGGAGGATCTGGTTAAGCACAATTCTTTGAAATCTGGTCGGCTAAGTTCGGACGCCCAAAGCTTCGACAAGCAATGAAACCTCGCGATTGATTTTGCAGGCAATCTCGAGAATATCTCCACGATGAGATACGGGATGGAATCTGAATTCATGGTTTCTGATCGGATGTTAAAACGGGCTGGCCTGGCCCGTTTAGAGCCGGGCCCGTTTAGATCAGAGCCCGTTTAAAATATATCTGTTAAGGCCCGTTTACATTTCAAGCCCGTTTAGGCCCGCCCGCCTAGGCCCGCCAAAATTAATACATACCCGTTAAGGCCCGTTAACATAAGTTTATTACAAAGTTTTAATTTATGACATGCTTAAATCTCCTCCTGAACCACTCTCTATCGTTCTAACCTCTTTAGTGTTAATGTTGTCGTTATCTTCTGTGGTAACTACAATTTAAAATGTGAATTAGTATGTGAAAAAAATATCACTATCTATCAAAGCATCATTTAAACTAAATGTAAAAAAATAAAGTCTTGGCAAATCTAAAAAAAATTACCTTCATATTCTGCAAAACCGCGTAACCAATTCCGAGTGCAAAGTAAAGCTTGAACGTTATCCAGAAGCAAGCGGTTTCTATAAGGAGTCAATACCCGAGATCCAATGCTGAAAGCTGATTCTGATGCTACGGTCGTGATCGGGATGCTAAGTAAATCACATGCCATAGTTGCTAAATCACCAAATTGATATTGGTTATCCTTCCAATAGCTCAGAATATCCAAATTTGGAAAAAACTCCTTTCTAGCCTTGGCTCATCCAAATAAAGATCTAAATATGTCTTTGTGTTGCTCACACTAACTCCAATCCTTCTTTCAAGCTCAAAAAGATCCTAAATTGACGTTAAAAATAGGCGTAGTTAACATCACATGTTAAAAATAATCCACAAACATAGGAACATAAGAAACCTGCTCCACTTCTAATCCACAAAACACAAGTACCACTAATTCACACAAACATAGAAACGTAAGAATCCTGCTCCACTTCTAATCCACAAAACACAAGTACCACTAATTCACACAAACATAGAAACGTAAGAAATGTCTAAAAGAAATACTTACATTGTCAAAATCATCTTCAAGCGGAGATTCGGTAACTAAATCATGAAACACTTGAAGAATTGGTACAAGATCTGTCACGATAATCTTTATAGAGCGACTCCATATATTTTTTAAGTTTCTCAGCTTTCGCCTCAGAAGTAACAAGATCCACTGCTTCATAAGCTTTTTCAATCATTTGCAATTTCAGTCTTGGATCTAACACAGCTCCCATAGCCAAAATAAGATTGTACTCATCCCAATACTTATCAAATTTAGCCTGCATACTCGTAACCATTTCCTTCAAAGCATCATCATCACAAGTTGAATATTTTTTCAAGAGTAGCTCAATCCTCCATACTTGTGTGAAATAGACATTAGATGTCGGATATTTTTGAACCTGAAAAGAAAGTGGTGATGACACTGAAAGGCTTCAAGAAATCGCTGATTTTCTCTCCACGGTTCCAATCATCTTCTGAAGGCAAAAACATATAGTTTGTATCATAAGATTCCATACTAACAAATGCTTTTTTTCTAAACTTCAACGCTCGGACAAGCATCTCGTAAGTAGAGTTCCATCTAGTAGGAACATCAAGTGATAAACCTGCTCCACTTCTAATCCCTACTCTCTCTACACATGCAGCAAATGCTTCCTTCCTTGTTTGGGATGCTTTCACATATCTAACATTTTCCCGAATGTTATTAAAAGATACTTTACCAACTCTAAACCTTCCTTCACTATGAGATTGAGAATATGAGCACAGCTTGTACGTAAAGGATTTTTTTTGCCAAAAAAGCTAATACAAGTTTATATTGTTCATTTTGGTACATTCTCGTTTTGTCAAAAAAACGTTAATCGAAGATGCAACTTTTCTTCGACTCGAAATTGGGAACAACTACTCTCGGATCTAAGACGATTTACTGCCCCAAAGGCGAATCGCAAGCTTCTCCTACTCGCTTGGCAATTAACGATCTATGCTACTTGGGCAGAGCGTAATAACAGGTTGCATCAAGACTCTTTCAGAACTCATGCATCTCTGATTACAGATATTGACCTTCTTGTTAAGAATCGGATTGCAAGCATCAGATTTGTTAATCCAGTTCAGGCATCAGCGATGCTACAACAATGGTTCGACCACAACCAGCTACTTTTCACCACCATCGTTTCATCTTCGATACTCTCTAACTCCAACTAATCAAGGTGTAATGGATAAGCATTTTGATTGGGCTTTTGGGCCTTCTAAAAAATTGGCAACTATGATATTCAGATTGGGTTTTTTTTCATTTTGTGTTTTGACTATCTGAGGCGCAAGATTACTAAATGCTTTGTAACATTTGCACTCTTATGCATTTTAATAGAAAACCTTTGATAGGGTCAAAGTTTTACCCAAATAAATCAACATTGCAAGTGCATAACAATGCAGTTGAAGTATAAGGGGTTATCGAATCTCAAAGAAAGTATATTCTACATTATGGTTTCTACATTCAAATTATGCGAGATCAATTAATAAAGTAAAATAAACTATTAAGCAATTAGTAAACAGAATTAAAAATGATTAAAGTTCAAGAGACGGAGGCGCTATACTAGGGTAATTATCAGGTTGAATCAGAGAATACAGAAGTTAAATTGTCAGGAAATTATTAAGAACCGTCTAGAACTCGAAACACTAATTTAAAACCAATCAACTCTCGCTGCAGAAGTTATCTATGCATAAATTCCAGAATTCCAAATCTCTTTGCAAATTCAAACAATTAAGGCAAGCATTAAAAACAGGTTCGATTGTTCACAAAATATCTAAACCAAATCTCTTTGCAAAAATATATTTTGCTCATCTATGATTAGGTCAAGTTATTAATAATGTTCTCGCATCTATTAAACAACCTAGAGTTTGATTTCTAAGTGATTAGTTAAGAAATCAATATAAGCACAAATCAAGATGAAGATCCAAGTGATTTTCCTAACAACCTAATGATTCTACAAACTCATCATCAACCCTAAATCACTCTAACCTAACTAGCAAACTACTCAGACATGGAGATGAAAACACAAATCATGACTGAAATAAATTGCATAAAATAAGAAAAGAGAATGATACAGGGGTTCAAAAACTTCTCGGAAGAGTACAGAATTATCTCTCCAAAACCTCATGATCAATCTCTCTCTAAGTCTCAAAAACAGAAAATAATGATAAGGTCTTTTGCTAAACAATGCCTGAAAACTATTTATAAAGAAATATTTTCGTCAGGGGCAATCTTGTAATTCTTCAAATCTTGGGACAATTTCATTTTCTTGATGAATGGCGCGAAACTCAGCCGCCTTCATTGGTGTCGATCGACACACAGTGATGGTGTCGATCGACACCCTGCGTGTAATTCAGCTCCGACTTCATCACTTCGACTGCTTCTCCTAAATGCTTCAATAAGCTCCAGAATCTTCTATTAAGCTCCAAATGCACTTCGTCCTGTAAAGACACTAAAAGGACTCTAAAAATACCAAAAGACTCTAAAAAGCGGACTTATATCATGGTAAAAAACCGGTAAAAACCATGATATATCAACTCCTCCAAACTTAGCTTTTGCTTGCCCTCAAGCAAAACAGAAATTTAGAATGGAGTAGAAATTTGAAAACGGAAACATTCAGCTCTCCTTCAGAACGCCACAATCGTTAACACTCTTGAATCCACATGCTATAGAGCCAACCTTAGGTAATGTTCAGTGTACTTACCACAAGCTTAGCAATCTCCCAGTTTGAATTCAGATCCTTTCATTAGTGAAATTTCGAACTCTAACAATGGTATGACCAAAGAACTTTCCAGATTCTTTTCCTTTCTTAGTGATTTGAACAAGACATTCTTTGTACAGCTCTCCTATTTTTTCTTCTCTTAGTCAACTGCTGCCCATTTTCAAGGTGTTCTAAGATCTTTTCATTAACTTTTTCTTATTCTTTTGAAGCCTTGGAATAGTGCTGCTCTTTACTTGTGTTCCTTGTGAGGAGACAGGATCATGAGCTCTCACTAATATTGTTCCTTGTGAGGAGACAGGTTCATGAGGATCTTTACACTATTCCTTGTTCAAACTTCTTATTTCTTTTCTTTTCTCAAGGGAAGATCAAGGAGAGACTGCAATTTGCTTATCTTGTCAAAGCTGAAAGAGGAATCAAGTTCAGTGCATACCTAATTCTATTTAAGGGAATCTGAACTCTCTCTGTTGGATTGATCTACTTGCAGCTTTCTACTTAGTAAGACCTGCAATCAACTACTATAGCAATGATCCTTCAAGTGCCAATGTTCTGTGGTTAGTTCCAAGAAAAACTTAAAGTTTCAACTGATTTTGACTCAATAAAACAAATTTTTGACAGACTCAACTGACTCTCAAAACAAAACACAATGTTAGCAACTACCTCCCCCAGACTTGAACAACACTGTCCCCAGTGTTATTAAGTTTGAGATTGGATAGAAAAAAATTGTGTAAAACTGTTACAGAATCAAGAGAAAAGTGGATTACGTGAACCTGCGAGTAGCGTCGATCGACACATGGTGGTGTCGATCGTTGCTATGTGATGGTGTCGATCGACACATAGTGGTGTCGATCGACACTTTGTCCATAATCAGAGTTCCTTTCCACGAACTTGGATGTTGTTAAGTCAGATTGTTGTTAGAGTCATCTAAGCTGTTAGAAAACTCAAACAAAACGTTAAAAGCACAACATAATCCATAATCTCAAAGATTGCAACAAGTTTTGAAACAAAGTACTGAAGCAAATGAAAACAAAAGCTGATTCAAGATAAATAGAAAAACTGACTCAAGGAAAAAAAAAGACTAAACCAGGAATGATGCAAATACTACTCATCATCAGAACGTGGTGGTGTGCATGGACGGACGCAGCCACAGTTAGACACAACTGCGATGGCGCTCCAAATGGCCTGAAAGCTCTGAACCACGTATCTCTGAAAAGCAGCCTGCTCCATAGGAATCTCAGGAGCATCCGGAAGGTAATGAGGTCCAATAGGCTGCGGGACTCTGCCGCGTCTCGAAGATGAAGCTTGTGGGTGATCCTCAGCTGGTGCATCCTCTGCGGATGAAGCTGCAGTGCGGGAGGAGGCACCTCGACGTCTGGCGACGGGAGCAGCTCTCAGCAAGGTCAGACTGGGCTGAAAGGCGAGGCGGTCAGGATCGCTGGTGATGTGAGTAAGGTCCATGTTAGGTAACTGGACCAGAAGCTGCTCAGCTCGCGGACTGGTGAAAACCCATTGCTTTTCGGGCTTCACCCAAGTAGCTCTCCGCAAGTAATCCATATCAACCCAAGCTTGCGAAGTAACAATGGTGCAGGTGGAAGTGTCTATCCTGCAATGCTGGAAGATAGGAGTGAGAAGGCTACCAACAGTCTCGGGTTTGGTCTTTGTTCCAATGAAAGGCTTTGTCTTCAGTGAGACCAAGTGGTGAGCAAACACAACACCGAGGTTGACCTTCTTTGTCAGTCCAAACTCCTCATAAATGATGGACCAAAGTGCATGATATAGCAGCACTAACTCAGCCACGCGCATCTTCCCTGGCTCATGCTTACACAAAAGTGTAGTAGCAAACAGGCGAACAAGATAGCGAATGGTAGGATGGCGAATGTCTGTCTGCGAGGAGGTCTTAGAATCATACCTCCCATTCCCAAAATGTATCCAGAAATCCTGGTTGTTTGGAAGCTGCTGAGGAAGGGAGACACCAGTGGCATGCTCGTTCTCAAAACCGTAGATGCCACAAAGCTCTGGAAGTGGAATCATGTAGTGAATCCCGCATATAAGGAAGATCAATGTCCCTTCCAAGGCGTTTCTCACTATCTCATTCCCGTAGTCTACTCGAGCTGTGGCAATGAACTCGCGTACTAGATCGGGGTAAAGATCGTACTGCCTGGTAGTCATAGTTCTCATCCCAACTCTGTTTAGAAACTGTAGGATGTCGTCTTTGATGCCCAATTCTGACATCGTCTTCTCATGAGAAAAGCGAGTCGGTGTGACTTCCACCTTCAACCACGCATTGTAGGACAGCGTGTCATACTCATCCCATGTCTCGCTGATGTCTCGGTAGACACACTCGTCTTTCGCGACTTCTATTGCTGGTGAGTCTTCCCAGTTTCGTCCCATCGGAATCCTCGCGTTTTCACGCTTAGGCCAAGGAGGATGAGAGGGAATCGGTGCATCATTAGCAGTCCCAGAGGCGGACGCTTCAGTTTCTCGTGGTCTCTTAGTCCTTGGAGGCATCTGCAATCAGAATCAAAACCAAAATAAAAATATAAAATTTGCAAATTAATGTTCAAGTTCGATATGAGTATAATCCCAATTGTGCATCAATTAACAATTCACATATTCTCAACACAATGAATCGACCAAGTTGAAGCCATAAAACCCAAGAAAAATCCCAAAATCGCAACATGCATCATGAATTTCCAAAATTTCGAAAATTTCAATTTTTGCAATTTGAATGATGAAAATCAGTTGGGTAATGATCTAAACATGGTAGACAACCTAAATAAGCATCAATCAATCAAGAAATCAAGCTAAATAGATTGAATTCGAGATTTTTCACCTTAGGGTTGAAAATGAAATTGGGAGATTTGAAGAACATACCTTGGCAGATCGAATGAATGGATAATGGATTATGAAAGAGGATGAAAATCCGCAAAGAATAGGCCTTAGACCATGTTCAACCCAAGTTTCTTAACTAAGTTTCTTAAGCAAAAAAATAATAAAATAAGAAAGTAAGAGAGAAGAGTAAGAAGTGGTTCTTAAATTTTTTATTTAAGAACCAAATCTTAACTTTTAAGGAACTCATTTATTGTGTGTCATCTCCTAATTGGTTTAGATTTTTTCATTATTTAAAAATTATTATTTTATTTTCTTAAGATACTCTCATGGTATTTTTGCATTGCACATGCTCTTAGAATCACTCAATTCCGTTGAGAAATGGAAAAATTATGATTTGGGAGAAAATTGTTGTAAGGCTCGTTTTGAAAGCTATGAGAAACAAGAAGAAAAATGTCTGGTTTTAAAGAACTTACCTGCGTCCCTCGTGAGTGTCGATCGACACAAGGTGGTGGTGTCGATTGACACTGAATCTTGTCGTGTCCAGTTTCTCTTTTTTTATATAATAAAAAGAAAACCAATAATAAATAAAATAAAATAAATACTTACCAGTGGGTTGCCTCCCACTAAACGCTCGTTTAACGTCAATAGCTTGACTGTTCACGCGATTAGGCAGTTGGTGCATCATCCAGAGACACAATGTGTCCTGCTGGAATCTCGGCTTGAGCCCAATAGTATTTCACCTTTTGCCCATTCACAATGAACTCTTCTCCTTTGGAGTTTGTCAGCACAATTGCTCCATATGGTCTGACCTCTTTGATGTTGAAGGGACCTGACCAACGTGAACGCAATTTACCAGGAAACAATTGCAAACGAGAGTTATACAGAAGTACCTGATCATTTGGTTGTCTGGAGATGATCTTCTTATCATGATATGCCATAGTCTTTTCTTTGTAATCTTTGAATTCTCATAAGCATGATAGCGAAGTTCATCTAACTCGTTGAGCTGTACAAGGCGCCTTTCTGCAGCAAGCTTCAAGTCCATATTCATATTCTTGATAGCTCAATGTGCCTTGTGTTCCAATTCCACTGGAAGATGGCAAGCTTTGTCATAGAGCAGCTGGAATGGTGTTGTCCCAAGTGGTGTTTTGTAGGCAGTCCTGTAGGCCCAAAGTGCATCGTCCAGCTTCGCGACCCAATCTTTCCTTGTCTTGCCCACTGTCTTCTCCAGGATTTGCTTGATTTGTCTATTGGAAACTTCGACTTGTCCACTTGTCTGAGGATGATAAGGAGTGGCCACACGGTGTTGAACACCATGCTTCTTCAGCAGCTTGTTGAAAACCTAGTTTATAAAGTGAGAACCACCATCACTTATAACAATCTTAAGCACTCCGAATCTTGGAAAAATGATGGTGCGAAACAGCTTCAACGCCACTGAATCATTGGTTGGACTAGCAATTGCTTCCACCCACTTGGACACATAGTCCACAGCAACCAAGATGTACTTGTTCCCATAAGATGAGGGAAAAGGACCCATGAAATCAATGCCCCAGCAATCAAAGATTTAAACTTCAAGGATGAAGTTTTGTGGCATCTCATGTCTCTTGCTGATCTTTCCCCTTCTTTGACAGATATCACATTGAGTTATGAACAGCTGCGCATCCTTGAACATTGTAGGCCACCAAAAGCATGCTTGAAGAACTTTGGACACCGTCTTGTAAGTAGCAAAGTGTCCAGCATACTCAGAGCCATGACAATGGAAGAGCACATCTCGAACTTCACTTTCTGATATGCATCTTCGGTAAACACTGTCTGAACAATGCTTATACAAATGAGGCTCATCCCAATAGTATCTCCTATGTTCTCTCATGAACTTCTTCTTCTCATAGTTCTTAAGATGTTTAGGCTCAATGTCAGCAGTCAGGAAGTTCGCAATGTCATCATACCACGGTCTATTAGAATCAGATATAGCAAAGATGGATTGTCGAAATACCTCGTTCAAGAGCTTGCGAACCGTTGCTGATGTTGTCGTCGGGTGTCGATCGACACTACATACGGTGTCGATCGACACCTGTGAAATTGGTCCCGTGTTCGTGTCGAGTGATTCACTTGTCTTCAACTTTTCAGACGGGGTGTCGATCGACACCCTCCTAGTGTTGATCGACACTAGGCTTCCTTCTGAACACAATGTAGTTTGAAATCGAGTTTCAACAAAGTAGATGTTTTCTTCAGGCAGAAAATCATCAATGGAGACATCTTCTTCAATCATGATCCTTAAGAGATGGTCGGCTACCCCATTCTCAACTCCTTTCTTGCCTTTAACTTCAATGTCAAACTCTTGGAGAAGCAAATCCATCTCAACAATCTTGGCTTCGCATCCTTTTTCTGCATCAAATACTTCAATGCAGAATGATCAGTATGAACAATTACCTTGGAGCCAACAAGGTACTGTCGAAATTTTTCAAAGGCAAAGAAAACAGCCAAAAGTTCTTTCTCAGTTGTTGCATAATTCTTCTGAGTATCGTCCAATGTTCGGCTGGCATAGTAGATAACATGAAGCTTCTTGTCTTTCTTATGTCCCAACACAGCTCCTACCGCGAAGTCACTGGCATCACACATCACCTCGAAAGGTAAATCTCAGTCTGGAGGTTGAACAATCGAAGCACTCACCAAAGCTTGCTTGATTTGTTCAAAGGCTGAATGGCATTCTGTTGTGAACTCAAATTTCACATCTTTGCAGAGAAGAGCAGTGAGTGGTTTTGTAATCTTGCTGAAATCCTTGATAAATCTTCTGTAGAACCCATCATGACCCAGAAAACTCCTCACTGATTTCACAGAATCATGTGCTTGCAAAGTTGTCATCACTTCAATCTTGGCGCGGTCTACTGCGATTCCTTCTGCTGAAACTTTGTGTCCAAGTACAATGCCATCGCTGACCATAAAGTGGCACTTTTCCCAGTTTAGAACCAAATGCTTCTCTTCACATCGCTGCAACACCGCGCATAAGTTGTCCAGGAACTTTAAAACATGACCCATAAACAGAAAAGTCATCCATAAACTTCTCAATCATATCTGTGAAGATGGACATCATGCATCGCTGGAAAGTCACAGGAGCATTACAAAGTCCGAATGGCATTCTGCGATATGCAAATGTACCATAAGGACATGTAAACGTGGTCTTCTCCTGATCATCTCGATGGATTGGGATCTGGAAGAATCTCGAATAGCCATCAAGGAAACAGTAGTAGGGATGATTCGCCAATCTTTCCAGCATCTGATCAATGAAAGGCAAAGGAAAGTGATACTTTCTGGTTGCGGCATTCAGCTTCCTATAGTCTATGCACATCATGTGTCCAGTCACAGTCCTTGTAGGAATCAGCTCGTTCTTCTCGTTCTTCACCACTGTGACTCCTCCCTTCTTAGGAACCACATAAACCGGACTGACCCAAGCACTGTCTGAAATGGGATAGATGGTCCCAGCTTCCAAGAGCTTCATGATCTCCTTCTTGACTACTTCTTTCAGGTTCGGATTCAGCCTCATTTGGTGTTCAATTGATGACTTTGTCTCATCCTCAAGGTAAATCCGATGCATGCACAAGTCTGGTGAGATACCTGAAATGTCATCAAGAGAATAGTCAAGAGCTTTGCGAAATTTTCGCAGCTTGCTTAGCAATAAAGTGAGCTCTGCATTGTTCAAATAAGCATTCACAATAACAGGATAAGTCGAATTTGGTCCAAGAAAAGCGTACCTTAGCCCTGCAGGGAACTGTTTAAGCTCAACTTTCGGAGCTTTAGCTTCACTGCAATCGCCAAGTGTGGCAGCTTTCGTAGATGTGCAGACCAATTCTTCTTGTGCGACCAATTGCAGGACTTGCTCACTAGCATCCATCATCTTTATGTAACCAGTTGCGACCTCGTCTAAGTGTTCAGCTTCTGCTGAAGAAGTCGTCAATGCTTTCTCCAAAGGGTCTGTAGGATGATCCTCTTGGAAGATCTCTTCAGCAAGGTTGGTGAGTGAATCGACATAGAAGGTATGTCCATCGATAGTGGGTCTCTTCATCAGCTTCTCCATGTCGAAATTCATTACCAAATCACCCACATTCAGCGCAATTCTTCCCTTTCTCACATCAATGATGGTTCCAGCTGCAGCCAAGAATGGTCTGCCAAGAATGAGAGGGTCCTTGGGTTCCTCATCATAAGCCAGAACCACAAAGTCTGTGGGAATCAAACAGTCTCCTACTTTGATAGGAACATCTTCCAAGACACCTTCAAGAATTCTAATAGAACGATCAGCAAGAACCAAAGAGATCCTTGTGGCTTTGAAATCTGTCATGTCCAGCCTGAGAGCTACTGAAAGAGAAATCAAGTTGACACTTGATCCCAGATCGCATAGAGACCTCCCAAATAAGTCTGAGAATATGGAACAATCAAGAACAAAGCTTCCAGGGTAGGAGAGTTTTTCTGGAAGCATGTTCTGAATGACAGCACTGACTTGCTCTGATATCATCATCACTCCTTCCTCCATATCCATGTTCTTGGTCATCATCCACTTCAAGTATCTTTTTATCACTGGAGTGGTTTTAATGGCATCTATCAAAGGGATTTCAACCACTAGTCTATCCATTATAGCCTTGCATCTAGCATCAAGTAGCTCCTTCTTGGACTTCTTTGGTATCAATGGGAAAGGGATCTTCGGTTTGTAGATCCTTTCTTCTGCAACTTTCGTTGTCTTGAGCTGATCTGGTGTCGTCTGGGAAGAGCATCAATCGACACTGGCTCCGCAGCATCAATCTCTTGATCTTCAAGTTCCTCGAATTCTTCAGCACTAAGACCCCTTTTCTTCACAGGTTGAAGGTTCTTCCCACTTCTTAATGTGATGGCATTCACATGGCGTTTGAGATTAGTATCCGTCTTTCCCAGAAGAAATCCTTCTTGCCTGTTAACAGCTCCTGCAGTTTGGGCAACTTGAGTATCCAGCTTCTTCATATGAGCGTTCAAACCCTCAATTTTTCCATTTAGGTCTTGGTACCGCGAATCAATCTTCCTATTGAAGTCTACTGTCATCTTCTGCTGTCCTTCTAGAATCTGTTCTAGCATGGATTCCATCGTATTTTCTTGTGCAGGAGGCTTCTGGTAAGATGAAAAACCATAGTTTCTTGAATAGTTGATGTTCTGAAATGGAGGCTTTGGAGTATAACCAGAAGAGTTTTGATTTCCTATGAAGGAGCCCTTCTGATAATTCCCATTAAAGCCTTTATTCCCTTGCTGGTTCCCAAACCTTTGGCCTTGAAAGCCACCGCCACTGATGTAGTTCACATCCTCTTCTTCACATTCATCATTAGGCTCGAATGTCTCTACCTCATTAGCAAAGTGAACTTGCTTCTTGTCTACCAAGATGTTGTGTACGTTGTCCAGCTTCCTGTTAACCTCAGCTATCTGGCTTCCTCCATTTGCATCAGCATGTTGTTTCCTCTCAAATTCTGCATTTTTGGTGCTGTTGCAAGAGGCCAAATTCTCTATAAGCACCATCGCATCATCTGGATATCTGGTGTTGAAGTTGCCATTGCTCGCAGCGTCCAAAGCCATCTGGTACCTCCAATCGATTCCTCGGTAAAAGATTCTGAGAAGCCGCGGCTCGCTGAAACCGTGATATGGACAGTCCCTCTGGTAAGCTCTTAACTTTACCCAAGAAGCCTTGAATGTTTCAGTAGGTCCTTGGACAAATGCAGTGATATTTGTCCTTAGCTCTTCGGATCTTGCATCATCAAAGAAATTGCATAAGAATGCATTCTTTGTATCTTCCCATGTGGTCAAAGATCCTGGTGGTAATTGTTTCAGCCAGTACGCTGCATCTACTCCAAGAGAGTATGGAAAGAGCTTGCAGAATAGGTAGTCGTCAGACACTCCATTAGCCTTAATGCTGGATGCCAAGTCTTCGAATCTCTCAATGTGGTCCATGGGATGCTCATTAGGGAGACCATGGAAAGGATGCTGAGCTACGAGTGAGAAGTAAGCAGGCTTCAGCTCAAAGTCATTCCTTTGAAAGGGGGGTGGGCGAATCGCAGCTCTGTTTGCGTAGAACTGGTCTGACCTGTTGTATTCGCCTAGTGTTCTTCCACGTCCTCCATTCGCAGGTGCGACTTGTACTGCTTTCTCAATGATGACAGCTCCATTCTCATCAAGTCTCTAGCCACATTGTTGCTCCTATTATCGTCCATATCCACGAAGTTACCTTCTGCGTCGCGAATCAAAACCATAGGCTCAGCCATCTCTGTCTGCGTAGGGTGTCGATCGATGCTAGTGTTTGTGTCGATCGACACTCGTGCAGATTTTCGGTTCGTACGTTCGAGACGACCGAGCTTCTGGTTGAGTGCAATTAGCTCATTTTCCTTGTTGCTTATGGCACTGCGATTAAGCATGCACCTGAAAAACAAAAAGAAGAAACCAAATTAGTAACCAAAAATGAAAAAAAAACCTAGTCAAAATCCTAATACTAGATTCCGTAGGCAGCTATTACTTCCCCAGCAATGGCGCCAAAAACTTGATAGGGTTAAAGTTTTACCCAAATAAATTAACACTGCAAGTGCACAGCAATGCAGTTGAAGTATAAGGGGTTATCGAATCCCAAAGGAAGTAGATGTTATACTATGGTTTCTAGGTTCAAATTATGCTAGATCAATTAATAAAGTAAATTAAACTACTGAGCAATGAGTAAACAGAAATTAAAGTGATTAAAGCTCAAGAGACGAAGGCGCTACGCTAGGGTAATTATCAGGTTGAATTAGAGAATGCAGAAGTTAAATTGTCAGGAAATTATTAAGAACCGTCTAGAACTCGAAACACTAATTTAAAACCAATCAACTCTCATTGCAGAAGTTATCTATGCCTAAATTCCAGAATTCTAAATCTCTTTGCAAATTCAAACAATTAAGGCAAGCATTAAAACTAGGTTCGATTGTTCACAAAATACCTAAACCAAATTTCTTTGCGAAAATATATTTTGCTCATCTATGATTAGGTCAAGTTATTAATAATGCTCTCGCATCTATTAAACAACTTAGAGTTTGATTTCTAAGTGATCAGTTAAGAAATCAATATAAGCACAAATCAAGATGAAGATCCAAGTTATTTTCCTAACAACCTAATGATTATACAAACTCATCATCAACCCTAAATCACCCTAACCTAACTAGCAAACTACTCAGATATGAAGATGAAAACACAAATCATGAGTGAAATAAATTGCATAAAATAAGAAAAGAGAATGATACAGGGGTTCAAAAACTTCTCGGAAGAGTACATAATTATCTCCCCAAAAGCCCAGGATCAATCTCTCTCTAAATCTCAAAAACAGAAAATAATGATAAGGTCTTTTGCTAAACAATGGCTAAAAATACCAAAAAACTCTAAAAGACGGACTTATATCATGGTCAAAAACCGGTAAAAACCATGATATATCAACCTTTTAACAAACACTCTTAGCAAAATTAGCTATCTTAAACTCTATCATTGTACTCAAACGAACTAAGTTATAACTTGATCCAGAAATGGTATGTAGGCAACTCGAATAACGAGTGCAGCTAACGATCTTATAAACACATTTTTGTTCATTTATCTCGAGCTTAGTGTTCTTATGCTTATGTTTATTCGTTCCGAGCTAAAATATTGAGCTCGTTTTCTACTATATTTCATCTCAAATTCAGTCCAATTCATACACATTTTCTCATTTTTTGATGTTAAATTCATCCATCTCATTCTCGCCTAAATTCATGTTTCTTTTTCCATTCTTGTTTTCTGATCTACGTCGAAACCGGTCTAACGCGTTCTTTGAGCTTAAATTTTTGGTTATTTGCCAAAAGGTCACTCAATTCTCTGTTCTATTAAAGATGAACTAGATCTTCCAAATTATTCATATTTTTAACTTAATTTAGATCGGTGTAGTTTCTGCTACAATAATATTTTTGTGCAAATTAGCTACCATTATATATGTACATATAAAAACAGTGGAGAAAATAAAATTTGAAAAAGGACAGCGCTAACCTAAGTCCTAAGAAGCAACGGTAAATTGTCACTTTGTACGTTAAGGAATGGATGGATTTTTTTTACCAAAAAAGCTAAAGCTAATACAAGTTTACATTATTCTTTCAGGCGATTTGAAATACCAAAACCGAAGAACACTGGCAACAGTAACGAATTTTTATAATGAATTGATTCATTGCAAATTTAACCATGAAGCTATTGAATTTATTGAATTATACCAAGAACTATGAACGCAAGATTGATAAAAGAATAACTCTCTTTTATTACTTTAAGAAGATAATTCAAAACTTAAACTCTCAATCTCTATTCAGTTTACATTATTCTTTCTTTGGTACATTCTCGTTTTTTTCTTCTCAACTGAATTTTTTTTTATTATATATTAGGGCTTACATAGAATTTATAGGCCATTTGAAATACAGAAGAACACGGGCAACAGTAACGAATTTTTATAATGAATGATTTCATTGCAAATTTAACGATGAAGCTAACCAGATTTAAAAGCAATCTTTCAACTGATATAAAATCATATGTTATCTTTTCCTTATTTATTTAGTGGGATAAACTAAGACTATTTATAAATATATAAAACTCACTGACTGAATAGCAAAAAAAGTAAACTCGACCAGATTAGTAAATTCGACCCGACTAGTATACTAAGAATTCTGATTTTTAAATTATGATTTAGTGGGGGAAGAATGATCAATCAGGCATTTTGGATACTAAGAATTCTCCTACATTTGATTTCCCTACGAATGAAGAGTTGTAGGAGTCATAGCTATGGAGAATGTTATCGAAGAGCTAAGAGTCGACTTGCATGCTTCTCAGGAAAGTCATAGCTATATATGGAGAAACGATCGCTGTTTTATTATTCATTTAGAACGATGATGTCAAATTAGGAGAGATGAAACTTTAAGAAAACTTGATTTATTAAAAAGGGTACATAACTAAAGAGCATAAACGATGATGTCAAAAAATAAAATAAAAATAACTAAAGAGCATAAAACGCCTACACAGGAGAAAACATGCCCACGGTAATACCAAACTCCAACTTTTGTCTTATGACTCTTCTCCTTCTCCTTCTCCTTCTCCTTCTTCTTAATCTTCTTCTGATTCTGTATCTTCTAATTCTTCTCCTGATCCATCACCATCTTCTTCGTCTTCTGATTCTGACCACTCATGATAAACCTTTTCATTTTCTTTTCTCTGCACATATGGCGCATAGATGCTTGATTTAAGTAGCTTCGGATCGTTAACATTAAGATCCTCTACTTGGTCTGCATAGGCGTAGAATCTACTAGAGTCATCTACAAAGACGTAGACTCTGCTGGTATTCTCAGAAGCTTCATGGTAATCTCCAAAACCTTGGATTTCAACACGTTGGAGAGTGTTCCTTTTGGGGTTGAAGTAGAAAACATAAAACGGTTGTTTAGATGTATATATTGGGATTAGTAAATGTTAGTGGGTTATGAGGCCTTAATCTCTAGAGAGTGTGTGTAAGATTTTCCCACATTGAAAGTTGGGAGGGACCTTGACTAATATATAAGTAACTTGGGCCAATCCACTTATTGCCAATTGGTTTTGGATTGGAAGTTCAGGAAACTTAACATGGTATCAGAACCCGATCCGCACACTCTCGTAACCCTGGCCCAAAAGTGGTCTGATTAGGGTTTATCTCGGCCCAAAAGTGGCATTTGCCCCTCGACCCGAAATTGATGGTCATTGCGAGATTAATGGCTAGAAGGGCCATTATCTCGAAGGGAGGTATTGGGATAAGTAAAGGTTAATGGGCTATGAGGCCTTAATCTCTAGAGAGTGTGTGTAAGATTATCCCACATTGAAAGTTGGGAGGGACCTTGACTAATATATAAGTAACTTGGTCCAATCCACTCATTGTCAATTGGTTTTGGGTTGCAAGCTCAAGAAACTTAACAGTATAAGAGGCCATCGACAAAACGATTTCACCCGTAGCAATCACTCCAACGACGAAAGCGTAATGAACAACGAACTTATCATCCCTGAAAGTGTAGGAATAGTTCGACCATTTCTTTTTCTTTTTCTCGGCATCCTCAAGAACACACACACCAGCTCGATGACATCATCAGCGTTATCATCATAATATACCACACCTAATTTACCCATATAGTTTATTAATTCACAAAAGTTTTTATTGAATGTCTCAGACCTAACAGGCTAACATCAAAGCCGCGTCAGCTAAGTAATACAAAACCCCATTGATGCATATCCCTTCACTCAAACCCTCATGTCTTACGGAACATCTTATCGTTCTCCACCTCATTTCTCCAGTTCCTAATGTCATAATTTTATGACGGCCAGGGCCACATGGATAAGCCATGAACAGTACCTTGAATTGCTTCCCAATCGGATCAAACCCGAAAAAGCTATACGACTTTCTGTACCTTTTGATATAAGGTAAGGCCTCATATCGTCCCGTTTTAGGGTTACATACCACACGCACTTCAACGTACCTTTTCTTTGTCGACATAGCATAGAAATACATCAAACCAGAGGCAAAACCACACGCAAATTAATTTTCGGTCATCATGATGATGGATCCGCATATTTTCTGGAGGGAACTTCATATGAAACTCGGCGGATGCTACAAGAGAAGACGACGAGGACTTCTTCTCATATGGACGCTGAGGCTGAGGAAATGAAAAGATGCTCCACAGTCCCTTTTCTTCGATAGCGAATACGAGACGCGGCTGAGCGGAGGAACTGGTCAAAAACAATTCGTTGAAATCTGGACGGCTTAGTTTGGACGCCGAAAGCTTCGACACGCAATGAAACCTCGCGATTGATTTTGCAGGCAGTCTTGAGAATATCTCCATGATGAGATGATTGGGGATGGAATCTGAATTCATGATTGCTTATCAGAAGGAGATCAGAGATATGTTAAAACTTATTTTCAGATCTTGAGAAACCTAGCTACCTTTTTTCCTAATATTACGTGACAAGTAAAAAAGTAAACGAGAAAAAGAAAAAAAAATTAACAAAACAAAATAAAATAGGGCGGCGCTAACCTAAGTCCCAAGAAAAACCGATAAAAGCATATGTTATATTTTTCTAATATATTTAGTGGGATAAATTGAGATATTTGAATATATATAAAAGTTACTGATTGAATAGCCAAAACAAATTGGACCAAACTAGTAAATTCGACCGGACTAGTATACCAGTTAGATTTTAAAAATAATACTCCATCTATTTGATTTTAAATGGTGAAGAAAATTATAAATCTTCATTTTGGATATTGAGAAAATTATAAATCCTACACTTGATTTTTCCTTATGAATGAAGAGGTTTGTCCCATTTTAAGTGATTTTCAAAAATTTTATTTTGTCCCATTTTAAGTGATTTTTCCACTTATCTATGCAAAATTTTAATTTATTTTAATCTAATACATTAACTAAAAAAGTTTTGGTTGAAGAAGTGGAAGAGTTTTCTAACCTTTTTATTATTTTTATTGTTTTTCATTTTTTATTAAATAACAATTTCTTTAAAAAGTAGTTTTCTTAATTTTTGTGCTTTTGGGTAGAAAATCACTTAAAATAGGACAGAGGGAATACTACTTTTAAACAAGATTTTGAACTTATTTTAACTAGTGTCGCCAATGGATGAGGGTTTTCATCCAATTGTTGTTCTCGTTAAAAACTTATTTCCTTTATACCAAATTTCTTTTAAGATTTCATTTTTTATTTTTTGTAATAATGAAATTTGAACAATTTTCAAAAATACAAATGAACAAATATTTTGATTTAAACGAATTTTAAAAATATTTAGACGATAGTTAGTTTGTTTTTTAATGTTTTGATGAAAGATGTGTTATTTGTCTCAATATTGAACGAAAGTATAAATTGGTTTGCAGATGAACCATCGAAATCCAAAAACAAAAAAAAAACACATATTTTTTACAATAACATTTGGTTGAATTAAACATTATTGTTATTTTCTCATATTCAGGTTCTAGTTTTCTAATATATGTTTCAGCATTGGTTCTTTTATTTTAATAGATTCGAAAATTGAAGCCAAATCAAGTGTTATTTGTTTTATGATTTGGAAATCTTAAAAATTATATTCTATCTGTTTGATTTTTAAATTATGATTTAATGGGAAAAGAATGATCAATCAGGCATTTTGGATACTAAGAATTCTCCTACAGATGAACCATCGAAATCCAAAAAAAAAAAAAACACACATATTTTTTACAATAACATTTGGTTGAATTAAACATTATTTTTATTTTCATATTCAGGTTCTATTTTTCTAATTTCTGTTTTAGCATTGGTTATTGTATTTTAATGGATTTGAAAATCGAAACCAAATCAAGTGTTATTTGTTCTATGATTTTAAAATCCATATTAAAACCCAGTGTTATTGGTTCTATAATTTTAAAATTCAAATATTAGAAAGATTTGATTTTTTATTGAATTTGAATGAATTTAAAAGTATTTTTATGACTAAAATATATAGACTCAAATACAAGGTTTAACTTTGTTATTTGATTGGATTTGAGTATTTTCTAAATCCAAAAAAAAATTCCAAATCCATTGAAATATAAGAACCAATAACCCCCACTAATTTTTGTTTCCCTACTTCTATAAAAAATATATTATTGTCGTGTAAAAATATATATATATATATATATATATTATTGTGTTGCCACACGTTTTTACCGTTCTTAATCTTTATTGGATTCTAGAGAACAAGCCGCGGAACTTTATTGTGAATTCTATGGATTAATCAGACAATAATTGATTTACCATCGTAGCCACTGAAATCGAATCTCTCTCTTAGAGATTGAAATGTAATCTTACGGGGTTCCTAAAACTACAACAAAATCCACATGTGAACTTGCTGTTGCTTTGATTTCACTCAGAAAGTAAGAAT
This sequence comes from Alliaria petiolata, assembly GCA_020283515.1. NCBI lineage: Eukaryota > Viridiplantae > Streptophyta > Magnoliopsida > Brassicales > Brassicaceae > Alliaria > Alliaria petiolata. Next base: position 6,091,228 of record JAHZTW010000001.1, on the reverse strand, counting down.
GTAAGATAACATAACTTGGAAGTTTCACACGACATCAGAATTTAAGTGTAATTAAGGAGAATAGCTAATACTTAGACATAAAACATATGAGCGTAAAAATAAGATGTAATTGAAATTACATGAAAAATGATGCTTCTACTCCAGAATTTGTTCTTTCGGATTATACATGAAATAATTGCACACAGACTCGCACATCTTCTTTTTACCCTATTGTCTCTCTCACAGTTAGTTCTACTCAATTTTAAAACACCAAAGCATGAGACTGATCACAAATGGAAAAAAAAAAAAATTTACGAAAGAAAATAAAAGAACTTCCGAATTACCTCTAGTTCGGAACTAGTTTTGATGTTTCGGCTATCGGATTTACATTCATGAATCCAAGACGCCGTGAAGTATGAGAGCCATACCAAAGAAAACAAAAAAAAAAATTAAACTGCGTTGGAGTCTGCCGGAGAACGGTAAGAATGGTGGTGTAGTAGTTTGATCAACGGAACTTATATATATATCTCTGGTTGAAAATTACAACCAGAGATGATCCTCGAACCGGCTCCAATTAAACTCACAATACTGTTTTGGTTAGTTTGATTTTTGCCAAAGAAATTGCAAGTTTCAGAATCGCTGGCTAGTCGCTCTCACTACTATGTCTATCTGAAAGATAAACAAAAAGGTTATCATTAGTTTTCGCAACAAATCTACACACCAAACGTTTGGGACGTGACTATTACGGGACTTCGGCCGAACCTCCTGGTAATCAGGAGAAAAAAAAGAAAAAATGAGGAAATGTAAGTAGGTACCTCCCGATGATCTTTTGCCTTCCATTGCGTCTTTCTTCTCTTGGCAACTAGAGCAAAGGAAAGGACCATCCCAGGGACGAAGCTTACGGCAATTCGACGAACCAGCATGGATCGAGACACCTTCTCCAGGTTTAACTTCTACTTGACACACAGCACACATGAACAGCTTAAACATATTGCAAAGCGGGTACTTTGTGTCTAATCTGCAATATAAACAAGAAAAAAAGATGATTAAAGATTTAACATATCAAAACGAAGGATTTTATATTCCATCTAAGCGAAACTATATTCAGAGAATCACACACACCTTTCTGAAAGCATAGCGGAGCCTTCTTCAAACAGTTCTTCAACTACATCAGGTTCTGCATACTCTTTCTCTATATTAGAAGAAGAGTCTGAAGATTTTCTTTTGAACATTGACTTTAACATTCCTTTCCCTTGCTTCTTTGGAGGTGGCACCGAAGCGGCTGGCTTTTCTGATGGTAATATATCAACAACGATACAAGTCGTATCATCGCGAATACCCTTTTTCCCCACAGCTTCCTGTGTGAAGTAATACAAACATCAGGGTACTGCAAGAGAATACGTACAGAGCTTAACCGGAAATAAAAAGCAACTCAGATACTATACTTTAACAATATGCTCTGCGGAAGCTTCAGGTGGTAAACCCCGGCAACAGTCAAGAGCCTCCTCTGCAGTAATCGCATCCCACACACCATCACTTGAGATTATAAGTCGACCACCAGCTGAAGACAACTACATAACCAAAACAAAAATTGATACATCCTTCAGAACAAACTCAATACTTGAGAGAATGACAGAACCCGAACAGAAGAAAGTTAAGAGAATTTGAACCTTGACTTGCTTCACATAAGGAACTGGAACAATGTATTCGCCAACATCCAGATCTCCGATGGATCTTGAGAGACAGAGACCACCAGGCCAACATCTCAGAGGACCAATCTAATAAAAAGGTTAGATTTTAGTTATTAGCATCCCTTGTCTTATATCTCTTTCAATGATCAGAAAAGCTTGGCTCTCGACTTCATCGCCTAAAACCTCATTCATGGTTCATTAGCTAAGTATATTTTTCATGCTACAGTCTGAAAGAGAATCCAATTCTGCAAGCTCATCTTAGTCGAAGAAGCTTGCACTAAGCTACCTTTTAGTTTTAAGTTGCTAGAATCAAGAGTGTATGATAACAAGAGACTTAATGCACACAGAGAAGAAAGTGTAAAGTATTATCTAAAGAAAGTACCTCAGTACCACCACCAGTATTTAGCCGACCAACTTCACCACCACTTGCAGTGACGCGATCTCGCCTGTTAAGAAAGAGCCAAAACCATTGTGATGCCATGATATATACAATACGCTTATAATCAGCTGTGTCTATATAAGGAACAAAGCTTGACTTACTCTTCTTCGTTTATTTCAAGCCGATGATCAGCAGATAAATAATAGACACCGCCCTCAGCAGGCTCAAGTATGCAACGAGAGTCGCCTACAGATGCAACACTCACCACCCATCCTTCTACTATGACAAAAGTTACAGTCGTTCCAGACGTCCTTGCTGACATTACAGGAAACAAAAAAACCTCAAAACATAGCCAAAGATCATATAAGAATAAAAAATCACACCAACGTGTTCACAATATAGGACTTGAATCACATCACACGGACAGAGTTAATACCTCTTTCCTGGAAATCTTTATCAGTTTTAACAAACCCTGCAACCAAAGCCCTAGGAAGTGCCGCAACCCACTCGTCTCTGTTGAGATCAGAGGGTATTGCAGCTAATACATTGTTCAGAAGGTTCTCCTTAGTGTAGATAGCTGCTGCAGAACCATTGTGTCCATCAAAAAGCTGCAATATTTTAACTAGAGATATCAATCACCAAAGAATGATGTTCATTACACACAATACACAAAGTGCAAATGCAGAAATGTGTGTCATTCCTTAAGTAACTCTTAAAACATTCTTGAGTGGTACACAATGTAGCAAGAAGCAAGAACAAACAGCGAATCAAAATACCCCGAAAACCGAGAATGTAGTAACGCCATCTCCCATGACCCTTTGGCACTCTGTTTTAACGAGCGTGAAGTCCTCTCCTTTCTTGCTCTGATTAAACTGGCCGTGCACAAGTTCAGGATTGTCTATCTTCTCATTCGCTGATTCGCGCTTAAGCAAAACCGAGAGCGGAACTGTATGATGTTCTCCTTTAGTTGACATTGTTTTCCCTGAGCTTAAGAAAAAAAGACTAAAACACTTCCTCTAAGCTGCCTCTAGTTCTCTACCAAATCTCCCATCATACAAAAAAAAAAAAAACCTGATACAAAATGAAAAAAATCAAATCAGAACCTCTTAATCTCTAATGTAGAACGATCTAATTCAATGCTCCTAAAATCACAGTTAACATTCCCAATCCACATTGCGAGAAACAAACGATCTAGCCGATGAAAGCATCAAATTAGATCTTCAAAAGCAAATTAAAAAACAAAAAAAACGCAGAAAATCAAATTTGTGGAACAACGTAAATACACAGAATCAGAATGCGTCCTCGAAACAGGCCTTTACGATTGAATCCAGAACCGATAAAAAAAAAAATCAAAGCGCAAACAAATGATCTGAGGCAGATTGTGTTCATCGAGCTCCAAGTATCTAGAGATTTTCAATATCCGAACGAAATAACGAAATCGATATGATCACATTCACATCGTGCGGAGAAATTACACAATGAGAGAGGGGAGAAGTAGAGGAAGCCATTACGATTTGGATTCGAACGGAGATTGCAATAATCGGCGGCGACGGAGGTTTTTTTTTGGGAGATTACGCGGAGAGTGAAGGAGATGAAGCTTCTTCCTCAAATCGAAAATCACGGATCCCGGCGCTCTGCGGAAATTCCATGAACACAGCCGTAGGAGAGAGAGAGAGAGAGAGAGAGAGAGAGATTACAGAAAACGCGCAAACGAAGGTGTCTCTTTCTTCTCTGTCTCGTTCCGTCTTTTTAATTATTTTTTTATTTTTTATTTTATTTTATTTTTTTAATTGAAAAACCATCTTCGCCGTTCTCTTAGCCATAAGCACCGTTTTGTGTTTTTATTCATTCGGCGCAAACGGAAACGCTGTCGTTTTGTATTCCCACGTGGTCGACCTGGCTTAACCCCCAAATCTCGGATTAGGGACGCAGAAATTCAACACACGTCACATACGTAGACATTTTATGCATATAGTACTAAAAAAAACATCAATCACGGCCTGGATCTTCAAATTGTACTCTATTTTATATATTATAGTTTTTATTTTTTTATTTTTTTCAACAGTCTCATATTCCTAAAACGAGTTATTTACAGAGGACACTTTAACTACTTTTGATTTCAAAGAAGGCACTTTTTGAAACAAGGGCACTTTGTGTGAATTTTGGGGTAGTGAAAATTCCATTTTATCCTTCTTGTTGATTTAATTATTGTTGGTAAAAATATTGACTGTGTACGGCAACGTTATCCTCCGATAATATCTCAATTGTTTTCGGTGTGATCTATTACTCATGACTGGAAAAGTTTAGAATTTTAGTAGAAAGATTGAAGTTGGTATTCCAAAAAAAAATTGATATTCGTGTGGGTAGTCCGATTTAAAGCGGCTGTGAGAGTTTTAAGATAATTAATTATGAGAAATGAGCTTGTTCCAGATCTGAGATTTCCTATCCAGCATCGGAGGTGTGTATGTCGTATGTGGCGAAGAAGACGACGAAGAAACGATGCCAGCAATGGACGTAAAAATGGACAAACAACGGTGGATGTGTGGTTCATATACATTGGACAGCGGTCAACGTTGCGTGGTCAACCGCGAACTAAGCTTAATCAAGAAACGAAGGTTTCAAGCCTCGCTCAAAGCTTATCAATTGGTTTCTGAAACCTCATTTGCATTGTGGACTATTGAAAGTGTGTTGAAAATTTGTAATAAGTGGATGAAAAGTGATTGCATGATATTATTTCCATGGAACCTCGAATTGTTGTTGATTAGTTTGAGATTTATCCAATAAGACGACTATTGTATGTGGATACTATTATGTGGATGAGTGAATCAACTTAATATTGGTGTATGTATGTGGATATCGAAGTATGAAAATAATCTGGCACTAAGAAATTGGAAGCTAAAGGTGGTGAGACGGGAGTTGTGTGGGACGATGGTGCTCACAACCATATTAAAAAGGTATATATAGGACAAAGACAAGTTGGTGTAGTATGTTTGGACACACAAATGGTTCTCCAGTGGTTATTGGAGTTGAACGTGGGAAATCTACAATGCTAGAATTCGAAGAGGTATGTTAGAAAACAAAAATAATATTTTCCAATTATATTTTCCAATCTACAATCACATTCACTAAGGTATTAAGATTCCAATTATATTTTCCAGAAAGAGAGGTTTATCCCATCAAAATGAGTAATTGCACGAGAAACCAACCTTATTCCGACATCGTGGACAGGATCATATGGACACAAAAACAAAGACACAACGCATGGACACAAACTACCATGGACACAAAATCATGGATACGAAACACATGCACACACTCATGGATACATTTACAACACATGAAAAAATTCTAATGAAAACTCATTGACACGAAACACAATTTTGTAGCCACAATCACACTATATTAGGTTTATACAACTTGAAATTTGAGATTCTTCTTCAAAAACAATCATAGATAAGGCTGCTTGACCTATGATTTAGCTAATGCAATCTTTGAAACTGTGAAAAAAGTAAAACCATTTATGAATTGATAATACATTACAAGAATTGTAAAATCATCTTCTTCATCAACAATAAAGTCTCATACACGGTTTCAAACGGACACAAGATGGGGGGAATGAACACAAACAAACGCATGGATACGAGCGCATGGTCAACCTCAACCATAATGTGTCCATCAATTTGTGTCCATCAAATATTGTGGATTATATAGCATGGACAAGCTATCGTGGACTACGTAGCATGAATAAATCATCAAAAACTATTTTAATCAAACAAAACCAGTCCACAAGTCGTTGATTTTGTCAAAAAATTTCTAAAGAACAAAACAGAACAACCCAAGTTGTGAAGTTCCATAGCAAGCTAAGCCATATCAAATAAAAATTATGCAAAAACAGAACAACCCAAGTTGTTTATTAATTTTTTTCTACTAAACCTTCTACAGCAACCAACAATCATAAACGTTTAGAAACATAACTAATTAAATGACATCTATGTGAGTATATTGCGCAGAAAATCCATGTGAATACGAACGAATGGACACAATTAAATGGATATGGGAACACAATCGCATAGACAGAAGGCGTTCCAATGGACACAAACAAACACATAGAATTATCTTTCAGGGTATGCACATACAACAATCCTTACGGATATCAATCAATCTTAGTAAAGACAAGTCTTTAGAAACATAACTAATTTAGTTGTCCATCGATGACTGTCCACGGATGGCTGTCCATCGATGATTGTCCATCGATGACTGTTCATCATGAGGTCGCTAAGCAAAGTAATGATCTTTTTACCTTTACTTTTCGTACCTGGAACGAGTTGTGAATGGGTAATCATACGGGCACCTATATGTTTGTGTTCGAATTACACAAACTAATGGACAATAGAAGTGGACACCCTCTCATGGACACACTCTTATGGGCGCATTGGATGAACACACTTTCATGGATACTTTCTCATGGGCGCACCGGATGAACACACTCTCATGGACACAATCTCACCGGATGAACAAACTCTCATGGATGAACACACCCTCTTAGATAGAAGGTGTGAAAATACAAAAGATGGTTGTCGTGAAGACTATCAAATCACTACATTACATGAGCAAGCAAACAGAATAACATGAACATACCTTCTCAGCAACAAAAAAAACCAGTACAATTGATTCAATTACCTCGCCAATTACGCGAAAATAAAAAGCATCCGAAGAAAGCAATTGCGGGAGATGAAACCAAAATCAATTGATTCAATTACCTCGCCAATAACGTCTTCTTTACGGGAGTTGAATTTTTTTTCCTTGTAATATAATTTCCGGGCTGTGAAGATTTTTCCGGTATGCTACATTATTTTTTTGGAACGAAATATGGGCCTCTGGGATTAGTTTTTGGCTAATAACCGAACATTTTTAAGAATCGTCGGTTTTTCTATAAAAACCTTAAGAATCGGTTTTTTAAATTTTGTCTTTTGATTTAATAATAAAATATATTTAAAAAGTCCAATACCATTATTGATGCTCTAAAAAGTTGCGAGAGTGAAAACATGTTGAATGTCAAATCAAAAAGGATCCGAAGAGTCGTAAATATAGAAATAAACCTTTGTTTTACATTTGTCATTACTCATAATTAAAATAACGAAAACATTTTTTTTTAAATAACGAAAACATAAAGTACAATATATAGTTATGAATGTTTTTGCAAAACTAATAATAGATCAACATGTGAAAAAAGTGAAACTAATGGTTCTCACTTGAGAAATAGTTGTCATGTTGCTCTGTTTGTTATGAATGATTTTTTTTTTTTTCTCTTTTACTTCTTTGGTTTTGATTTTTATAAAAAAATATATATGAAGATTTTTTTTGGGTTTTATGGTGGTACAAGTTATCGGGAGATCTTTGTGGAGTAATGGTGCTTAAGGGTTTGTGGGTTTCACATGATCTCAGTTGTTGCTGATTTGGCTGAGACGTGATCTCAGCTCTTGTTGATTTGGTTGAGATGTGATCTTAATTATATTTCTTCTACATAGTTGTGTAGTTACGGTACAAGTCTTTTTCAATGTCAGATGCGTGTTCTCAAAACAAGGTATGTGTTTTCCAAGCTTTCGTTTGTGTTTAGTTCGAGAATTTATTGTCGAAGTTAAGCATTTATAATCTTAACTAGCGCTGTTCAATCTGAATATCGGTTCGGTTTCGTTTTAGTTTTTTCGGTTTTTCTGTTTTTCGATTAGTAAAAAATAGCTACTATTTTAATACCATATCTAGTTTTATTTGGTTCGATTTGGATATTTTCGGTTTTCGATATATTCGGTTATTAGCCAAAAACCAAAAGTTTTGTTTGGTGTAATGTGGATTTCAGTTTTTTGTATATAAAATTTGAAATAGTAACAAATTTTATATGAATCATAGTCTACGTTTCGGTTAATGATTTAGTGTTTATATATTTGTTATGGTTCCATATAAAGTTGTTTTTTCATTCTTAATAATTGAAGATTAGGTTATTATATTTTTTTAAAAAATTTGTTTAGACATTAGATTTTCAGGATTACATAATTTACATACTTATTGTATACTATATACTATTATATTATATATTATGTACTGTTATATTATGATTTAAATTTAATTGGATTTTTTCGGTTTTATCGGTTAATATCCAAACCATATCCGCATCCTACGGTTTTGAAATTATTACATCCGTACATTTAGTATAGTATATCCATATTCTAACCACATGTTTTATTTTGGTTCGGTTCGGTTTTACCGGATTGAACAGCGCTAATCTTAACCCTCCAATTTAAAGGGGAGAATTATAATATATATAGGGGCAATTTTTTCTTAAAGAGCTCAAAATCAAGTTTATTTTTCAAAAATAATCCTAGAAACTCGTTTGTTCATATAGCCTTCAGTAAAGTTAGGAAAGCCTTCATAAATGTGTCTAATGTATTCCCTACGGCTTTCTAAACTTTCATTAAAGTTAGGAAAGTCTTACTAAATGTGTGTAACAGCTTTCTAAATTGAGTTATGACAGCCTTAAATATGTCTAACACCTTCCTAATAATGGTAAAAGTGATAAATAAAATTTTTAGATCTATTATTGAACTGAAAACTTAAAATGAGGCTGTTTGAGGCAATTTATATATATTAGAATATGATCTGCATATATGCGGGTTTTTGATAAAATATTTTAAACCCGTAAAAATAAATTGAAAACAAAATAGGATAATTTATTTATTCTAAAATTTTTCCGAATTAATTATCCTATTTTATTATAATTAGATTTATCATAACTAAAATCTAGATTAGGATCTGCGTATTATAATAATAAAATTTAAAACCCTTTAAATTATTTTTTTAAGAAAATAGAAAGTAAAACCTGATCACTACTAAAAATATATATATAAATTATTTATTTAGTTTAATTCTCATTTATTTTCAATTAAAATATTTAAATCACAGAACTGTTGCGGATCCTAAGTAACATTTACCCTACTTCTCATATAATTAACACACTTTATCAACTATCTTTTTCTATTCTGTTGCGTTAAAAACTTGAGTATTTAATTTGAGTCAATCGAGTATGTTAACGATCTTTCCATTAACTCTCTTCAAGCAAATAAAGTATCTCTTTCTCTTCACATTCATCTCCCTTATATGATCTTTCTGCTCTCTAGAAAAGTTATGNCGGCGTCGCCGAGAAAGCGTTGGATCTTTGGTCGTTAGGATGCGTTGTGTTGGAGATGTATACAGGGGAACCGCCTTGGCCGTTTGAGGATTCGAAAGAGCTTTTGCCTGTTTTGTTGAACGCAAAGGCACCGGAGATTCCACGGTCTCTTCCTTGGGACGCAAGGCTGTTTCTACAAACGTGTTTCGCAAGGAATCCGAAGGAGAGAGGAAGCGCTTCGGAGCTGTTGAAGCATCCGTTCCTCCGGGGAGTTGCCAATCAGAAGAAAGTGATGGTTATCGGCGCCGGAGGCAAGAGAAAGTCGGTGGCGGTGATGAAATCTAAGGATATTACAAAGAAACCCCTAAGACTGAAGATTATTCCACCAAAGCCCCTGCAGTTTAAGAAAATTTTGAATAAACCCTTGAGGTTGAAGATTATACCTCCGAAACCCCCAGGATGCAACCTCGTTCTTGTTTAGTAGAGTGTATTAGTGTACCCGACATTCGTATTTTTGTTACATGGTAGTTGGAAGTAGATCAAGTTAATACGTAACACGTTGATACAAGTTGTAAGGCTTTTAATTTGTCAAAAATGTATGGTATCAATTTTGATTTCTTTTTTTTTTATAATTTTTGATTTCTGTTTTTTTTTTTCTTTTCCTTATGATGTTGTATATTGCGGTGTTGTTAGATTAAATTCAAGTGTTTTTATCAGTTGTTTAATATGAGAAATCTCAAGTATGACATTACATATATATCATAAATTGTAAAACAACAATAATTTTAAAATCTGTCAATAAAGCTTAAAACTACAAGTGTCCATTTTTACAAACTCTCGCATCTACATCTGCAAATTTTAACAAGTTAATACTAAATTTGATTAAAATTAATTATAAACATGCTATTAAGCACTAATTTTTTTTTTTCATTCATTATTCATATACGTGGAATCACGCGAATAATAATATCAGATGAATACATAATATAATAAACTAGCTAATTATTAAAACCTATCAAAAGTTAGACATAATTTCACTGAATCTAATCATTTTGTTTGCTTTAAAAAATCAACAATCTTTTGTTATACTAGGAGATGTTCCGCGTACTATTTTTTTATAAATGGTTTATTATGATTTTTTGATAAATTTATTAAATTTATATTGATATTTCGAAAACAGTATTTGTTTTACAGTGTGTTTTTAAAATATATTTTAAAATTTAAGAAATAATAATACGTAAAGGAAATGATGATTTAACTTCAAATTTTACTAAGTTGTAATTTTTGAAACTATCAGTTAACCAAAAACTGGTAATATGTATTGAAATCATTGTTGTCATTTTTCCACTACCTTTCAAATATGATTCAAATTATCTTGTTTTTAAGTGAATTCTTTTTGTGATTACACTTAATATCTATATTTTTTTCATTTCTGAGAAGAAAACAATTTTTAGTTTTTGTATACGAAACAAAATTAATTATAGAACATACGATCACCAACGTGATTGTTATTTATTAATTTAGTTTCCCTTAATTATGATTTTGTTTTTAATTTTTTGATACTTCTCATGCATAACAAAATACAGTTAAACTATGAGGCTATTAGCCACTTCAAATTAATCATGACCTTTAAAATTTCAACCCAAAAGAAGTGATCTACTTTACCAAAATTTCATTCAATCTTGTAAGCTTAAATCATGTATTCATAATTGTAGGTATGGCAAATATTCTCCAGATTGTTTTAACGACCTTAAATCTTCCAAGATACACTAATACACTTAACAATTTTTATGAAGTTTGTATAATTCTCCTTGGTTTTGTCTTAGTTTTAAACGTGGGTCCTTATTTTTGCATTATTCACGTATAGCTCTGTATAAATTTTGCAATGCATATTGGAAGAAAAGATAACTATCTTTATACTTAACGCAGAGGATGTCAATTTCTCCTCTTAGTATCACAACCACCTACATGGTTTCTTCTATTCTAGGCTCATAGCCTTGAGCTATCCTCCTTGGACGTTTTACATTTCTATTACTAGTGAAGAATATGAGAATGTTTCCTCGATCATGCTTTGTTGCCTTTGTCTTTTTTTTGTCGGCTCAAAGATTTATTTTCCCAGCACAACCTTCATATCCATGTTTTTCTAAAGTTGTAAGATAGCTTTAATTTTACCTTTAAGTCTTCTTCTTCTTCTACCTCTTGCCATGATCATGATAGCTTCTAATTTTACCTTTAATTTTACCTTTGATTTTCCTTTTGGTATTAGTAATTGATCATACAATTTTCTTAATTTAAATGAAAAACATAAAAAAAAATTTCCTTTTTCTTAATTTTCTTATTTATGTTTTCGATTTTTTATTTTTCTTTTGGTATTAGTAATTGAAAAAAAAAATTATTTTCCTTTTCTATTTTTAAAACTAATTTTTTGATTTTCCTTTTAGTATGTGTAATTGATCATACAATTTTCTTTATTTAAATGAAAAACATAAAAAACTTATTTTCCTTTCCTTAATTTAAATGAAAAATATAAAAAAACTTAATTTCCTTTTTCTTAGTTTTTTTTTTACCGAGACATGTATCAAAATATAAAGTGATAAACTTGACATGTGTTGAAATCTTATTGATTAACTTGCCACGTGCCACGATCATATTAATTACTAACTTTGACGTTTATTTTTTTTTTAGTAAAATTGAAATATCTTGTTTATTTTTGTTTTGATTTTCTTTTTCTTAATTGATATATGTCTTTTTATCTTTTTTTATTTTATTTATTTTTCTTTTCAAAATTATATTTTTTTCCTTTTTCTTTTAGAAATAGTATTTTTTCTTTATAATAGATTTTAATCAAAACACGTGTCAAAATCTTATCGATTAACTTGACACGTGTCACGATCAAGTTAATTAGCAACTTTGACGCATCCAACTTTATATAATAAGATGACGTTAATTAGCTATATATTGTTATAGTGTGTGAGATGACGTTCAATATCCTCTTTATCACCACAAGATATATAGACACAATTCAATTGGTTTTAAATTACAAGAGCGTGATAAATCCAAATTTAACAAAATATATCAACAATATATAGCTACCATCAAAACAATCGGAATTTTGAATTTCGGACGATCAAAGAAACAAAATACGTATTAACGTAAAGGCCGCCATAACAATGATTTCGAGCTATACCTTTTACCCTATAAATTATCTCGGGCCATATATGTTTGCTAAGTTTTTCTCCTATAAGTTTAATTTGGGCTTTCATATGATTATTGGGCTAATTCTCCCTTAACAAAATCATTTTCCCAAATTTCATTTACAGGTGAGTGACCGATGTTGCCAGTTTCCACTAACTAAGCACCTTATATTAAAGCTCCAAAAACTCCTTTTGTGTGTGCTTCGGAAAGAATATTAGCGAAAAAAGGACAATGCTTTACATGTGATACTAGAAAGGAATATGGATGGACCAACAACTAAACATAACATCTGATGTGTCATAAGAAAATCCTACGTGTGAGGAAAAAAGTACAATCCGTTGTGCAAAACACACAACCTCCATGAGCAAATCACAAACCCTACTGAGGCAATCCTGACCACAGAGTGCGTTCACCACTTGCGTTACCTTTTGTTTCCATCTATAAAAAGCCTCATTAGTCTCTCTTATTCCATCACCAAACTCACATCAATACTAAAGCTCATCACACTTCTTGTGCCTCTTTTTTTAGGCGTCTTCATTGCTTTCATCTCTCTACTCTCATAACCAACGGAAAAAAACCAAATTAATTATGTCTTTCGTCGCAAACCTGGTCATCAAGAGTTTTGAAGGTGCTTCCATAGTGTTTGAAGATGTGGTGGACAGTTCTCTAGGGGCATATGTTGAGAATGGTGGTGATGACGATGACAGTGGCTATGATTACGCTCCCGCTGCGTGATTTGTCTTCTATTAGTATACAAATGTAATTTAGGAGGAAAAACCAAAGAGATGGTGTGGTTATTTAAATATCTAGCTATGCCATGTAGGTACTAGATAGTGTGGTGAGTCTTCTTAGATGAACAAACATGGATTCCATAATCACTTTTTGTCTCTTAATTATTGAAGTTAATTTAACGTTCATTTAACATTTTTCATCTTCAATTTTGTGTTTTGTGGTTGAGCATTCACTTTATTCATTCACACAACATTCAATTTTTCAGTTGAAGAAAGCCGAATATAAAATATAAAGTAATAATTAAGTTGTGAAATTTTTCAGAATTTGAAACTAGACCAAAGGGGGAAGCCACGCCTGTATTTAGAAACCAGGAGGCAGGAAGCATATGGGCTTGTTCTGGACATGCTTATTTTAACATCAATTTTGTCCCATCCAAGCATGTAAATCCCTCTTTAAAGGCATCACTTTTTAACATCAATTTATGTTTTTTTTTTAATTTTCCTGTGCGCATAAACAGGAAGTAAATCTCTTGTTTCTATGGCTTGGGTTGATCCATTGATGTTAAGTTTGGACCCATTGATGATTTTATTATAATTATTTATATTTGTTTCATCTATCTGGTTATAAGATTATGTATTTTCGTTGTGTTCAATCATATTGATTAAACTCACAACCCATGATTATATCTTAGGGATGCGAAGAGTTTAGGAGTGAAAACAAAAAAGAAAAGAAAAAAAGAAGAAGAAGAGTTTAGGAGTGTCGTGTATTACGAGAACCATGACTAGTGAGCATCAAGACTGGTATAGTGCAGACAAAATTCTGGTATAGTAACAAATGACCTGGCCAAGTACTTTATGAATGATTTGTCTATTGCTTGTCTGTTTCGGTTAAAAGAGACCCATGTAATCAAATAGCGTGTCATATGACACTCGCTTAAATAGGGATTCCGAAAATCGTCAGAATTTTCCGTGAAACAAATTTGTCAAAAAAATTCTTCAGAAAATGAAATGTTTTCTTGTAGTATAAATATTTAAAAAATCTATTTGTATGTACATATTGAAAAAATTAGTAACATAATTGGTAAACTTTGGTGTATTCTGACACTTCTATATATAGGTTTCATATTTATAATTTGCTTTAAAATATGTTTTCGGAAAGAATTATAAAATGACCCCGGTTAAAAGGAATTTCTGAATCTACCATTAGATGTAAGGAGTAGAAAATCTAGACTTAAATGTATATTAGATAATTTATTGATATATAGTGATTAGACATGCTGACCCTTACGGCCTTGCGCAGGGCTAAATCGAGAACTTGTGTTTCGTTAGAGAAAGTAAATGATTAGAACTATTGGGCTAGTTAGAAAGTTTTAACCGTATCGTTTACAACTGCGTTATTTTACTGCACTCACCTATCCGATTCAAACCAAAATAGCTCGCTCTTATCCTACTAAAGTATGAGAGTATCACAATGCACTTATGTACTCGATATATAACCATTCTCAAATTCCTAGCACATAAATCATAGGTAGTACATTAATACATAGATAAATCAATTGGTAAGCAAGAATCTTGTAATCACCATAACTCGTTGTTACTTTCCATTCGTCATCGATTTTCCTTGCCTTTTTGTGTTCACTCTCACCAATCACCACTAACATCCATAATCCTAAAAACATCGAAATTGCGCGTTTTACATAGCATGCAGTTTTACACCACTACACATGCAGTTTTTAATATACCCAAAAACAGCTAATTCATTTTATGCGTGCCCTTTATTTTTTTAGCGCTTCTGCGAAGAGCAGATTAGTTTCATAAGGGATCAAAGTTAAACGGTAAAAAATAGAAAAAATTATTGATTCTGGTAAAGTAAATTAGACCAAAGTTTTCCATTAAATCTCATTTTTCGTTTTATTTTTTTTACTGCATTTCTTATTATTATATATAGGGATAATTGGGTAAACAAGCCAAATCTAGATACAAATTAGACGAACCACACATTCTTATGGAAGTCCAAATATGAAACTATTTCACCAATAAATTAGACAAATATATCCCCACGCGCCTGGTCAATCAATATATCCTACGCAGACGCTGTTTTCTCAAAAAACCTCAACATCGATTCGTGAAAATTTTGAAACACACCGCGAGAGATGTATGATAACGAAGAAAACAGCGCTGCCGATTATGGATTTTACTCCGGAGATGCTGCTAGACGCAGCGGCGAGATTGACGATCACTGAGTCTCAAAATCTCAGGTATATATATATATATATATATATATGTATATACTCTAGAGAGATCTCTCTGATTTACGCATATTTTTATAATTGGGCTTTCGATTTCTGGAGTTATTACTTTGTTTTTGTGCGTAGTTTGGATCTAATTCGGATATTTGTGTGAGAATATTCTCTTTTTAGATGAGATGGTGATAAGTTCAAGATTTGTATCAATATCTTTTACGAATCAACAATAGCAAGAACAAATCGAACAAAGGAACCAAAGATACACCTCTAGATTTTGTTTTAGATATCTACGTCTTTCGCCACAAAAGAGCCGATTTCACCTTTGTTCTCGTAACGGCTTAAACATGATTTTCACATAATTGAATTTTTGAGGTCGGTTTTCTTCTTGTTTCCGGCGAGAACGATGTTGAAAACCCATTTAAATCATTGATAATTAAAGTACGATGAACCGATGTAATTTAGGTTGTTAGACATCTACATATTAAATTATATATATATATATATATATCGTATTGTAAATGTATATATATACAAATATAGAGAAGTAATGTTTTATTTAGAAATCTACAAATTAAATTTCAGAACTAATGCATATGACATTACTACAATACAAAATGTAGATATATATAATGTATATATATATATATATATATATATATATAAATCTAGGAATTGTGTTTAAATTCTTATCTAATAATATATAATGATATATATGTTCCCTCGTTATGTTGCCCACATCTAATAATATATAGAAATGTGTCATAGTCTAGCTCTACTCATTTTGGAGGCGTATGCTACCCGATGATTATTTTAAAGTTTATATCGTCCAAGAAGGAATGATCCGGAACGTGGTGAGAAGCTTGTTGTGGACATGTTCGAGCACTGTTGTGGCGAGATTGACTTGTCCTAGAAACTCTTTGTTTCCGCTATTCCTCCATCTCTCTAAACTCCTTTTTTGTTACTTGTCTATCAAACCGTCTAAGCACCACTTGCTTATATCCGTATTTTGTATTTTGCAAACGTTATTGTTCGTTTGTTTATTAAGACTTTATTTTTTGGCGTGTTCAAGGGTCTAGGTTATATATATATATATATAAATAATGATACAAGTTCATATATATATATATAAACATGTACATTAGACATCAATTTAGACGACATTTACAAGTATATGACTAGTAGACGTTCATAATATGATTTAGCATTGAAAGTTTTAAGCTAAACATAATTATATTACATAATTATATATGAGAACTCCAAAAACTTAAGTGTACCTTGATATTTTTCAATTTGCCGCTCTTAATTCAATAAAATTCAAGATAACGCGGTTTGCTCCAGCATTTATTGTCCATCACATCGCTCGGCATCGCCTCTCTCATGCTGACACCAGTCAGCGTGTCTCCAAATTTTATCATCATTTATTGTAAGTTCCTATGCGCACTAAGATGACATTTTCAGTAAATTGATGTTGCCAATTACTTCGAACGAGTACCCTTTAGTTGTTTTCTTCTAACGTTTATGTCATTGCATATAAGTTAATTTTTCCCCCAAAGACATCAACCAAATTGACCCCTATATATGTATACAAATCTCACTTTCACATTTAATAATCAATAGTCATTTAATTAATTTTCATATTAATTTTTGAAAGGGAGTGACTATTTTATTGACACGTTGTAAGCAATTAATATAATCAGAGAGTATGCCCTACACATTTTTCGCTTTTTCTGCTTTGCATGGAAAGTTTTATTCCATAATTTGATGCTGCATTTACAACTACCAATATTATACCAAATTACGATTTCGTCCAATTTGTCGTAAGAAAATCCTACGTGTTGAGAATAATCAATTTGTGATGTGTGCCAAGCACAGTACTTGTTTCAAAGCACATCACATTCACACTATGTTGTCTATTTGTCTGTAGTGACTAGTGAGGTTGACCTGATGAGAGTGAACTTAAGACAAATTGAGTTCACACTTTAATTAATTTTGTTTTCCTACAGATATATAAAGATCCCAAATTATCTCCCATTATCTCATCAAACAAAAAAAAAAAGAAAAAAAAAACACTTTTGTACTAATTTGCATAAGTTAGCATTTTTTTTTCTTGATCATCAACCCTATAAATATGTCTTTGTATTCGAATTTGTTCTCGGTATATATGACCATGTTTGTAAATCTTGCATTGGAGGCAACAAGACTAATAGTGATCAAGAATTTGAATACGGTATCAAGCTTCATATGTAGAAAATGGTGATAAAAGTCGTGACGATATCTATGATTATGCTCGGGCAGCATGAGTACAATATATGTGTAGAATATTTGGTTGGTTAATATACATATGCCATGCATGATTTTGTGGCTTACCTAGGCCTTTTGTGTCGTTTATCAATTTAACATTCTCTGTAAATCGTTGAAAAAAAATGATTCTCTCAATATCTTTTCAATATTCTCTCAATTTTTTCGCATGGATTTCTGTTTGAATGAAATGGAAAAAGCTCAAATCATAAATGTGTTAACACGTAAGTCCTAAATCAAGTTCATAATCTTCATTGGCGTGACTCCAGTTCCACCAGAAAATTGTATGTTGTTATGGTTAATTAGTCTCCGTCAATTTTGGTATTAAGATTTTGATGTTCCTGTCTAAAATGGCAGAAATATTTGAAGCAATCGTTTTTGCTAACAAATTATGATCGCACGATGTATACAAAGCTGCAAATTTTTGGGTCAATTGTCTCGAACAGTCTTTTTTTGCCAAAAGTCTTTTGTCCTTTGGCTGTGCTTGAAGAAAAATATATAATGAAAAAAGACATTGCTTTACATGTGATACTAGAAAGGAATATGGATAGACCAATGACTTAACATTACGTCTGATGTGTCATAAAAAATCCTACGTGTGAGGAAAAAGGTAAAATCCATTGTGCAAAACACACAACTCCATGAGCAAATCACAAACCCTACCGAGGCAGTCCTGTACCACAGAGTGCGTTCACCACTTGCGTTACCTTTTATTTCCATCTATAAAAAGACTCATTAGTCTCTCTTATTCCTTCAATTCACCAAACTCACATCAATACTAAAGCTCATCACACTTCTTGTAGCTCTTTCTTTAGGCCTCTTCATTGCTTCCATCTCTCTACTTTCATAACCAACAAACAAAAGACCAAATAATTTATGTCTTTGATCGCAGAGTTTGACGGTGCTTTTTCAGTGTGTGTTGAAGAAGTGGTATATAATTCTCGAGCGGCGGCGTATGATGAGAATGGAGGTGATGACGATGACAGTGGCTACGATTATGCTCCCGCTGCGTGAGTCGTCTCCTATTTGAATAAAAAACAAATTCAGGAAGGAAAAAAAGTGATGATAAGGTGATTTAGATATCTAGCTAGGCCATGTAGGTACTATATATAGTGTGGTGAGTCTTGTTAGATGAACAAACATGGTTTCTATAATGTAGAGGATCATATCTTCCTTAACCATAGTCATTTTTTTGTTCTCTTAATTTGGAAGTTAATTTAAAGTTTCATTTAACTAATAACATTTTTAATTTCCTGAATTTTTACTCATATCGATTTTTTGTTTTCTTAGTTTCTATGTTTTGCGGTAAAGTATTCACGCTATTTATTCACGCAACATTCAATTTTTAATCAGAGAAAGCCGATTCTAAAGTTTAAACCAATTGGTTTATTCATCAATTTGCGTGTGAAAATTTTCACAATTTGAAATTAGACTAAAGGTAAGCCAAGAAAGTATTTAGAAAACCATAAAGCGGATTGTGAAAATTGTGAAAAGAAATCGTTGTTGTGGCCGTGATGAAAAAAAGTGCTTAATGGTAAGGTGTCACCATCCATTTATTGGCAAAGAATAGAGCGATAGAAGATGAGCAAGTATTAAATTTATAAGAGATTATCAATTCTCTCAAATTTAGAAAGAAACAAAAAAAAAAAATTTAAAAAAAAAAAAGTAAACAAGAGTTGAGCACTTGAGCTCATGAGGCTATAACAGGCAAGAATGGTAGTGAGATTTTATTAATTTGATAGCTTGCCATTTTGTTAATTTGATCCCAGTTACTGTCATTCAGATGCAGTTACTCTAAATTTATGTGAGTGTTAGTCGTGGGCTCAACTTTTATTGGGTTAAATTCATATGGGGCCACAAGGTTAGAGACGAGGCCCATCTCACTGGATATATAAAGAAGAAGAAGTTGTTCGACGTTGTAAGTGCGTAACAGAAAACAGAGGAGATAGAAATAGAGATTTACAGAGATTCTCTTCGGGGTCATCATCTCCGGTTACTTCTTTCTTTGCTAAGCTTTTCTCTTTAGGTTGCAGAATACATTGTTAGCTCGTTGTAGCTTAATCAGCTCCGTCGTGTTGTCTTCGTGAGTTTGCAAAGTACATGTAAGAGAAAGAGTCACTCACTACAAGAAAACATACTTTTTACGAGGGCCGAATTCGTGGCAAATTCGTGGCAAATCGACAGTCGCAACGAATTTGCCACGAAAATTCAATCGTCGGTAATCGATCGTCGCGAAAGCAAATTCGTCGCAAATTCCTCGTTAATGTTGGGAGATCCAGATTTCGTCGTAAAATCGTCGTTAATAGTGTCGTCGTAAATTCGTCGTTAAATAGCGAGACACATAATTCGTCGTAAATCCGTGGCAAATTGAGAGAAAAAAAATCGTAGTAAATTCGTAGCAAAATAATAATCGTCGTAAAATCGTGACAAATTGAGGGGAAAAAAATCGTAGTAAATTCGTAGCAAAATAATAATCGTCGTAAATTCGTGGCAAATTGAGGAGAAAATAATCGTAGTAAATTCGTGGCAAACTTAAAAATCGTCGCAAAACCGTTGCAACAGAGTTCGTCCTTAAATCGTGGCAAACTTATTTTCGTCGTAAATACCTA